>ML675601.1:64683326-64716248 GCA_007922155.1 Mesoclemmys tuberculata
ATTAAATGTGTTAGTCTTTAAAGTGCTACAGGACTCTCGTTGTTTTTGCTGTATACAGACTAACACGGCTACCCCTCTGAAACTTTTCACTGTGAACAAGGACAATGATTTGGATGGAGTTTCTGTAGTTTTGGTAAGAGTCTCTATATGTGATTGGAAAGGTGGGTCATCTGTCCCTGAGCTGTAGTCTCTCCTCTTTCTCCCTCCCCTTCTCAGGTTAGGGGCAAGAGACAGGCTTGTCATATTTAGGCTCTCAGGAGAGCTAAGAAATCCATATGTAGGCATCCATGCCAGCTCCTGTTGTTTAGAGCAGTTCTCAACCTGTGGTCCCGTGGACCCCTGGGGTCCACAGACTATATCTAAGATTGTCAAAGGGGTCTGCACCGCCATTCCAAATTTTGTGGGGGTCCGCAAATAAAAAAAAGTTTGAGAACCACTAGTTTGGAGGAAGGAGAGCTCGCTTAGTTTTGGAGGAGGAGAAGATGGACTGAGAAATTCCTGGTAAACTTTTCAGCTTGAATTTTTGAAGTACATGGTTAAAAGGGTAATTGATACCCTGAATACTGAGGAGGAACAAACAGACCGTACTAGTTTCTTCCTTCTTGTTTCAAACAGGGTCCTTAAATTCCTCTGATAAATTCAGTGGAGGTTGTTGTTCTACTTAGCAGAATAGGAACAAAAACTTTCCACCAAATTTTACCATCTGCAAAAAGACAAATTATGCAGGTTTGTAAATTTAAAAAAATGCTATTTGATCCCTATAAAAATACTATTATCCCTTTTTGCAGTTCCCTCCTCAAGGGGAATTGAAAAACTGAAATCTCATTTCATGGAAATCTTGACTTTTCAGTCTCTATTGCAAACATATATTTGTGTTTTTGTTTTGCAAGGGTTGTGGTAGCAAAGTGTTGAGACACATCTTGCCCAACTTAAGATAAAAAAGGTAAAATTGGTCATTAAGGTGGTTGGTGTATCTAGCAACAGCCTTTGTGGTGGATACAGTGGTGGATGGTGTAAAATTTTCTGGAAGGTTACTTGCCTTTAATACAGTTGCTAACAGCCATCTTTGGCTCCTACTGTCATGGCAACTCATGCAAATTAAGTATTTGCTCCTTGCAAGTTTTGCTGAGGCGAACTCTCATGTGAGGCAATTGAAAAATTGGTAACAAAGCACACCGAAGGAGCACTTGGTTTTTCTTGTTCCTGCAGATTCCAGGAAAGATTTGAAATCCATAAATTCACAAGGGATTCTAGGCGAGACTTCAGAATTATCTTTCTTTTACCATCTTAGACAGTCAAAAAAAACCTCTTAGCATTGATAAAAAACAAAAGTTTTAATTCATTGATAACATAGTTTTACTAATTATTTTATTCAAATAATTTGAATAGAAATAGCAGGGGTGAGAGAGGAAAACCAGCATCCAATGTCACTTCTCTAGCTACATCACCACTTGTATCCATGTGACTCTTGTATCCCCTGTGACTCGTCCATGCCTAGGGTAGCCCACCTGAAAATGCCAAGGTCAGGGCAGGTTGCAAAAGGAGAGCAGAGTCTCCCGCAACTAGTGGGTAACTCTGATTCTCTGACCAGTCAAAGCAGTGCTCCTGATTTCCTACACTAGTTATCAAGAAGCTACAACAAAAAATACACAGTCCCCTTTATTGCATTTCAGTCTCTAGCTTCCAATCAGCAACTAGGTCCGGTAAAGCAATAAATTATTTAAAACTCTGTTCCCTTTACCAAAATGTTCTCCCGATTCCCAGAGGGTCAACCACTTTACCAGATCAGTATAAATTTGGATCTTACCCAAAATATCACGCTGCCACCCAATCTTTCAGTAACTAAAAACAAAAGTTTATAATAAAGACACAAGATGACAGATGTTAAGTGGTCAGAGCAATCAGATACCTACAAATGACTTCAAAGTCCATATATTTCAGATTCGTAGCAGTATTGGAGTTCACAGGTTTGTTGAGTTCTTCTTATGTACATCCAGTACCTGGATGGATCTCAGTCCTTTGTTTTACAGCTTCAAATGTAGAGTAGTTGATCCAGAGGTAAGTAGGAAGCAGGAATGAAGACAAGATGGAGATGGTGCAGTTGCTTGTTATAGTTTCTGCCATAAGACTTGTACTTCATTGTCTCAAACACAGCCACACAGCACATGGTATGGAAAAGCCTCTGAGTCCCCTGACCATAGGCATGTTTTTATATGTCCTAGTGACTCATAAGGTGTAGCCCCTGGGTTCTTTCACTGGATTGATTGTACCTTTGAGTTCCCTTGATGGGCCATTAAGCAGGCTTAGAGCTACTGCCATACTGTCTGGGGATGTCACCCAGAAACACAGCACAAGTTTGAAATACAAATATACTATACATATTTAGAACTGCAAATACAAAACTGATGCATACATATAAACATGCTTATCAATCTTAGAAAATTGTAACTTTTCCATCAATATTTTGCATGGCATATCTTATATGACATTTATTGCAATTCTGTAATATTGGTATCAGTAATATTATAAATGGTCATTCATATTCCACACAGCATCACAGCCCCTCCCCAAACACAGGTCACCTATGTTCTCCTCCTCCTTCTCCCTCCCCAACAGGCATTTCTGTACTGGCAGATACAACTCACCATTGATCACTGTATATTAGAAATGATTGTTTGAACCACTGAGAGTTGTTTTTCTTGTTGTCAGTGAAAATCTGTATCTTAGATACCATTAGGATGACCAGGAAAACATGTGAGTTGGCTGAATTGTTGATAGAGAAACACTGCACTCTCCACCAGGCAAAGTTGATATATGAATGTCTCCGGAATTTGTACCCAATTGCAATTACATAACAAGTAAAAGGAGGAATGTTTGCTAATGTCTCCTTCTCTAGCAACTCATCCTAACGCAAAGAAAAATTGAGGCATGCCTTAGGTGCTAGAAGGGTGGTCCAACTTTAACAGAACTAAATCAATGAAAAAATGGACTGCACTGATTGTAATGTATCATTTGAGACACAGAGGGAATAAGTCTTCTAAATATGTGATTATGAATTGTATCAAAACTTGTGTAGTGCAGGGCTCTAAAGCTGGGGCTATGTCTGCACTACAGCAGAAAGCTGCAGTGCTGTAGCTATGCTGCTGTAATGGCACATGGACGCTTCCTATGGTGAAGACTTTTTCTGTTGCTGCAGGTAATCCATCTCCCTGAGTAGCAGTAGCTAGATTGACGGACACATTCTTCCATCGACCTAGCCTTGTCTTTACTGGGTGGGGGGTTAACTTGGCATAACTATAGGGTAAATTTTTCACATCCCTGAGCAATGTAGCTAGGTTGATCACAATTTTAAGCATAGACCTGGCCTAGGTTTAAACCTTCTGAAGATTTTGTTACTCACTCCACTAGGTCAAGACTGGGCTACACTGAAATTTTATGTCAGCAATGTAGCTGTTGATCAGGGATGTGGAAAAAAACATGATGAAAAAGAGGTTTCTATTAACATAACTAACTTTGGTCAGGGAAGTGGTGTTCCTAGACTGACAGAAAGAGACACCGTTCTCTCAGAGTAGGCTTCATCTACACTACAGAATTATGCCAGCCTAGCTATGCCAGTATAGCCTCTGTAGTGTAGACATTCCCTCAGCAACTGTCTCTACATTTTGGAAATGCTATATTCTCGTAACTGTTTATTGCTCTTAAATTCAAGTGAACTGGAAACCAGTAAACTTAGATGCCCCATATTTAATGGGGTTGTTTTTGGTAATTTAAATAATGAAACATATATTCCTAACACTTTTCAAAAAGAAAGAAAGGAAAGAAGGAAAGAAAGACAAACAAAAAAAAAACTTCTCAAAATCCAGCTTACCTTGCATTACATTTGCATGTTCAAAGTGCAATACAGATTTTCTTTTAAATTGAGTTTCACTGGAGTCGGAACTCCATGGCCAGTAAGTCTTGGTTTAAACTTAAAATTTAGATTGACATAGCTATGGCACCGGGGTGTGAAATATCCATACCCCTGAGTGTCATAGGTAGGCCATCCCAACTCCTGGTATAAAACCAGATATGTTGATGGATGAATGCTTCTATAGACCTAGCTACCATCACTCAGGGAGGTGGTGTTCCTACAGTGAAAAGTTCATGTTAAATACTGAACTAGGAAACATATTCTGCTTCTTAAATTGGAGTCTTCCCCAAGGGATTTCACTGGATAAAATAGTAACACCAAAAAAAATATGGGAAAATTTTGGGCAATGCTGAATTTATGATGGGTAGTTCAGCTTGATTGGTTACCTTTATATAAAAGGGTGCCAATGAATACACACGTTAATCTGTTTAACAAAAAAGTGTTTTCTTTCTTTCTTTCTTCCCCTTTCTTGCGGAAGGTTGAAATGCCAAGCAATATGATATAAATCTCAAAGTATGCTGTTTGTTATATCAAAACTTACTGCCCACCTCCTTCACAGAAAAAATCATACTTTACTCTTCAAAATGATACTTGCCACCTGTAAAATTATATACACCAAAATGTAAGTCAGTCATATAGGCCAATTAAGTACATCAGAGTGGCAGGATCTGCCAAAAGAGAAAATTAGGCATTAGAAAAGAACATGCCCTCCCCCCCCCAGCCCCAGAGACATGACTGCACAAAGAAACAGGACCATAGTTAAGTTCAAGAACTAGTACAATAAGTTGTGTTTTCCAGCACTGGTGCTAATGTCTGGCAAAATGAAGTAAGACCACAGCAAATACCAGCATCAACAAAGGCCTGCGTCACAGATGCCAGCAAAAGTGAAGGAATCTTCAGAAGAGATAACAGGACAACACTTTGAATCTGATGCAGAGTGAATATTGTATACCTTGAAATCTTGCCAAAATAAGAAGAAAAAATCACTGGCATCTGGCAGAACCCACACTGGAAAACAACCACTAGCACATGCAAATCCAGCTGTCTAGCTTCTCTATCAGAAACGGTACATTTACACAGCAAAACAAACAAAAAAAGGCAGCAAGTCGGACAGCTGAGGCTGACTAATTCAGGCTTGTGGGGCTTGTGCGGTGGGGCTAAAAATAACAATGTAAATGTTCAGGCTTGGACAGGAACCTGGGTTCCACGACCCTCCTTCCTCACTGGGTATCAAAGCCCGGGTTCCAGCCAAGCTCAAACATCTACGCTGGTCTTTTTATTCCTGCAGCGTGAGCCCAAGTAATTTGTCCTAGGCTCTGAGATTTGCTGCTGAAGGTCTGTTTATTTGCTGTGTAGTTTTACCTTAAGTGTGACTGCTCACTGGGCATAGAAGAATTCATGCACATCAGCTTGTATGTGCAAAAGTTTTTAAAAAAATGTAATTTAAACAAATATTTATGCCTCCCTCTAAAGATGGAAAAGAGATTAGATTTGGTGCTGTTTCAACCAAAGAATACCAACTTTGCACCATGCTCCATCTTTAATTAAACTAACTATAAATATATTTTCCTTTATGTCCTCTTATCTGTCCAGCCATGATATTGTTTACATATTCCATATTAACATGGAATGGAATTAACATGGAATGTTGTAAAACATATCCCCGCCAGTGCTCTTAATAAAGTATGCAACTGTTATATATAAAATACCCCTTAGTGTTCATCAAATTTCAATGTTTTAAACTCTGTTGTAATGTGGGTATATATATTTTTAAGAAGTTTTTAAGTTTGAACCAAAAAAAGTAGTTAATTTCTCGTTTTGTGTTTAAAAAAACAAAACAAACAAAAAACCCCCAACAAATCCTAACTTCAAACTACCCAGCCCCTTCATTTACCATGGAAATTCCTCTTGTGCATGGTGTAGCTTTTTATTGTAGTTTTCAATTTCACAATGTACCAAACAGATGCAAAACAACCATTTTCAATGAGCAGCTGAGAATGGCTCATACATACTATCTTGAGTATATTTTGTACTTTGAAACCAACAAGTGCATGTGCTTCTTTTAGCTTCACTTTTTGATGGGAAATAGAAAGGTTATTACTAAAGAATCAATAACAAATGGTAGGTGAATGTAGGGATGCTAGGGAAAGGAAACACAAGTTGCAGTTTTCATGAACTCTGGTTATCACATTGAATGGTCCCTTAGAATATGAGCTGCCTACTTGTGCTAAACTGTCTGTTTGATCTTGTATTTTAGCTAGTGCCTCTCTGAATGCCTTTCCCAGACCTGAAGAAGAGCTCTGTGTAGCTCCAAAGCTTGTCTCTCTCACCAACAGAATTTGGTCCAGTAAAAGATATTACCTCACTCACTTCATCTCTCAAATATCTGGGACCAACACAGCTACAACAACACTGCATTACTTTTAAACATGCTTGAACTCTGTTGTGGCTAAACTAGATTCTAATATAGTTTGGTTGGCCAGTGTGGACTAGGCCAATCCATGTTAGGACGACATTTAAGGAAAATGTCCTAGCTTAGGTAGAGAGAGATACAGGGTGAACAAAGGTTGGACTTGGCCACAACTCTGTGTAAATCATACTTAAACAAGATGGTTAAGTTTAATTATGAGTCCCATGAAGATCTGGAATGATTTCTCAAATATGTGTCCTTCAACTTCCTTCTGAACATCACTGAGAAGTTGACAAGTCATTTTTCCTTTTTGCTTATGAAAGATGTCAGATTCACGCCACTGGACTTGACCTTCACGCTTCCCCTTCCAACCTCTTCACAGAACAGATACAGCAAAGGCAGAGCAATTAAATCTTTCAAACACTGATTTACCAGTGTGCCTCAACCATCAGTCCTTGGGCCTTTTCACTCTGGGTGTTCTCTCTCCATTGTTCATTCCTTGATCCTTCTGATGAGACTTTCAACAGTGGTACCCAATAATTCCATTTATGGTAGTGCTTTTGTGATGTGGATAGTTGTCCAGTGGAAACTGCACTGAGACTCTCAATTCATTTCACAAAAACTACTGAACAGCCATCAGATGGTAGCAACTTTTAGTGACTACTAACTTGGGAAAGATTTTAACTGACTACTGGAACTACCACTCAGTCTCCATAGTCCATTACCGGTTCCTTTAGCCTGAAGTCTTTCCAATTTCACATTTGCTATGTTAGATCTCCCAGGCTACCTAGTCTTCCTCGCTTAGGCAATAAAAAACTCATGTCTATATACACAGAGAATCAGATTAGTCTTCCTACATTGTATGTTTGACTTGCAGATTAATTTAACAAAACAACAGGTTTCTTTTTAACTGCAGAGTTTATTTAAGTCGTTGTTATAAGTGGATACTTTTAGGTTATGGAAATATTCTTAGTGTAAGGAAGTGGGGACAAGAATAAGGGGAAGGGTTTCTAGTTGGGGCTGCAAGTACCTAGGACGCGTTTCTCTTCCTTATGTGTCAGCAAAGTGAGAATTGTTTTGATAACTAGCAAGTAGCTTAGTGTGTTGAATTCTGAATGACAGTATTAAATTACATTTGGAGATATGATCAATATAAAGCTCAGTGCTTAGTCCCTGGGGAGTTCAGAGTTTGGTAAGGGGTTATTTGCTGATGGTGGATAGTGGAGAACAATAACTTGTTGCCAGCGGATAGGCAACTTTGAAAAAAGTGGCTGTGAAAGTTATGAATATGAATAAGGTGGCATTCTAAGTAGGGTGTTGCTCTTGCTATATGCAGCCCTTTTAAAAATTGTCCTCTAATTGTTTTTTTTCTTCTAATAAAAAAACAGTAGAAGTACAGAGGGAGCATGGAAACAGTTCCTTAAATTCATGTTGGTGGGGGACTGAGGAAATTGAAATTTTGAATACCAGGATGATGACATTTTCTATGTGTTATACTGAGCTCACATTTTATTGGGTTTATAGCCCAATCTGAATTGTGTGAGTATATCTGTAGAATTGTAATTTTACAGTATGTTTTTGTCTTTGAGGGTCATAGAATAAATATTCCATCTATCCTATGGATCGTCACTTAGCAAAACTTGAATACTAATTCTTGAGCTTTCTTTTATTCTCTGCAGGGGAGGGCTAGCAGAAAGGTTAAATCGACTACAGAACAGAGAGAGGTCTGCCATTAGCTTTTGGAAACATCAGTGTTTTTCACATCATAAAACATCTTCAGGTAAGAACCATGTCTGTAGGCATGTTATATCAAAGCGCATATTTGTTATTATCACATCTATTTATTAGAAATACTTTGTTACCGTTCATATAGTAATATGGCGCAAGTTTGCCTTCTGTACAGCAGTGGCTCTGAATTGTGGTATGTGGACCATTGATATTCTGCAGAGCTGCATCTCTTATCTGGCTCACTACGTATTTATAATGTCTCTGTCACTGAAGTACTTGAGTTCAAAAGATGAAAAAATTCGGGCTATCTAGGGGCTTAAATGTTAGGAAATGCCAAGATTAAGATTGCATAGGAAACTTTAATTCATTCTTCTTGCGTGTATGCAGTCCTGTGATATAGTCTCCAATTACATGATTACATGCCTCTGAATCTTCAGAGAATGAAGCTGCTAAACAGTATCCATTGGCCCATACATGCACAATTGTTTACCTGGTGCTCCACTCTGAAGGCATAAGAGGCAGTGTGGGCTGACACCTCTTTAGTTCCTTCTTTCCACTGCATGGCCTCATTCGGAATACCTGTGTCTGCAGATTTCTCTCGCTTTTACTAAACATTATATGCTAGTTTAAACTTCTGCTTTAGCGACAGCTTTGCGAAGTGTGGTACTTCAAGCATCTTTCTTGCCAGCATCCTCACGCCTACCTTCAGTCTGAATACTGCTTGTCAATCACCCACTTGTGGAATACACAGAGGCTATGTCTACACAGCAATATAAACCTAGAGTTAGTGGGACTTGAGTCAGCTGATACGTATCATGGAATCCTGGGCTTGTGTGTCTACACTACATTTTAACCCTAGGTTTAGGATTTTCTGACCCATGTTCGAATCCACAGTGCAGTGCAAATACCCGAGTCAAAGTAACCCTATCACAGAGAATCTATCACCTCCCCCCCTCTAGTTTTGACACTCTAGCTCCAAGAGTGTGTTGCACTAGGTACAACTCTACTGCCCACCTGTTTCCTGACTGTGACGGTGCTATTGATTGGATTCAGATGCCCAAGAGGAGCACATGAGTTCATAAACTGCATAATTAGTTCCTTTGGTGGCTGTCTCAATAGAAGGACTGCAGTTTGAGAAGGCTTTGTAATGAACGACCATAGAATCTGAGAATTGGGCTCTCCACCTCTAGGCTGAGTCCAGTTGGAAAGAAAATGCCCATGTGCTCCTCTTCCGAGGATAAGTAGGACTCTGTCTCCAGGGCTGTCAAACTATTGAAATGAAACCACAATTCTGAATGTTTAAAATGGGATGTTCAGTGACAGTGTTTTTGTTTGTTTGTTTATTTGTGTCTGTTTTGAAGTGACACACAAAATGTAGGGTTCAAAGGAAAGAAACACACACCCCCAGCCTGGCTGCTCCAGCAGCAGAGCAGTGAAGTGCATCCCCAGTGCCTGAGGTGCAGTGTGCTCCTGCACCCCATGGAGATCCCTTATCCACGCCCCTGCCACACCCTGGTAGGCTGAGCTAAGGCATCCCAGGGAGGCTGTGGGGAAGTTTGGGGCCTGGCTCCCACACTCTGCCCTCACAGTACACACTGCCCAGGCACTCTGCACGTGCAGCTCCAATGAGGTCAGGGAGAGCCTGGGAGCAAGGGACAGAGAGTAGATGGGACTGAGCACCACCCTGCATGGAGAGGGAGTGGCAGAGCTCCCAGGTGGGGGAGGGATGATCTGAAACATTCTGGTGGCTGGACCGCCTCCTGCCTGTCAATTTTGTTGTCCCAGCAAGTTCAGCGCAGCAGTGAGGAAGAGCCAGAGCTGCTGCTACGGGAGGAGCAGGACGAGGGAGCTCACTCGGCCAGGCAGTAATGGCACTTCTGGCCACTGCACTGGCTGCCTGTAGAGCTGCTCCTCTGCTGCCAGGAACTCTGGGATACATCCAAAGGTCTTCTGGGACCCAAGTTTAGCTCGGACTGTGGGCACACAGAAACCAATAGGCCTTGGACCTTAAGTCCCAGCTTAACAGGGTCCTGACCTCAGTCCTGCGCTTAAATTGATGTATGGACATACCCCACAGGAACCAGCACTCGAAGAAAAAATGGAAGTTACTTACCCGATAATTGGAAGTAACTGGAATACACTATCCGCTCTGGGTTCCCTCTCCTTCATATCTCTCTGGATTTGCGGTCAGAGGAGGAACCGGAGAGGTTTGGCCTGCACTGCCTTTTCTGCCCTCAGTCATGTTAGAATTTCTGGAGTCAGGCACATAGCGCACATGCCTACTCATGAGTGGAATACAGATGAGGAGAACACATATCGAAGAACTTCCAGTTATAGGTATGTAACCTCTTTTATGCGTAGCCAGTTGGAACCCAACACTGAAAAAACCAAATCTTTTGTAAGCTCTTTAATCACTGAACCCCTACAGTGTTCTCCATATTGGCAAAAGATCATCTTATGAAGTTGGAATGTTTATGCACAGAGCATCGCAGAGTCGTTAGAACTGCTCTCATAATTACTGTTGTTGCAAAGACTTATTTATAATGACTGGTGAATAGTGGCAGAGTTCCATGATATCTGATAAGCAGTTCCGTCTTATATCATTTTGTTGTTGTTTTGATGCCAAATTGTCTTTCTTCCTCACTTCAGCCAAATATTAAATGAAGTTGGCTTGGATGTTGTTCAAATAAACATATTTCTTGTTTGTATAAAAGGTTTTACTTTGGAAGTTGTAATTTACATTGGTTTGAAAGTTGTCTGGATGTTTTCTCCGTGCCATTTAAAAGAAATAACGGGTGTATTCTCATAAACTGTTATTTAAGAGAGAATGGTGAATAACAAAACATCCTCTTTTATAATTTGAAGGGAAAAAACATCAAGGAAAAGCCTCTTCATATCATATCAAATCTGTGTTTCTTCCAAAGATAATGGGACACATCTATCCCTGCTGTAAACCTACTGAAGTCAATAGCATTTACACAGTGCATTAATTTGACTAAATATGTTCTAAACTGAATATCTTTTGTTATCATGGTGTGTTAAAATATTTATGACTAGAAATATTAGAAAAAGTAAAACACGCTTATTAATTTTTTTCAAACTTACAATAGAGTAATCCCTTTGTTTTTGTTTTTCGTTTTTAATAAAATCACAATTTAAAGTGTTGGACCCAAGACTTTACATGATCCTTTTAAGCTTGGCACAAAATCATACACAGGAGATATGCTCTGAATAGTGTAATGTTCACCTCTATAACATTAATAAATTATTCCGTAACATCAGCTTTATGATTCAGCATTTCAGACTTCACTAGTTAGAAAATAGGAATCAACAGGACTATGGATGTGGACAGAAGTATGTAAAGGCTAAAATAAGTGTCATTTTTCATATTGAAATACAGCTGTGGCCTGTAAAGAAAACTGGCAGAATTTCATATTCTAAAATGAAGTTATTTTTTAACATGTGAACAGATGAAAATAGCATCTGAAAATGCCAAAAAGCTTTTGAAATAGAACTTCTATTTTTAAAAGGAGTTTGTTTGAGCATTTGTTTTATTTATAGCATTAATCAAAAACAAAGGAAACTGAATAAGAAAATGGGAAGTTATAATAAGGTTGAGGTTTGACTTATATCAACAAGTAAAGAAACTCATGGCAGAGGCTGCCACTTCATTCTTAAATCACGTTGGTGTACTTGGGACACGTGGTACATAATATCATCCACTATTTTGAGATGCTTGCGATGTGATGCAGAATGGGGTGAGTTAAGAGAAGACAGCTTCATTTGATGGAAATTAAACCTGTAAGGCAAACTTTTCAAATACATTTTTGAAATTACTCTTCAGAGTTTTGCACTACATCTTTGTGCAGAGGGACGGATCAACTCAGCATATGAATGTTCATTAGACACAAAAGTCCCTATTCAGATGC
Organism: Mesoclemmys tuberculata; assembly: GCA_007922155.1. Lineage (NCBI taxonomy): Eukaryota > Metazoa > Chordata > Testudines > Chelidae > Mesoclemmys > Mesoclemmys tuberculata. The sequence goes on from ML675601.1 coordinate 64,695,304, forward strand.
AGTCTGACTGTCAAGTTTGCATGTGAATTCGAGCTTGGAATGGTTATCTCATTACGAGAAATAATTGTCACTGTTCACGCATTGTCACCTTCTAATCAATGGTTGTGAATAGGCCTCAGCTACTCTAACTGTATGGACTTTGCTATTACCTACCCCCCATTGTTGTACCTTTTCCTTGACTGTGTATATATACTCCCTATCTGATTTCCATTCCCTGCATCTGACAAAGTGGGTTACTGCCCACGAAAGCTTATGCCTGCAAAAATTAAATGTCTTTAAAGTGCTACAGGACTCTGTGTTTAAACAATTGAGTCTTCATATTGTCTGCAATTTCAGAGGATGTTTGTATGTGAACATATGTTGAGCACAGATAATAGCTTGACAAAAATATTGCAGAAGCAAATGGGTCCTGCAGATAACATGCATGCATGTTTTTGGAAGGAGTGTTTTGAAATTGGTCCCTAAGCATTTTTATCTACCGAATCCTGTTTTACTGTAACTTTAAGACCGATACTGATTTAGTTCTATGACAAACATTATTCCTTATGCATATGAACAGTCTTTACATGAGCAGTCCTACTGAGTCAAAGGAACTTCAAGTGTGAAAGAGAATTTTAGGATCAGGCTCTACTTGTTCTATATATTGGATCAGTTTTCTTCAGCTTGTTAATATTTCATACGTTGTATTAAACTTAAAATATGTGTTTACAGTCCTCATTGAAGGGGATTTATTTTGTTGAGAATTATCTACATCTGCAGGGAAATAAATCATTACAAGGCAGATGTGATTGGTTTTTGTTCCCTTGGCACTGCTCAAGCAGAGAGAAGGAAGTGAAGAGGATCGCAGAATCTGATCATTTCTAATAATGAAAATTTAAACCAACACTTACTAGAATGATACAAACCTGTTTTGAGCATGAGGTATTTTTAATGGCTAGATTGACAAAATGATTAAATATTTTTTTCAATTTTTATCATGATCTTTATCCTATTTGCATTAGACATTCCTAGGCAAAAGGTAAAAGATGACTGTCTGAAGGCAAAGACTCCAGAGTTCTACTGCCTCTTGGTCATTTTATGGCCACAGCTTACCCATCTGTAAAAGGAATATAGTATAAAACTTACCTACCTCACCAAGGGTGATGAGAATTGATATTTCAAAACAAATTATGAAGCTCAGCTGAAAAGTACATAGTAGTAGTAGTAACAGTCGTGCTAATCAAAAGCAGAGTGCATTTGTCAGCTGGCAGTGGGCACAGAGAGCAGTGTGGTTGGTGCCCACTGCAAGCTGATAAATTTAACATGGGACAGATTTGCCTCTCACTTAAACTGATGTTATATCAGTGTAGTGACAATGACTTGAATTGAGATTACCTCTGATGTAGCCAGTATTAGTGAGAAGAGAGTTAGGTGCAAAGTGTAAAGTTTTATTATATGTATTATATATAACTGCAATTAACATCTCTTTTCTGTTAGGACTCTAACATGGGCTGGAGCTAAGAAACAAAAAGCAGAGCTCCTCAGGTTGACCTGGGGTAAACTCTAAAAAGGCATTCAGTGATGACAAATTACTATATCTCTGTCATCTTTTGAATCACAGACTGAAACTCATTTATGTATATGTGCTTGCCTACTTTAACCTGTAAATAACTCTATTTCTCCTTCCTAGTTAAACCTTTATTTAGTTCATTATGGGATTGGCTATAGGCATTGTAGGTTGGAGATTGGAAGTTACTTGGATGTTTTGTGATTTTTTTTTTTGGTGTAAGTAATCATTTTTTACTAAGTCCAGTTTGCCTGGGTAGCAAGATAGACTGGAGGGCCCAAGGGGACTGTCTGTGACTCTGTGGTAAGACTGGTACAGTGATCTAGGAGTTCACATTTGTTACTGGGTTGGTGTAATCGAATTATAGAACATACCACCAGTTTGATGTATGTGCTCTGCTTTTGACAGTCTGCTTTAAGATTGGCACTATTGGTTGTGAGCTGCCCCAGATAGCGTGACACTCAGCCTTCTGGGTATTCTTTGTTCTGATAATAGTTCAAAAATGCAGGATTGTTTCTGACTCTCATGTAACTTGTCTGTGCTTCTGTTGCTAAAGGCTGACAGAAGAGACCGATGAGCACAGTGATCAGTGTGAAGAGATTGGAGCAACTTAGTTGTTGAAGACCCGTAGTGTCATTTTGGATGCTCTATATTGTGTGTTCATGTAGACCAGATATTCAGTGATAAGGAAGGAGGGAGAAATTCCCAGTGAAATGAATCCATGGCCTTTGGTTTCATCTGTGATTTTAGGAGAAATATTTTCAGAAGGGTCCAGCTGACCCTCTCATGGTATTTCATGTTGCAAAAACCAAAGCTTTTATTTTGCTATTATCTTGCATGTTGGGTCAACCTCCAATTAAATTAAACCATCCAATTAAATCTATCTTTTTGGCTTTATTCTTTATAAATTACTTTATTTTGTTCTCCCGACCTCCTTTTTGTTGCATGTATTTCAATTGTACATATCCACTGTGGTTCAGCTGCCTCTGTAGCAGAGCTGAGTTACCACTTCAGAAAACAGTGCCCCCTTGCAGCATGTATTTGCTGTCTTTCGTACAGTGAATTGAGAGGATTATTCATTAAGGGTCTTGCTTTTGTCTGAATCAGACTCCTTACCAGCTTGGAAAGTCAGAGTTTTCTGGGCTCTGGGATAGACACTAACTGTACTGTTCTACATTTGATTGCTGTATGTGGCTGTTGATCTCTTGGAAGTTGTTTCCAGGAGTAGGGAAGAGGGAGAGTGCATACCTAATGAGCCCATGAATGCCCTAACATGGGGATGTGAATATCAGTTGGGAAGAATTTTAGAGAGAGATTGTATACAAACCTTCATTGGATATTTTGTGGCTGATAACTCCATTTCAGTCAGAGAGAGAACCAGGCTAAGATACCCTACATGGCCTATCAGTAAAAGGTGTAATGAGAGGGAAGAGACAGAAACCCTCTCCACAGTGGTGGCTTGACAGGCTCCTTGCCCTCAAATGTAATGGAGGGTGGGGCAAGGAGTTTTTTTTCCACCAACACAATACCAGTTTTCTAGGTGAGAGGGATACATGAAGACACCCTAGCAATTGGGGGACAGCAAGAACCGCTCCTAACATTACAGTCCAACGTATTTCTTTTGATCTTGGGTTTGTGTTTTTTGTAGCCATCTGGTGGTGAAGATTTCAGTAATCCCTTGGACTACTTTTCTCTTGGTGGGTAGAACAGGTAGTCCCAAGAAACTGTAGTCATTGAGTGCAAGAGGCTGTGAGGTCATTTGTACACATCTTTTTCGTTCTGCTGCAGCTCTGTATCTTTCAAACAGGAAATGTCATTGGAGCAAAGGGGAGTCTTTGGCAACTGAACTTTGTACTGACTAGGTCTGTCTGTTGCAGAGGAAGCATCTGCAGTTTCTAATGGGCAACTGCTATGTTGTGCAGGATTATGTTGTGAAAAATCTGCTCTTTATAACAGGGGATACATATGGGATTGGGGGCAAACTGAGATTTTGTGCTGTAGATTTAAAAAATGAAAACTGAAGTTTTGTGCAGTATACATTTTATTTATCTGACGGTTGTTTTTATTTTCTTTTTCTACAATCATTACAAGAGGCTGTTCTTAATACCTAGCTATGTTGCATATTTAGCATTTCTAATGCAGTGAAAGGACTGGATAGTCATAACCGTTTATGCAAGCCGGTGGCTGTGAGACAGAGGACTGAAATAACAAGGATTTCAGGATGTGTGTTTTAGGATTGCGGGGAAACTCCCAATTGCATGGGTTTATTAATGAGAAACTACTTTTACTCCAAAGTTATAATCCAAACTTTTTTTGAGAGAGCAGGTCTGTGGGGGGACAGGAATTCAATATCACACAGAAACAGAAAAACTAGTGGAAAAGCAGAGTTATGAAAGTCCTTAAAATGAAGACAAGACGTATAAACTTATGCAGTGGATGGGGTAGTGCAATTCTGGAGGGACTACACATTGATGTAGTCATGGTACTACATCACTGTGCACTAGAGAACTTGTAGTCCACACTACCAGGGTTTACATGGACAATTAGTGTGTGGCACACTGATCCATACTAGAATTATGCCCTACTAGTGTGCACTAATGCACTGTGCAGACAAGCCCTAAGAATGTGAAAATCTGTATGAATTTGAGCTTCACTTTCTAATTCATTCTATCCTACTCTAAATTTCTTTTACTTAATAGTTACTTAAGAGTTAACACTATAAATTATCATCTTAGGCCTATAGAGAAATGGTAAAGGGCCACATTTCTGTTTGTATCCTCTTTTGCTAGCCAAATCGCTGAACTTATTGAAGTTGTTATAGTGTTGAAAACAAAACCAAATGTAAATTTACTACTTCTTCGAGTGCCAGTCTCTATGTGAATTCCAGTGGGGATATGCATGCACTCTGTGTGCCCAGAGCCAGCAAATTTTGAAAGCAGTGTCTGTTGGTCCACACATTTGCCCTTGCTCTCACCTCTGACTGAGTTGATAAAGAGCAGGGAAGACCGACAGTCTCACTAGTTCTGACTCGCCACTTCGTGATTTAGGTCAGAACCTCCAGTGTCCAAAACTTCAGCTTCTTATCTGTAAAAATATATTTACATATCTGTATTTTGCTCTGCTATCAGCTGTCTAGTTATCCCCCTCCTCATGGAGTAAGAACTCATTCCACAAGAGAACAAGCAATATCTATGGCATTGCTTCAAGAGGTGACTCCACATGTTTTCTAGAGTGGACGCTATGCCTGGATACATGATTCCTTGACAGATGCATTTTTTTGGAACAGCAGTCCTTTGTTTGGCTGTGCCATTTATGACCTTGGACCTGCCTCCTATTTGAGTACTGCTTGTCAGTCACCAATGATGGAATACGCATAGGGACCAGCAATGGAAGAAGAGAAAGTTACTTACAATAACTGGAGGTTCTTCGAGATGTGTGGTCCCCATCTGTATTCCACTACCTGCCCTCCTTCTCTGCTTTGGATCTTCTCTGGTTTGCAGTCAAGAAGAAATCAGAGAGGCCTTTGGTCTTCCCTGCCTTTTATCTCCCCAGTTGGAGGCATGAGGAGAGCCAGGGCACATGTGCAGAGCAACAGACAAGCTTTGAAAATTCTCTGGATGCATGTAGCCACAGTGGAATACAAATAGGGACCACACATCTCGAAGAACCTCTAGTTTCTATAAAGTAAGTAATTTTCTCTTTTGTACTTGTTTTTTTTCAAGCAAGTATTCTTTATATTGTGTTTGGTTTTCTTATGAGAGAGAAAAATGCCATAGTTAGTCACTCAAAACACCTTATATAATTTCTTAAAGAGCACAGAACATTTCAAATAGGGCCAAATTCAGGCAGCCTCCTCCCTATGTTTATAGTTGGGGCAAAGAGGCAGGCTTGCATCTATGGTCTTTTTCTTTCTCAAAAATAGAACTTCTGAATGGCTTCAGAAATTATCAGCACATGAAGAAATATAACTTCTTTAGAGCTGACTAATGTCAAGACATGTTTGCACTGCTGTGAAGCCCCACTTTCCCTCCTAGTTTTAAAATATTGGCTTTTGGATTGGCATATTCCTGTTGGGCAAGTCAGAAGTCTCCAAGAATGGGTACTTCAATCACAGGAAGGAGTAAGAGCAGAGGAAGACAAGGCAAGTTGAAAAACTACTGATGCAGAAAAGAAATATTTAGGACATTTTTTTAACTTGAGAAGAAAATAGACATATGTAGCCGGAGTCTGGGAAATATAGAATTGGCCATTGCACCAGTGAAGATAATAGAAGTTGAAGGCATTCAGCCCCTTCCAAGACGTGTTCAGTACCATGTACAATCAGGCCCAAATTAGACAAGTTGAAGTTAAATGGTGTGGATTTAAAATATTGTCCCATTTTATTGCCTAGCACTACATATTGCCCCCCAATCAGGCTCAAATAGTCAAATGACCACCATCAAGGAGGCAAAAAAAGCTTTTGAAGGTGTGCCCAACGGGCGACCTATCAGCTACTAGTGGGGATCCAGACTCTACTATTTTCATCCCTTTCTGGGCTGGACTACTATAATGTCACACCGCTGGGTCTTGAATATGGTAGCCATTTACTACACCCTCCAGTTTACCTCACTCCCATCTCCCCCACCTGCTTCCCCATCCCTCACAAACAGCTTCTCATCCAGGAGGTGCAGGCCGTCTTTCAAGTGGCTGCAGTGGAGGAGGTTCCTTGAGAATTGAGAGGGAGAGTCTTCTATTTCCATTATATCCTGATTCCAAAGGCAAAAGGAGGCTTGAGACCTATTCAGGACCTGTGAGACCTCAACAGATACTTCAAGAAGTTGAAGTTTTGTATGATCTCTCTAGCTGCCATCATCCCTTCTCTGGATCCAGGTAACTTGTACACCACACTCAATCTAAAGGACACCTATTTCCATATCTCCATTTTTCCCATGTCACAGCTTCAGTGTACTATACCAACAGGTGGCAGGGGGATCCCCAGCTCTTTGCCAGGAGGCCTTGCGCTTGAGGAACCTCTGTGTGAACCATAGCATTCACCAGGAAGCAGTGTACCTTCTAGGGATCAGGAATACATTAGCAGACTGCCTCAGCAGATCCTTTTGCTTTCCCCATGAGTGGTCCTTATGCGTAAAGGTGGCCAGGGGCATCTTCCAGAGGTGGGGCACTCCTCAAGTGGACCTTTTCACCACCAGGTGGAACAGAAGTTGCAACCATTTCTCTTCCCTGCAAGGACTCGACGCAAGCTGTTTGGACAATGCCTTTCTCCTGTCCTGGATGGGCAGTCTCATGTATGCCTTTCTGCCAATCCCTCTGATTCACAAGGTCCTCATAAAAGGCATGGATCATCTTGGTGTCCCCAGCATGGCTGTGTCAACATTAGTTCATAATGATGCTTGATCTGCCTGAAGCCTGCCTTTGGATGCTAAGATCTCAATCGGACTTTTTCTCACAGGACCATGGTTGTCTGCTCCTTGTGGATCTAGCTTCCCTGCATCTCATGGCTTGGTTGCTCCATGGCTGAGTCTGGAAGATCAATTCTGCTTAGCACAGATCCAGCAGGCTCTGTTGCAGAGCAGAAAGCCTTCCCCCAGAGCATCTTACCTGGCCAAATGGAAATGCTTCACCTGCTGGGCAACTCACCACAGTGTTTCACCAACAAAACCTATCCCGGTAACCTTGGACTATCTGTTTCACGAGGAGTTTGGCCTTTTCGTCAGTCAAGGTGTTCCTGGCAGCCATTTCAGGTTTTCAGCCCCCTGTACAAAGAAAAATGGGCTTCTTGCACTAATATTGGCTAGTTTCCTTAGAAGCCTGGAAAAACTCTTTCCACCACTAAGGGACACAATTCCCTAACGGGATCTGAACCTTGTTCTCTCCAAGCTTGCTGGGCCACCCTTTGAGCTGTTGGCTTCTTGTTCCCTGATGCACCTATCCTGGAAGGTTGCGTTCCTGGTGGCAATCAGGTCAGCAAGATGAGTCTCAGAGATTAAAGCTTTGACTTTTGAACCCCTTTATACGATCTTCTATAAGGACAAGGTCCAGTTGTGACCACACCCAGCTTTCCTGCCAAAAATGATTTCCAACTTCCACGTCAACCAGGATATTTTCCTACCACTCTTCTTTCCAAAGCCTCATGTTTCCAGTGTGGAGAGACATCACCATACTCTCAATGTCAGGAGAGCTCTGGCTTTCTACATAGAGAGGACTAAGCCATTCAGTCACTTCACACAACTCTTTGTTGCAATTGCCAACCAAATGAAGGCATGGCTAGTGTCATCAGAATGGATCTTGAATTGGATTACAGCTTGTATTTGAGCTTGCTATGAGCAGGTGGGAATTGCACCCTAACATCTATGATGGCCCACTCCACCAGGGCCCAGGCATCTTCAGCAGCCTTCCTGCTGCACGTCCCCATTACAAGACATCTGTAGAGCCACTACTTGGTCCTCCATGCATAACTTTATATCCCATTATGCTATCATGCAGCAAGCCTGGGGTGACGCAGGTTTTGGCAGGGTGGTGTTGCAGAGGGCACATCTGTAAACTCCTACCGACCTCTGGGGATACAGTTGGTAAGTCATCTAATTGGGAAGGGACATGAGCAAGCACTCAAAGAAGAAAGAACAATTACTTACCTTGTAACTGTTGTTCTTTGAGATGTGTTGCTCATGACTATTCCACAATCCACCCTCCTTCACCTCAGTTGGAATTCCGGTAAGAAGGAACTGAGAGGGAGGGAGGCTGGCAGCACCTTATATATGGGTACATTTGTACACAGCTGCAGAGGGCACTAGAGCTGGCCCTAATGGTACCAGCTGGGGAAAAACTACATGCACCGGTACATGTGGTGTGCACTCACACTTAATTGGGAATGAACATGAGTAACACATTTTGAAGAACAGTTACGAGGTAAGTAACTGAGCTTAATAGTGGATTGCAAACCGAATAGGAGTTTTCAATGTGATGCAGCTGCAAAAAAGGCTAATATGATTCTGGGGTGTATTAACAGGAGCGTTGTATGTAAGACACAGGAAGCAACTGTCCTGCTCTACTTAGCACTGGTGAGGCCCCATCTGGAGTAGTATGTCCAATTCTGGGCACCACATTTTAGGAAAGATGTGGACAAATTGGAAAGAGTCCAGAGGAGAGCAACAAAAATGAAAACAGGGCATGTTTAATCTTGAGAAAAGAAGACTCAAGGGTGACCTAATAAAGAGTCTTCCAGTACCTTAAGGACTGTTATAAAGAGGACAGTGATCAATTGTTCTCTGTGACTACTGAAGGTAGGACAAGAAATAATGGGCTAACCTGCAGTAAGGGAGATTTAGGTTAGATATTAGGAAAACTTTCTAATTATAAGAGTATTTAACCTATGGAATAGGCTTCCAAGGGAGGTTGTGGAGTCCCCATTATTGGAAGCATGTAAAAACAAGTTGGAAAAACACCTGTCAGGAATGGTTTAGGTTTACTTGGTCCTGCCGCAATGCAGAGGTCTGGACTTGATGACTTCTTGAGGTACCTTTCAGTTGTACATTTCTATGATCCATTAGTATAAAATAAAAAAACCAAAAAGCTGAAGTCAGAACAAAACATTGCAGTTCCCCTGAAACAACAAAAATGAGTCTTATCCCTTTAATTTACTTTTATCCAAAATCATAACAGTGATATTGTCTTGAATATGTAAACTATTATGGTATATGTCGTCAGCAGCTTCATGGGTGTTAAATAGGCACTTCTGTAGCTTAAGAGTTGAGTGGCGAAGGAAAGTATCTGCCTGGTGGGGCTTTTGAACTGGCAAACACTTGGTGGAATGCTGGCGCACACACACTGTGGATGCAGAAGACCCTAAACACTGTTGCTGCAAGGGACACTGCAGTGCTACTCTCCACTACAGTGAAGGAATATGGGAGGTTGAAGGCTGGTGGCACAGTCCAGCGGGAGCATCGCGACCCTTCTTTGGGCCCAGGCTCCAACAAAGGCTACAGTGCCTTAGTTTAGGGGAATAAGCAGTGCCAGTTACCAATCTTTAGCCTCAGTCCCTGGTGGGGAGGGTTTCTTCCACAGTCTAGCCCTCTAGCTGTCCTGTAGGGCAGGGCTGATAAGGGGTTGGTAGCCCCAGCCTTCCAACAGGCGGGGTGGTCAAGCAGTCTATTGCCCCCGGCCCTCAGGCGGGGAGGGGCAGGCAAAGCAGTCTATAGCCCCTGGCCCTCGAGCAGGTCTGGGCAGGCCCAAGCAGTTTATAGCCCCCAGTCTTTCGACAGGCGGGGCTGTTACACAGTCTGGTGCCCCTGGCCATCAGACAGGGAAAGTGAAACAGTCTATATTCCCTGGCCTGCAAGCCAGGCAGGGCTGGTAAAGTCAATTGCCCCTGGCCCTCAAGTGGGAGGGGCAGACAAAATGGTCTAAAGCCCCAGCCTTAGTGGCAGGCGGGGTTGGTAGAGCTTGGTATCCTCTGGGTGCTCCAAGAAGCCAAGCACTCCCATGGTGGTTAGGGAAGGGGGGAGGAGGATGCAGGCCCACCAGATTCCCCTGCATCCCAGCCGGGGGCCCTATCAGTGGCAAAGCATTTTGCCACTGAGTCAGCGAGGATCCAGCCACAACATGCTGACTGGTCTGGCCATGCATTCAGCCACTCTTTTGTTGGCTGTCCCTGGGCTACTTCCTCCCACCCAGTCCCTGGGTACCTACATCCAAGTGTTTCCTGCTGGGCTAGATGGTGAGCGGGTATCCTGCGAGTCCCTCACTGTCGACGGGTGGCAGGTCCAGAAATTCCTCCGGGTCATCAGCGAAGGGCAGCTCCTCCAGGTCCCAGGGTCCCAGAGGTTCCTCCAGCCCACGTGGTTCAGTCCACTCCTGTGAGTCCTCCACATCAGGCAGCTCCTCCAGGTCAGGACTGGCCTCAGGGTTTCTCCCACCCAGCAGGCTCAGATAGCTGCTCCCAGCTGCTAGGGCCCGTTGGTCCTCTCCAGTCACTCGGGCCCGGCAATTGGGGCAGGGTTTGGAGGCTCCGGTCAGTAAGGTGGTTGCTCCAAACAGCCACAGGGCCTGGGTCAGGCCTAGACCACAGCTTCTAGGGAGACAGGTCTGCCTCCAGCAGTAGCTTCCTTCTGACTGAGCTGCTAGGCTGGCCTTTTATGCTGGCCTTTCCTGTCCTGGCTCTGCCCCTTTTCTCCCAGGGTGTTCGGCCTGCAGGGCCTTGTTCTGCCCAGCAGGGGGGGTTTGCAGGGCCTTGACCTGCCCAGCAGGGGGGGTTGCAGCTGGTCCTCAGGCCCTGGCTCCTAAGAAGGCCACACCGCCTTGTCACAGAGTATCCAGTGGGTGCTCCATCGTTTGTATTGATTGGCCTTCTGTCCCTATGTATGAGGTATGCAGAAGCCCCAGGTGTTAATAAGGGCCGTGGGCTGTAGTAGTGGCAGGAGATTGTGTGTACAATAACTGTATGCCTAGCTGCCTCTTTGTAGGGGAAGATTTCTATCCCCTGTACAATTCCTCTTTATTCTCACAGCGCAGACATGACAGTATGTGGCCATAAAAAAGGACAAAAGAAGTGAAGAAAATTAGACAACATTAAAAGATAGTTTAGTAAAAACAAAGAGTGGTATACTGACAGCTTCAAAAATGGTGGTGGTTTTTGTTTTGTTTTTTTAAAAAAATGGTGTTTGATACTGTCATCAGTATTTGGAAGAGATTGAGACAGACATCTGTATAGAATATATTTCATAACCATGTGCTTTTTAACACAGCAGATTCATGGCCTTTTGTTGTATTATTTCACTTTGTTTATTTAATAAATCCAAACTGCTTTGCCTAAAAAAATGAGAGGAGTCTGGAAGTGGGATGTGAATTTGTGTGCCACTACTCTGGTCTGTAGGACATGTGTCTTTCTTGCATTTTATTTTTGTGTGTCACTTTGCTTACTTTCCAGGTGGCAAATCTGGTGTGTTAATTGTGAAGATCTTAGAGGTGCATGAGGAGTGTGCAATGCAGGTTGTTCTTTGCCAGCAGTTGGAACAGCTTTCTGCTGACAGTTCCTCTGAAGATGTTATCGTCAATACTGAGCCCAGACTCAAAGTTCTCTTTACAAAGGAAACAGCAGCTCGCCTCAAGGGAGGCCCACAGGATATTGTCCACATCTATCCTCCCTGGTAAGTACAACACATTGGTTGCACCAGCTGTAGTGTTAAAAGATAAGGTATTTTTATCATACCATTTGCCACATTATTGTAGAAAAGGCTCCCATGGGTAGAGAGTCAGGCCCTGTTGTCATGAAATATCTTTGGTGGCTTCTGAGAATTTCTGATAGACTTGTTAATGCTAGTTTAGGTAACAATAAATTGTAATATCTTCTAGTGCTGCTATGTGCTTTGATTTTGTTTTTCATTTAATATGTTCATGCTTAGAATTTTTGAAAGTTATGAAGAACATTTTACAATGATAAAGACAATAAAACACATTTTATGGTGGTAAAGTGGGTTGGGAATGCTCCTCTGTTGTCTTTAGTCTAAGTATATTCATGCCAGTGGAAAAGTCTATTCTAACCGTGCAGTATTCAGCAGATACTCTGTGGAAACATAATGTGGGTGCAAAAATAAAATAAATCAGCTCACTACTTATCAGTGAGCACCACTACAGTGAATGGTTGATTATCATTTCCACTGCTAAGTCTCTTCGACTCCACACACTCATCTGCAGCACACACTATTAACTTTCTCTGGAATTTGTCAAAATATGTCTTCGGCTGGACTGTTTTGCTTTTTTGGACAGAGGACAGCATAAGGTGACTCTATGTTTTGAAGTGAAGGATTGAATGTAGTGTGTACGCATGTGGTAGGGCTGTGGCATTGGGTCAATAGTTTGGAGTCTTTGGTGGTGGGTAGAGCTATTGTTCCTCTTCCCACCACCCAAACTGAAAAATAGAGAACTTTTTTTCTGCTGTTATCTTTCACTTAGTCATTTTAGGCATCATCAGACAGCAGTAGGTAAAGTGTATCTTCAGACAGAAATATGACTTTTAATTTTACCATGTCCCTCTTTAAAATACTTGTTTTTCCTGATTCTAGGTTTTAAATTATTGACTAGCACAGAGCTTTACCTCCATTTTTACCTAGTTACATGTGAAAATCTCTTCTTTACCCCCTATTCCAGTCTCACACTGTAATTGGAGTCAACATTTTTGAAGGGGATTCAAAAATTTTAGGGAAAATATGTTAGTTATGAATTCATTATGGCTATGGATGCAATCAGTGGTGACTTGTATGTGATTGGAGCAGTAGCTCCTTTGTTCCCTCTGTTTTTTTTGTTCCTCCCTCCACTAACTTGGATTCTTATTCCCATCTCTTCTTTGATTTCTCCTGCTACTTGCATTTCCTCCCCTCTTGCTAGGCCACAAACTGGCATTGGGTTTAAACTGCTATAGCTTACTAAGGCCTGGTCTACACACAGATTTTGTACTGGTTTAACTATTTCAATTTGGGATGTGATTTTCTTTTAATGAAACATTTATACCAGTTTAACCCCTAATAGGGATGAAGATATTCTGGTATAAAAGTGGCTTATACTGATGTAGCTTATTTCTCTTCCTGCATGGGAGTAAGCTATACTGGTAGAAGCATTGTTATATTGGTATACCAATTTTCACACTAGAGGGGTGGGAGCTAATTTTTTGTGTGTGTAATTAAAGTTTCGAAGGAGGTGGTTCTCAATCTAGCCCTGTTCAGGCTTGGCCAATGAGTCCATCACTAAGACTTCAGGGCCAGCGAGTATATAAGAAATAAACTGCTTAATGTCCCCAAAACTCCATCTGGTAGATTGTTATTGGCCAATGATCTGAATAGGGAGAGAGTCAAAGTTCCCTACTCAGCAGGCTCTGTTGCATGGAGGAATCAAATCATTGGGCCAGGTGTAAGGTGACACAGTTCCCAAACTCATGCAGCCAATATAAAGCTCAGCAGACCTGCTGCAACAGTTAAAACTTGGTTTGAATAGAAGAAGGAAAATATGAAGTTCAGCAACCCTGTTACAGCTGTATCTGCTCCCAGAAATGGCTCATTAATATATTTTTAAATGCTTCATGTGCTTATGGAATTGGTAACTGTGCCTTTAAGGACCTGAGCTTCCCAGACAGTCTGGGTGAGGTACTCTGAAGCTCTTGTTCTTCAGGCGCTGGTCCCTGTGTGTATTCCACATGTGATGCACGTGCGCCATGTGCCTGAGGCTGGAAATTCTAACAAGCAGTAGTTGTGGGCCCGTACATGCACAGTTGTTCACCTGGTGCTCAGGATGAAGGCATAAGAGGCAGTGTGGGCTGACACCTCTTTAGTTCCTTCTTTCCACTGCATGGTCTCATTTGGAATACTTGTGGCTGCAGATTTTTCTCGCTTTTACTAAACATTATGTGCTAGTTCAAGCCTCGGCTTTAGACACAGCTTTGCGAAGTGTGGTACTTCAAGCATCTTTCTTGCCAGCATCCTCATGCCTGCCTCCAGTCCGAATACTGTTCGTCAGTCACCCACGCGTGGCATACACAGAGTCTGTGTCTACACAGCAATGTAAGCCTAGGGTTAGTGGGACTTGAGTCAGCTGGCACGTGTCATGGAACCCTGGGTTTGAAAGGCTAAACTGCATTTTAATCCTAGATTATGGATTTTCTGACCTGTGTTTGAATCTAGGACTCTGGCATCCAATGCACAGACTCGAGTCAAAGTAACCCTATCCCGGAGAGTCTATCACCTTCCCTCCCTCCCAGCGTTGACACTCTAGCTCTAAGAGTGTGTTGCACTAGGTACAGTGCTACTGCCCACCTGTTTCCTGACTGTGTCGGTGCTATTGATTGGATTCAGATGCCCAATAGGAGCACATGAGTTCATAAACTGCATAATTAGTTCCTTTGGTGGCTGTCTCAATAGAATGACTGCAGTTTGAGAAGGCTTTGTACTGAGTGGCCATCTGATTTGAGAATTGGGCTCTCCACCTCTAGTCTGAGTCCAGTTGGGAGGAAAATGCCCATGTGCAGCTGTTCTGAGGATAAGTAGGACATCCGTCTCCAGGGCTGTCAAACTATTGAAATGAAACTTTATAATCCTTAATGCTTAAAATGAGATGTTCAGTGGAAATGTTTTTGTTTATTTGTTTATTTGTGTCTGTCTGTTTTGAAGCGTGACATAAAATGTAGGGTTCAAAGGAAAGAAACACCCCCCCCCAGCCTGGCTGCTCCGGCAGCACAGCAGTGAAGTGCATCCCCAGTGCCTGAGGTGAAGTGTGCTCCAGCACCCCATGGAGATCCCTTATCTACGCCCGTGCCACACCCTGGGAGGCTGGGCTAAGGGACCCTGACCTGCAGCATGCTGGTGGCTGGACCGCCTCCTGCCTGTCAAATTTGTTGTCCCAGCAAGCTCTGCGCAGCAGTGAGGAAGAGCCAGAGCTGCTGCTGCGGGAGGAGCAGGACGAGGGAGCTCACTCGGCCAGGCAGTAATGGCACTTCTGGCCACTGCACTGGCTGCCTGTAGAGCTGCTCCTCTGCTGCCAGGAACTCTGGGATACATCCAAAGGTCTTCTGGGACCCAAGTTTAGCTCGGACTGTGGGCATACAGAAACCAATAGGCCTTGGAACTTAAGTCCCAGCTTAACAGGGTCCTGACCTCAGTCCTGTGCTTAAATTGATGTATGGACATACCCCACAGGAACCAGCACTCGAAGAAAAAATGGAAGTTACTTACCCGGTAATTGGAAGTAACTGGAATACACTATCCGCTCTGGGTTCCCTCTCCTTCATATCTCTCTGGATTTGCGGTCAGAGGAGGAACTGGAGAGGTGTTGGCCTGCACTGCCTTTTCTGCCCTCAGTCATGTTAGAATTTCTGGAGTCAGGTACATAGCGCACATGCCTACCCATGAGTGGAATACAGATGAGGAGAACACATATCGAAGAACTTCCAGTTATAGGTATGTAACCTCTTTTATGCGTAGCCAGTTGGAACCCAACACTGAAAAAACCAAATCTTTTGTAAGCTCCTTAATCACTGAACCCCTGCAGTGTTCTCCATATTGGCAAAAGATCATCTTATGAAGTTGGAATGTTTATGCACAGAGCATCGCAGAGTCGTTAGAACTGCTCTCATAATTACTGTTGTTGCAAAGACTTATATATAACGACTGGTGAAAGTGGCAGAGTTCCATGATATCTAATAAGCAGTTCCGTCTTATATCATTTTGTTGTTGTTTTGATGCCAAATTGTCTTTCTTCCTCACTTCAGCCAAATATTAAATGAAGGTGTCCTGGGTGTTGTTAAAATAGACATATTTCTTGTTTATATAAAAGGTTTTACTTTGGAAGTTGTTTACATTGTTTACATTGGTTTGAAAGTTGTCTGGATGTTTGCTCTGTGCCATTTAAAAGAAATAAAGGGTGTCGGGGGGGGGTATTCTCATAAACTGTTATTTAAGAGAGAACGATGAATAACAAAACATCCTCCACTACCTTTGGATTGAATAAACACTTTTATAATTTGAAGGGAAAAAAACATCAAGGAAAAACCTCTTCATATCATATCAAATCTGTGTTTCTTCCAAAGATAATGGGACACATCTATCCCTGCTGTAAACCTACTGAAGTCAATAGCGTTTACACAGTGGATTAATTTGACTTAATATGTTCTAAACTGAATATCTTTTGTTATCATGTTATCATGGTGTGTTAAAATATTTATGACTAGGAATATTAGAAAAAGTAAAACACACTTATTTTTTTTCAGACTTACACTTCACTTTTTTTTTGTTTTTCATTTTTAATAAAATCACAATTTAAAGTGTTGGACCCAAGACTTTACATGATCCTTTTAAGCTTGGCACAAAATCATATACAGTAGATATGCTCTGAATAGTGTAATGTTCACCTCTATAACATTAATAAATTATTCCGTAACATCAGCTTTATGATTCAGCATTTCAGACTTCACTAGTTAGAAAATAGGAATCAACTGGACTGTGGATGTGGACAGAAGTATGTAAAGGCTAAAATAAGTGTCATTTGTCATAATGAAATACAGCTGTGGCCTATAAAGGAAAACTGGCAGAATTTCATATTCTAAAATAAAGTTATTTTTTAACACGTGAACAGGTGAAAATAGCATCTGAAAATACCAAAAAGCTTTTGAAATAGAACTTCTATTTTTAAAAGGAGTTTGTTTGCACATTTATTTTATTTATCGCATCAATCAAAAACAAAGGAAACTGAATAAGAAAATAGAATGCTAAAATAAGGTTGAGGGTTGACTCATATCAACAAGTAAAGAAATTCGTGGCAAAGGCTGCCACTTCATTCTTAAATCACGTTGGAGTACTTGGGACATGTGGTACGTAAGATCATCCACTATTTTGAGATGCTTGCCATGTGATGCAGAATGGGGTGAGTTAAGAGAAGACAGCTTCACTTGATGTAAGTTAAACCTGTAAGGCAAACTTTTCAAATACGTTTTTGAAATTACTCTTCAGAGTTTTGCACTACATCTTTGTGCATGCAGCTGGATCAACTGAGCATATGAATAAGATCATTAAACGCAGAAGTGCTGATTTGTGCATGCACAAAATTTACATGCACAATTTAGGAGCCAGTGTTTAAACAGTTGACTCTTCATATTGTCTGCAGTTCTAGAGGATGTTTGTATGTGTACATTTGTTGAGCACAAATAATAGCTTGACAAAAAGTCAAAAATATTGCATAAGCAAAGGGGTCCTGCAGATAATACACATGCATGCTTTTGGAAGCAGTGTTTTGAAATTGGTCCCTAAGCATTTTTACGTACAGAATCCTGTTTTACTGTAACTTTAAGACCGATAATGATTAGTTCTATGACAAACATTATTCCTTATGCATATGAACAATCTTTACATGAGCAGTCCTACTGAGTCAAAGGAACTTCAAGTGTGAAAGAGAATTTGTAGGATCAGGCTCTACTTGTTCTATATATTGGATCAGTTTTCTTCAGCTTGTTAATATTTCATGCATTGTATTAAACTTAAGATATTTGTTTATAATCCTCACTGAAGGGGATTTATTTTGGTGATAATTTTCACCATCTGCAGGGAAACAAATCGTTAGAAGGCAGATGTGATTGGGCTTTGTTCCCTTGGCACTGTTCAAGCAGAGAGATGGAAGTGAAGAGGATCACAGAATCTAATCCATTGCTAATAATGAAAATTTAAACAAATACTTACTAGAATGATACAAACCTGTTTTGAGCATGAGTATTTTTAATGGCTAGATTGACAAAATGATTAAATATTTTTTTCAATTTTTATCATGATCTTTATCCTATTTGCATGGGACATTCCTAGGCAAAAGGTAAAAGGTGACTGTCTCAAGGCAAAAACTTGAGAATTCTACTGCCTCTTGGTCATTTTACGGCCACAGCTTACCCATCTGTAAAAGGAATATAGTATAAAACTTACCTACCTCACCAAGGGTGATGAGAATTGATATTTCAAAACAAATTATGAAGCTCAGCTGAAAAGTACATAGTAGTAGTAGTAACAGTCGTGTTAATCAAAAGCAGAGTGCATTTAGCAGCTAGCAGTGGGCTCGGAGAGAAGTGTTGATAGTACTCTTCATCCATCCCTCTCACTTGCTATCAAATGTGTCCTTCAGAACATTGGAACACTACTTGCTTCAGATTTTTGTATTTGTAAAATACAGAGAATGATACTTACCCACCTGTGAAACATATCTTCAGTACCTAAAGGAAAAGTGTTTAATGTGGGCCAGATTTGCCTTTCACTTAAACTGATGTAGTGTTTAAAGTGTTTAAAGTGATGTATCAATGTAGCACCAATGACTTGAATAGAGATTACTTGTGATACATCCGGTTTTAGTGAGAAGAGAGTTAGGTGCAAAGTGTAAAGTTTTATTATAATTTATAACTGCATTTAACATAATGCATAAATTTAAAATTAGTCACAGCTTCTGCAATCAGAGTGTGTGAACTTAGTGTATTGCTAGACACTTTAGCCCCGGTCCTTGGGTCAGGTTGAGTTGTCTTTGGCACAGGCTCTGAAGATTAGTAGGATGGACTATGGTGGCTTTTATACCACCTCTTCGCTTCTCTGATTTCCCAGGGTTGCTAGTGCCAGATTGGCCCCAATGTATGTGAGAGCATCGCAAAATAGCCTTATCAGGGCTGAGATTCTAGCCCTTTGACTCATTACTCTGTATGTGTGTGAGGATGGTGTTGCAGCCAAGAGAAATCTAAGCCCCATGTTACTATCCTACTCTGGGTCTATACTGACGGTGGCAAATTCGCCGCTGTCAGATCGATGACTCTGGATCGACTCAGCAGTCTGTGTAGACCCACTCAGTTGATCCAGAAGTCGATGTAGGAAAACCATCCCCGTAAGTGGCGTAGCGCTGCATCCACGGGAATGCTGTTCCTGTCGGTGCAGCGCAGTGTGGGCAGCGCGTGGAACAGAAGCAGTAAGTTGACGGGAGATTCACAAGTGTTTTACGTCACTTGCGTATCTCCCATCAACTGCCGCTGAATCCGGAAGGTAAGTGTAGACCAGGCCCTAGTGCAAATTTCAAGCTGTAGTCAATCCTCCAAGGGTCAGAAATGGGTAAATACACCTTTGGGTAGGTACACTGTGGAAATTAATACAAATGATGCATAGTTCCAGAACAGCATTACTTAATATTCAAATCAAGTAATGGAATAGGAAACTGTGTCTTACAGTATCTCCCTTTTCTTGATGGCTAATCGGGCAGTTCCAATTTTTTTGTCTTTAAGCCCTGGACTATAAGCCATCCCTTCTTAAGCTTCCTGCTAAAAGTCTGTCTGCGATGGTAAAAACTACTTTTGCCTAGTCAGGTAGAAGTTTTTGGAGGAGGTAAGTAAGAGTCTCACTGAACATTAGTTGTTAGTTCATCCTTTATATTATGAATTTCTGAAGTTACAATAATAAACAAAAAGGGTTTTCCCTGGAGATGACTCATGGGAAATGTCTCCTTTACCTGAAGTGTCATGGCTGGCTTCTTATAAACAGGCTGAAAAACCAGAAATTATCTAAATTGTAAAATGTCTCAATCCTGAGATTAAAGGAGATTTTTATCAATTCTGGTCTTAGTCCAAAAACCCTTGCATGTTCAGAGTGCAGGATGTGGATGGCATGCGGCAGGGAGATGCTAGCCAATGTTTGTTTGCTGCTGGAGCCAATGCAGCATGCAGGGAAGGCATCCATCTAATGAAACTTAGCAAAAAGAGTGTACCCAGAGTGTTTCCCAAACTTGGATTTACTAGGTAAATTCAAATATACCTGTTGCATCCTCAACATAAATTTGCAGCAGGGGCAAAGATGGTTCTAACTTCATTTTTCCTGTTCAAGTGGGTGCACTTTTGTTGGAAAAAGAAGCAAGTATTTTGCCCGTGTCACTGTTTTCTAGAGGAGGCTTTTTAAAAAAAATGCTATCACAAAATACCTCAGTCTGTTTGATAACGATGGTCTTTTTAGTGATAAAGTAGCAGCTTGAGCTTGCTGCTAATAAAACTCAGGAACAGTGCGTTCCCCAGTCTGGTGCCGTCTAACAGGAGAAGAACTCTATCCTTTACACTGTCCTGTTTCTTACAAAATTAAAAAAAAAAAAAAAAAGTGAGGAAGCAATATCTTTTGCAAAACTTCAGTTTCTTTACGTGCTCCACTGATAAAGGCACGTTCTCTGAATCAGAAGTTGGTCAGTCAGAGCAGGTCAGCAAGGGAGATTGTTTTCCTTCAGAGCCTTTTGATACAATGTTTACATTTAAAAAAATTATCAATACAAAAAACTTTCAGTCACCCAGCGTGGAGGAAGAGAAATCAACAGGCAAACCCTCGCTATCAAAAAAGGAGTGAGCACTGTCTTTACATTCTTCCTTTGAAGATGTTATAATAGCAGAGTGGGAGTACCCTGATAAGGGAAAGAGGGCTCAGCCAGCAGACAGAATTCTACAGACGTTCCAAAGCCAGCGCGGTCACTATTGCTAACGTAGATATAGCAGTGGCCTCAAAGCCAAAGATAGGATCTTACCATCTGTAGGTGATTACTTTCTCTAAGAGCATGCAGTTGGGAACTTTGAAGCTATCTTAAAGAGAAACTGAAGCAGCTGAAGCCTTCTGAAAAGGACTTAAAAAGAAACCAGCCCTTAAAATCAGAATGATTTTTTCCATCTATTCTCAGGCCTCATCTACATTACAAAGTTAGGTCAAAATAAGCCACTTTGTGTCGACTTAGGTGTGCATGTGTCGCTTACATTTGTCTCCCATCAATGGAAGCTCCCCATTGTGCCATTATAGTAATGTCAGCTCCCCAACTGGCACTGAGCACAGCACAAATGCAGACTCTGCGTTACCTGTGTTGACACTAACAATCCTCCAGCAGCTGT
>ML675601.1:64721248-64742839 GCA_007922155.1 Mesoclemmys tuberculata
ATGATCACTTTGGCAGGCATCATTGCAGCACACCAGCTAGCAGCATCTGGGCCCAGCAGCTTTGGATCACCAGCTGAAGCTGTGCTCTTTGTGCATCAGGAGTGAGATATCTGCTAAAATCACCACAACCTGTGAAAAATAGAGACAGTATTCTGTACCATTGCTCTGTATTCATAGTTTCCTGCAACTGAGCAATTCCCTCCCCATTTCTCTCACCCCTGGCTGGCCATGGCTGGTGCTGTGAGTGGTGCTGTGGGCAAGCACTCAGAAGCAGAAGTGTCTAAATATGTTTTGTTTAACACTTTAGGGGAGCAAGGGAAGGAAGTTCTGAATCTTAACTTCCACTTCCTGTTGTGACTATACTGACAATGGTACCCCTGTGTGTTTTAACTGTAGCTGCTTTCGTTGCAGCCTTGAGGGGTTCCCCCTCCACACCCATGGAATGCCTGAGCCAGTTAAGCAAGAGAAAGAAGAGGACTTGGGATGACATTTTCAGTGAGACTCCTGCAAGGCAGTGTTGCATCAGACTATGAACAGAGGGCCTGGAGGATGAATATTGCAGACCTTATGAAGGACAGAGTGGAGAGGAGAGAGGCCCAGGAGTCAGAGAGGGAAATGCACCAGAGCATAATGGGGTTTCTGTGGCAGCAAATCCAGAAGCTGCAGACTCTTGTGGGCCTATCAATAATCCTGGGCTCACCTCTCTTTCTGGTCCCTGGAGGACCACAGCATAGCATTTCCCTGAACTGCCCGCCAACATCCACATGGCATCGGGGACTGCATTCTTACCCTTACCACTCCACACTATGGGATGTGAAGGAGAACCAAAGCTTCACATACACTGTTCCATGAGAGCCGCAGTTGATGTATGTGTACCTAAAATGTACATGAATGTGCCTTCCCCTTCTTTAAGCTATGTTCCATACATTTAAGGGTTTAATGTATTTGCTTTTAATTTGCACAGAATTTTTGTGAAGCTTTGTGTTACTCAGCAAAACTCTATTGTTTGGAAAATAATTAATCTTTATTAGTTCCCAGTGTGTGCTGCAGAATGGCTGGTTGTGTTGAAAGCACCCACTTACTTATGATTGTATACTTTGACACAACTCAGGATCAGTGACAAACATAGTGTAATCATCGTAAATGTGCAACAAGCACCACAGAAGTAATAAGTGTGTCATCAGTGTTATATCCATACATTTGCACCAAGCACCACACAATTCCTAACAGTCCCCCAAACTGCATGATCAGGTCCAGCACAGTACACCACAACACATTACTGTGACTTGCTGTTATTGCTCTTTCAAAGCCTCCCTGAGATGTATACCTCCGTATGGAGCTCTTCTGACAGTGCTTGTATCTGGCTGTTAAAACTCAGTGGAAATCCTCTCCACCTCTACCCTCCATCCTGATGGCAACTTTTCCTTCATTGCCTTACAGTTATTATGCAGGACATAGCAGGCAGCTCTAACCATTGGGATGTTTTTCTCACTGAGATCCAGTCTTGTGAGTAAACAACACCAGTGCCCCTTAGTCTACCAAAAGCACATTCAACTGTCATTCTGCACCTGCCAAGCTGGTAGCTGAATCTTTCCTTGGTGCTTTGGAGGTGGCTGGTATATGGCTTCATGAGCCAGGAGAGCAAGAGGGAGTCTGGGTCCCCCAGGATCACTGTTAGCATTTTAACATCACCAATGGCAGTCCACCAGTCAGGAAAGAAACTCCTTGCTTGTAGTTTTCAGAACAGTTCTGTGTTCTGAAAGATGCAAGCATCCTATACCTTTGCTGATCAGGCCACACTGATGTTGGTGAAACATCCCTGGTGATCTACCAACTCTTGCATAGCAATAGAAGAGGAGTCCTTTCTGTTGACATACTCATTGGCAGCATGGTCTGGTGCCAAGATAAGGATGTGTATGCCATTATTCACTCCACTGCAGTTTGGGAACCCCATTACTGCAAATCCATCTATTATGTCCTGCACACTGCCCAGAGTCGCAGACCTGTGTAGCAGGAGATGATTAATGGCCTTGCACACTTTCATGACAATGGCCCCACAGTAGATTTTCCAAAATGATTTCCCGCTGACCAGGAATAATCTGGTGTTGCAAGTTTCCACAGTGTGATCAGCATTGGTTTTTTCACTGTCAATTAAGCTTGCTTTTGGTATCCCTGCTCTGGAGGGCTGGATTTAGCTTGTCACACAGATCCAGGAATGCAGTCTTTCATATCCAAGAGTTCTGCAGCCCCTGCTTGTAATGCCAAACCTGCATTGCCATGCAATCTCACCAGAGAGTATTCATTTCTAACGCAGAGAAACGAGCACTCCCCCATTTGCAGCTGCTCCGTGAGTGCCACCAATAACCTTAAATTGGTTTTCGCTAAATCCCATTGCTATCTGATCTCCAGAAATCTGTCATGTTCCCGAGGGCTACACTTATGGTTCTGCAAATACTGGAGGACCATGCGTCCTATGCTTGCAACACTTATGGCAATCATGCAGAGCCATGCAGGCTCCAAGCTTCTGTCACAGATGTCAGACAGCCACAAGTCCCATGCAAGTATATGGAATTTTTAAAATAGATGTGCAAATTATGGGATAGAGAGTGCATATGAAGTGTAGACAGTTGCAAGATGGGACCTTGTTTCTGCCCTACCATGAATTGCCAAAATTTCCCAAAAGACGGTATGCGGGATGGTGACGAGTTACACACTGGGATACCTACCAATGGTGCACTGCACTGTGCACTGACACAAGCGCTTCTGCTGAATATGTGTAGCGCTGATGCAAGGCACCAAGTATTCATGTGCACAAGTGATACATTAACCACAGCACCTTCATGCCAACATAACTTGTGTAAGCAAGAGTCTGTAGTTTGGACATGACCTCAGAAAGCTAGAGCAAATGCAGCATCGCTTATAGCCAGTGCATTCATACCCATGTTGACAGAGTAATATTAAGTATTTACCCATTTAAAAAAAATCAAAAGAGAAATTCTATTGTCACACTTGACAGGAGGTTCTTAGCATGTTTTGGTTTAGATCTCGCTGATGAAAAAGAAAAACTGAGACATAAACCTATCTGTACAACCATTCAAATATATCTTAAAAGACCTAAACAGATAGTCATCTGTATTATTTGTGTCCTTTCATCCAAAATGCAAAATATCAAAATAATCCAAATCCTTTTAACCAGGCTAATAAATAATATACTTATATGACGCTTTTGCTTACATAGGTTATGGCAGTAGCACAATCATTTTTGATTGTGAATGGGCAGTGGAGCATTCCTTCCTTCTGCTAGCTTTCAGGCGGGCCTTGGGCAAGGCTTAGTTGTTGTGCAAAAAGAGTACTCGGGACTGTTTCAAGGGGAAAAGGCAGTATGCCGCATTTATTACCAGAAACTAAATAACTATCTTAAGCCTATGCACGCATGCACGCCCGCACGCCCACCCCCGGAAATGTTCTGTGGTTATATAGCTGCCAGTCCTGATCGTGGCTTGAGGTTGCAGCTTGGGTCTGTTGCTGGAGTTCGTGGCTTGTGGCAGCTACCTGGCCAGGGAAGCTGGGCACAAGGAGAGTGGGGTCTTTGTCGGGCACTCACGATGCTCTTCTTTGATGGTGTGCAGAACGTGACTCCCCCAAAGCCTTTCAATCTCACCCATTCTTTTATAGGTTTTTGACTTCAATGCAAACTTATGAGTTTGGGTTTGTTGTGTCGCTTCTCTGTGACTGTTGATTGTCGGACAATAGCAGACATGACTTTCAGCTTGTTCTTGGTGTCTTGATTAAGTTTGTTCTTTTGTTTTCTGGGATGGATTCTTCTACTTTTTTAGGGATGTGTTTGAACTCTTCAGCCGTTAGGGTGGACGCCACACTTTTATCAGGACAAGCTGGCAGTTTGGGTCTGATTCACACATACATACACTGTCCATTCTCACCTTGTTCAAATAAGGTTATCTATTCATCTAAAAGTTTAGAAAGAGTTTTGTACAAGATGGAATACATTTGGTCAAAATGGGGTTTTACATTTACAATCTGGAGTATGGTTGAGAGGAGTTCAAATATTACAAACAGAATTGTGAGATGGTGATTATACATTCTGGGTAAGAAGGGTTGAAAACAACTTTAATACTACTACTACTACTAATGATAATAATAATAAAAGAAGGCACTTATTACTTAAGGGAAGATAGGTATAAACTTATACAGCAAAGCAGGCTGGGAGTGAATGGCTCAGAGGAAAAGACACGGCCCTCCCACCCAAGCACAAGAAACAAAAGGACAGCAGCTCGAGCCCAATGCTCCCCAATACCCAAATATAAATGAAGACTGGTACAAAGCCACCAACTAATTAAAACTATATAGAAATTGACACAAATAAGGGTATGAATGAACAAAGCTATGAATTAATCTATAGAGTTACAATTTAATTCCTACATAGTACCTGTCAGCCCTTCTGCCTGGGTTATGGTGAAAATGTTGGCAGCAGGACATTGGATGAGTTCCTTGGCAGATGATCTGATTTCAGACAATGGCGGGGATCTTGTGCTGGTAAGCAGATGAACTCTTGGAGTTAACCGTTGACAACAACAGGGCCAGCTAGTGGCTTCTTTGGCGGAGCTTCTGTCTTCCCCAGTTGTCACATCAAGGTGCGCCACTGGATCAGGATTCCAAAAGCCTAGAGAGATCAGCAACTGAGGGTACGATAGTAGCTCTTCTTGCTTACCGTGCAAAGTATGGAGGATATGCGTATCAACAGCACCATCTTCAAAGGCATAATATCAAGGAGCTCTCCAATTTCTCCTGTGCAAACTGTCACAAAAGCTTTATTTCAACTGCTGGACTCGCTGCTCATCGTTGAGCTAACAAGTACTAAATTTTCCTCTTCCACAGTCATTGTTGAGATGATGGACAGTCAAAGATGCATACGTAGGCCTAGCGCAGATGATATCAGGACAGACTTGAGAGGGACTTGTGGGTGAAAAAGCTTCTGCAGGTTTTACCTCTTCAGCAATGCATATGATTGTCACAACCAGTTGAAGCAATAGACTTCTGCAAATGCAAATTTCAGATGAAAGATCCCTCTATAGCAGTCAGTTATTTGATCCAGTAATTTTCAAGGGAATGAACAAAATCAGTTGTTTTTTAACCACCAAACTGATATATCATAGAAAATGATGCATAAAATAAGGGACATCCTGCAAATTACAGGACAAGTAGTCAGCCTATGTGGAAATGTTACATCTTCAAGAGAAGAGAGCAGTAGGGTGTGAGAGGAGAGATTGAGAGGACTGGGGTGGGTGATGAGAATCTAAGTTTATTGTGGGCATATGGAACGGGGAATTCAAAGGTCTGTAGAAAATCAAAATACAAGGTTTTGTATAATATATGAGTTTGAGACATAACTATTTCAGGTGAATTGGAGGGGTTGGAGATGTCCCAGTAAAGGATCTTTCTGAGAGGCAACAGCCTGGGACTTTGGCCATGTTTTTATTTTTTAAATTATTTTCATGTGAAAGGCTGGTCTCCAGTAATCACTGTTCATATTTATCTGGCTGGAACCAGTTACGTGCCAGCTCAGTGATCTAGTGGCATTATATAATCTCTCCCAAACTGGGAGTCTCAAACTTGATTCTACATTCCCAGGCTAGCAGAAGTTATGAGTACTGTGAAGCAGCCTAAGACCCTGGCGGGAGGAAACACCGTGTATTGGTCTTAAGTTCTATTGCCGAGTTCTAGAGGGAGTCTCAAGCAGAAAGATGAGTCAGTTCAACGTGGGGCATTTCAATGTTAATAATACTAATAAAGGAAGAGTACACAAGAGGAGAACCCCAATACATATAAAGGGCATTAATTTATACTGTTGTTCAACACCAGCTGTAGCTTGATATATCTCTTTTTGCTTCTATGTTTGTGGGCACAGTTAATTTTAGTTAGATAGCGAAATATTTGACTGTGGTATTTAAATATTCAAGGTATAGCAATTGAATTTATATGTAATTCTGCCCACAGTCTGAGGTGCAGAAAGAAAGGTCAGCTTTTAAATATCTGTCCTAAATTGTCCAAAAAGCAGTGTTAATTTATCGTCTTCAGTTCATGGGGTAAGAGGAAATAGTTAAAATTGTGGACGTAACTAATATGTCTCATTAAAATATGGTGTCATGGTACTATGCGAATGTTATCCACTCTTGAATAGAGAGTACAGTCTAAATTTGCTGTTTGTTGAGGGAGGGAAATGTTTAGTCAGAATGAACATTTCTTGTTTAATAGTCCTGCAGAAAAGATGTTTTAAATCTTAAAATTTAATAATGTGTACCATTTTATTAAAATAAAAGGTCTGTACTTGAAACTTTCCAGCATGTACAAGTGAGGAAATTCCAAGCATTTTGCAGTGACAGATACTGTTAGTGGGTAGTTGTCCACTGACGTCAAAACAGAGAATGGCAAACAGCTTTGTTCATGTCATATAAAAATTCATAGTGTTGGATAAACTCTGTGTTAGCAACAGAGCTATCAATGATATATGGGCAGCTTCACATGCATTCCCATGTGCATTCAATTCAATTCTACATTCCAGATTTTATTTAATGAGCAACTGATGGAGCCAAGACCTGGCACTGCACAGAATACCATAGCCTGTTTTATCCAGTCATGGAAGAAAAACAAGACGAACAAGTTAAGAATTGACACAGGGTTATTACAGAGTTGTGATTTTTATTCCTCCATGGATTTTTATTCCATGAATGATTCTGAATAACACATTTGGGATGTGTAAAATGATGCTTAATTTGTAAAAAGGGTGTGTACCAATATTCCTGGAGTAGTTTAACCACTAAAAAGCCAGTTTTGATTGACAGCGGTAGGTATGTAAAAGATGCAGAATTATCAAGATTCAACTCATCTTTTTAATTTACATTTTTGAAGATGGTTATTTCCTCTAGTTGCATTGTCTGAACAGCATTGCTATATCAACTTTTTGCAATACAATGCATTTCTTCAGGTTCATTATGGAGATACCATTTTAGGGTTAAGTCATATCCTGGGTGGAGTGGATAGGGAGTGGAGTAGTGTGGTGCTGAACAGTTAATTGTACATTTGTGCCAAGAGATTTGTGTATGCTATAAGATGTGCAATTATTCATGTTCCTGGACTTACCAGGCTCTTCATATAACTGGGAGTTTTGCAGGTAAAATGAGTGCAGGTTACGTCCCTTTGTTTGTGCAGTTCTGTACTAGAAAGGAGATGGATTAATTCAGGGTTTCCCAATTTCCCTTCCAGACAAAGACATGTTTTCTTGGACCCCTCCTCGAAAAACAACTGTAGCCATAACAGAAATAACAGACGATTTAAAAAAGATTCAGAGTGAACTTGCTGGACTCTGCAAGATGAATCATCAGTAATCTCCCTTTGTTGATGCCTTTAATGTCTCCAAAAAATAGCATTTCTGGTCTTTATTTGAGTGTCTACTCACTTCTACTTTAACAGCTTCATGTAAATCATGCCACAGTTTTTAAGGCATTTTAGCAACAAGAGTTTGGTGATATATAAGGGAGTGAAGTTGTGAGGCATTAGGCACAGTGTTTGGCATCTGTTTGATCATGCATATATTCTTATCAGCCATTGACTTGGCATCATCTATGCAGATGGCAATACACAATTGAATGTGGAAGTCTTTGCCAGATTCCTGAAATATCTTGAACAAACATTCTCCTATTGTCTGTGCTGGCACAGCTTTACAAAGTAACAAGTCTCTTTCAACAGAACAATTAGAAACAATACCCATAAATATTAGAAGAGGTGCAACCCCAGAAATATTAGTTGAATCATAAAGCTGAGTTGTGAAGTAGTCATTTACCCTAAGTTTTGAAAGCAATTGGCCTTGGACTCCCTCCTCCATGTCACTAATGTGGCATAAAAGAGTGTTTAACAAAGGCACTATTTACAGTTTGCTTTAAAACCCTATAATTTCTGAAATCTTATTTTTCAAGGTTTCAACTTTTCTTTTCTAAAAATAGCCCTGAGGTTTATCTGTAAGTAATAAATGCTTTTTCTAAGTGTTACATGACCTTGAAGAGCCAGATCTTAAGAATGTACTGTACTATAGAATCACCGTAAAGTAGTACACCATATATGCTGTATTTCTGTGTTCTCATTTATCTTCCCAAGCCATCATAAGCATATCTTCCAATGTCCTCACAAATGGACCCAGCTTTTTTAATTGGTTCTCAGAGCTAATTGAGCTGCAACATTGAGTGAATGACACCTGCAGTGAGGTTCTTTGAGTCTTGGCAGGGTCCTCAGGCCTTAGTGATTATAGCAGACCCTTCTGGTAAACCTGTTTTGTGACACTGTCATAATAATGTCATTATAGTGCAAATCCTATTTTATAGGAGCATCTGCACAGGCACAGGCTTAATACCATTTTATTAGCAGAAGCTGTAGCAGCCTGCTATGCCCACACACTATCAATCTGTGCTGGATCACTAGCTGGGCTTCACAAGTTACAAAAATGTGTGGGCCTTAAAGAGGCATGCTTTTACTGGGCGTATGTTTTATATTCATTTTTTAATTAGCAAGAATTAGAATGTTTAAACATACTACTTTTTTTTTTTTTTTTTACAATCTCTGGGGCAACCCCTCACCCCCACATACCTTCCCCCTTTGCAAACCTTGTTGGTGGGGGATGAAATTTACGGTTTGGGAAACTTTTCATTAGACAACCCTGTTGTTAATAAAGATCATGTTTATTACAATAGTGCCCAAGGGACAATCAAGAATGGGGTCCCATTGTGCCTGGCACTGTACAAACAGAGTAGCGGTCTGTTCCTGCCCCAAAGAGCTTGCAGTCTAAATGGACGAACAGGGTGGAGGAAAGGGTTTAACACAAACAGAATGAACAATATGATGGCAGCAGTTATGTTAATTTCGTGTGTGTGTGTGTGAGAGAGAGAGAGAGATTTAGTTAGGCAGGGGTAAGCTAGGGGTAAGCTAAATGGAAAGAAAAGTGAAGGGAGAGGGGAGATTGAAGGGAAAGAGGGGCAGGTGTGAGTGAAGCTAAGGAAAAGAAATTGTGAGTGGGGGATAGGAAGAAGGTGTTAGACCAATCAGCATAGGACAGAGAAAGTCCAATCAAAACTCTCCAGTTCTCTGCTCTGCATAGGTCCTTGCTCTGGCTACTTCTGTAGCTGGTCCTGGAGTCTGTGACTGATTCCTCTCTGCGGTTTTTTCGAACCTCACATCACAATGGGAGGAGGAGGCACTATCAGGGCTCTAGCTTTGCAAAGTGTGTGGGAGATACTAGGTCTCTTCCATCTCTAACTTCTATGTTCTTGGAATCTTATTGTTGGTTGTTCTGAGTTGGAGACTCTTGCATCTTCAACCTGGTGTTTTGAAAAACTGAAAAGTGTAGACTTCTAAATCCTATGAAACTTCTAAAGAACTTCTATCTCTTATGCCAAGTACAATAATTACTTAAAACTGTAAGTGTCTAGCTGCTATAGAATAAGGTGAATAAGAAAAGTTTCGCCCTGGGATTATCATACTGTGTATAGATTTTTATATCTTGTATCATATGGTGTGTTTAATAGTTTTAAGATTAGGGATGATGAACATTGCGCAAATTAGCTGCTAACATTTATCCATGCAGCAAAGCTAAGCTTCTTGTTAAGGTGTATCATCATAAAATCTTTAAATGAAAAGAAATAGACGCTGCATGCAAATATAATATATAGCCATAAATAAACTCTAACTACATTGTTTTCCCATAGTGCAGGGAAAGAAGCCACCTCAGTCGATTTTAGAGCATTGTTAACAAGACCTCATAGCTAGTGGGGGCTTAAAATATTTAAGCATCTTAGTAACACAATGTTATATCAATAAATCTAACATCAGAACACTGAACATTATAACGGAGTCTCAACATTGTGTACAGATTTACAGATGGTCTTTCTAGACTTTTGTTCCAATTCTGTGTGCCTAAAACAACGTTTTGAATAGAATAGGCTTAGTGACTTGACTCACAATGTTTAGATTCTTTTTTCTCCAATGTAAAGGTGCATACCAAAGCCAATAACTCAATAATTTAGCTGTTCAGCTACAATTGAAATTATAAGGTTATGAATTGCTTAAGCCAGGGCTCGACAAATTTGCCTTGAAGTCAGGAGCCAGCCCAAAAATTAAGGAGCCAGACAGTGTGGGCCCAGCAGCGGGTCGCCCTGGCTGGTGTGCAGCAGCTGCTCCCCCCTCCCGGCCTCATCCTCCCCTCTCCCACAGCGTAGGCTCAGCGGTGCAGCGCCCTGGCCGGAGTGCAGCAGTCGTCCCTTCCCGGCCCTGTTCCTTCCCCCCACCTCTCCCACAACCTGGGCTCAGCCGGGGGCACCCTGGCCAGAACGCAGCAGCTGCTATCCCCTTCCGGCCCTGGCCCTTCTCCTTGCCCCTCCCACAACGTGGGTTCAGCAGGGGGTGGGGTGCCCTGGCCGGAGTGCAGCAGGCGCAGCGCTCCCCAGTCCCAGCCACATGGGCCAGAGTGTTGCGGCTGCTCTCCATGGAGAAGTACTAGCAACAGATTTAAATTTCTAGGCACCATGGTGACCTGGTGCCCTGGGTTTGTTGAGCCCTGCCTTAAGCATAGTTAGCACTGTCTCTTGTATACTCTGAATCTTCTTAAACAATGTATCAGTTGCCTTAATCGTTCAGTACTAATGAAAGTTCACCCTCAAGAAGTTGGTTTACATTAGTATCTAAATATATGGGTACTAATCTGGAATGCTTATGTGGAAACCCATGAGAACAGGCCCTCCGAAGTGAGTCAGCAATACAGTTCGATTAACGTCTTTTGTTGCATTTCAACAATTCCACTCTTCATCCCAGCCAGCAACAGAAAATGAAAAATACTCACTGGGGGTCTTTGAACGGTGCAAGGTTAAAGATGGGTTTGGGGCATTTGGGGAAGAGTTGCTAGGAAATACACATTTTTAGCACCAAAATTCAGAAACCACAACAGTGGCTTGATATTGCAAGAGGCTGAGCATTGCGGCCTCCATCCAGCAAATCACTTAAACCATCTGAACAGGGCTTGAGGGTGATGCTAGTAATGTCCCCATTCTGGTCCCACTCTAGCCATCCACACCAGATGTTTAAAAATATAAGCACTTTAAAAGTGTTCTATAATTAAATCTTAGTAGTGAGGTACTTTCATATGGTTTGTATATTTATACTTGACACAGTGAAGAAAATGAGGAATATTTTTTTGTCTCCCACCCAAAAATTGAGAGAATTCTAAAAAACCCAAAACAAAGCCCTGGCATACATGTCTTATTACGAGGAAAGGGGATATCGTTGTGATACTAGGCAAAAATTATGCCAACTGCAAAGAGGGGGAAAGAAC
This sequence comes from Mesoclemmys tuberculata, assembly GCA_007922155.1. Taxonomy (NCBI): domain Eukaryota; kingdom Metazoa; phylum Chordata; order Testudines; family Chelidae; genus Mesoclemmys; species Mesoclemmys tuberculata. The sequence continues at coordinate 64,732,638 of ML675601.1, forward strand.
TGATTTGGTTCCCCCATTAATTATCTACCTATTCATTTCAGCAGTTTCAAACCTTCTTAGACAGTATTCGGTTTTCAAAGGCATTAGTGGCATGCGTCCCTCCATTGTTTCCTCCCTTTCTTTACCTGTTAGCACTGAATTTGGGCCTGTTCAATGAGGCCTAAATCATTGTATTCTATTACTTCAATTTTAGCTCAGGCAATAGAATCAGAATCAGTGTTGTCTGTATTTTCTCCTGTTTTTGTACCTTCAGTAGAGTTACTCCTGATAATTCTACTGGCATAAGTGAGAACAGAATCAGACTCCTTGTCATTTGGATAGATCATGAATACCCCTTTTGATGCATTGTACATTTGCTAAGTGAGATTGCTGAATAACCTTTTTTGCTGGCTTCTCCCATCCAGGAATGAAGCCTGTATTATATATATCGTCAAAAAAAGTTGTTCCTTGTTGAACAAATTACAGTTGATGCTTGATATGCTTATGTTTGTCATTTCTAGGTATAGAAACTAGTGGTTATTTGTTTGTTTTCCTTTTACGGATCCTATTTAGGTGCTATAAGAGAAAATCAGTTGGTGGATATTTTTGGTTTGTAATAAAGTTCTTAAGTATTTGCTTTAACATTAAAGAAGTTTTCCTACTAAACCATTCTGCTTGAACGTTCAGGATCTGTAGAGGCCAAAAGTGGTTTTGATTTTTCCAGCTAGCTAGCACAACCAAAATCTCATGCAAATTTCTGACCAGGCAAGCAGTTTGTTTAATTTCTGCAATTCCCCTGAGAATAGCTTTCTTTAGCAAAGTCATAGATGGCATGGAAGTAGCATTCCACACATGGAAATTTTTATTAATTACCGTAATCCTATTTCCTTCCATTGATAAGAACAAATGTAAATTTTTCACAATTATCATGAGTTGAAATTAAGTTATTACATCAGCATCGAGATGGTGATAAGCAATCTGAATGTAAAATGACCGGATATATAGGATCCTCGCTGCACAGGATTGATTTAATTATACCTTGTCATACCTTGGAATTGCTTATTTGTCTTTCATAGTAAAGGAAGTACTTAGAGAATAATGACTTTCTCAATATAGTTAGTAAAGTAGTTTATCAATATAGTTGATAAATTATTGTTTAATATGCAAATATATGGACGAAAGAAGTATACTGGAAGGGTTCATAACAACCAGTCCTCCTCCTCCTCCTTGTCTATTCACAATGGGGTTTTGGCTTTTTTTTCTTTTTCCTGGAAAATATTTAGTGATTAAACCAAGAGAAGTAAGTCCCAATTTAAGATTTTGTTGGGTTTGGAGAGAGAATATATTTCAATTTTTTCTTATGTGGAGGGAATACTTGAAATGCAAACATGTATTTGGAGAACTCCTCCCCCCCCCTTTTTCATGTCCTCTTAGTCCTTCCATTGATCACCCTTCATGCTCCCAGTGATGAGATAATATCAGTGGGCTATTTGGCTTAATCCAGATTCAGTAACTACTTCAGATTCGTATTTCAAAGTTTAGAGTTCTCAGAGGTGCCACTATACTACTCTTATTTCAGTAAAATTAATTAAAAATCATCTTTGCAGCTGGACATTTTAGTAGAATAAAACGTTTCCAGGAAAAGTCAGGCTAAATCCTGCTTTCTTGCACCTGAGTAATGCCAATGATTGCAATGAGACTGTGTGTGAATAAAGCCAGCAGGATTTGGACCATTCAATCTAAACAGGAGTATCCCTTGTATAACTTTGAGTTGAATCTGTCTTTGAGAGTAGGGCAGAGGGAATTATTATTCATTGTTATTTGAACATATAGTTTTGATTTTAAACCCACAAAACCAAGGAAATTCATAGCTGAAATTCTATTCCTAGTCATCCCATTTTTCCAGACATCACAAATTGAATATTATAGTCAATACAGAAACATTGGAAGTGTGTAAGTTCCAAGTGTGTATGTTGTTTCCCAAACGCCCTCTTCCACCTTCCCTTCAAAAACAGCATATTCACTAACAATTTAAAAGGGCTTAGTTAGCCTATAGATGTCCTTCACCCAAAGTTTATTGTTGATGGAGAAAGCCCCCTGCACCCAAAGTGCAGTAGGGTTGTCTGTACCCATTCCCTATTTGCAAAGCTTTAATGTTTTTACTACATGTAACATCTTATCCGACCTTTAAACAAGACAAAACAGGACAGCTCTGTTATCTAGATGTGTTTTTGTCACTACTTGATCTATCAGAGATTCCTGTAGGGAAACTGTTTTTCATGTTTCTATCATGCCTCCTCATCAGCACCTTCAGACCCAGAATTGAAAAGTAAAATCAAAGAATCATAAAAGTTAGAGTCCAAGCTGGTCCTCTCAGGGTCTGACTTAAACCTACTAAAAAAACAATATTTATTTGAGGTGGAAACTTCTATCTTAAGGCAAGATACTGCCTTGCATGCTGGATGGTGGGGTTGTGGAATGGCTGTGAAGTGGCTGGAGCCCCTATAAGGAATTCTGGCTGAGTCATGGTTACCTTCTGTAATCTTAAATAGGATTTTGGCTTTTGTCCTCACTTCCCCACTTCCCCCACGAATCATTCAGAAATGGTACATGGTCCTTTTAATAAATCACAGCTAAGGACATCACCTTATACGCCCACTTCAATGGGTCTTGTATTATTACTGTACAGTGTCAAAAGAGTATTATCCCAATAAACACTATAATTACAGTTACAGTAAATATAGCTTCAGAGCAAGCAGTTCAGGTCTGTCCTTGTTTAAGCAGATAACATCACTGTCTATTGCTTTAACATTAAGGAGTTTTTAATGTGCTTCAGTGCAGGCTACAGCTGTTATCACATTAAATTAGTTCTGCTGGAGACTGGAATTTCCAGACAGTCTTGACCACTGGGAGGTGGAATGTTGCACTGACGTCAGGAGCAGCTCCTGGGAATGTTTTGCATTCCTCTTCCTGGCAATGGTCAGGTGGCTTCCAGCAAGAAGGAAGGAACGGCCGCTTCCAAAAAGCAGGAGAAAAAAATGAGGCGGAAAAGAACAGTTTATAATAAAAGTATTGTGGAGGAGGAACTTGTATTATAAGCCAGATTTGAAATTAGAACCAGATGGTTTGCATTTGAAAGCTGCACGAACGTTAAATTCATCTATTAATGACTATGATGGCTGAAGTATTTGGCTATCTGTCACACTTTAATCTCATTGCTCTGTATTTAAAAACAGTTGAGAAAAACAGATTTTTGTTGCTGGGATTTAAACAGTTTCTTTTATAGAATGTTATAAAAAATGACCCTTCTAGGAAAAAGAGACATATACAACCACAAAAAAGCAACAATGTATGTTTGTCTTATGCTTTTATTACTGTTTTTATTCTTCAGAAATAAAATTGAGTTTAATTCTGAAGAATACATTTTTAAAGCCAATACAGTTCTTATGTTATGCTAGCTGGAAAAATGTACATTGTGTAAGTTGGAAGGCTTGGAACATGTAACTGCTGTTTGCAAAATGTTTCCCTTGTCACTAACCCGGTCTTTAACATCACTGTCAAGTTACATATTTAAAGCAAAACAACAGCAGATTCTTAATGCGACATCAGTAAAGTAAAAATTATACTAACCATGGGAAGTGCTTTTGAAATTACTACACGTGGAACAAGAGAGGTAAATTCAAGGTTTTTCAGGAATATTTTTGCCACTTGTATTTGATGTGTACTCATTGCTTGGATGCAAACAGGTAATGTTGTAAATTGTTAAGAGACAAGTCCTGCCCTCATTTTCAATGGGTGCATTGGGTCACATTTGTAGCAGAACTGATCAGGTTCTAGTGTGTGTTGGAGTGGGTAGATTTTGGATACTCTTTCTGGCGGAAGCATGCCCATTGCCCACCATTGAATCCTGCTTTTGCATGGTTTTTAAACTGCTTTTCAGGCGCTGTTGATTTGGAGCCATGTCTAAAGCCTCTGCAGTAGTGGCTGTGTCGTGACTCCGCAGCTGCTTTCTGGCCTCGGGTGGGGAAGGATTCTTTCCCCTTGACTCCCATGGAGAACCCTATAACCTGCCTATTAGGGCTGGAGACTGATTTTTGAGGATTAAGACTTTCACATTTATGGGTCAAATCCTGCCCTGGTGGCAAAACCGTGGATATGGGTGCGAAGAAAATTTGGATGGGAATGTTCAGAGCCTTACTGCGTCAAGGGACATGTGGCATGTTGTTACGTTGCAAGCCACATGGCAAGGGGCATGGCTAGGGCTGCAGGATCCGTTGCTGTACTGATCCACTGGGATGAAGGCACACAAAGGATTACTTCAGCTAAGCATAGAATCACAGGGTTAAAGGGACCACAAGGGTCATCTAGTCTAACCCACAGTAGTGATGTAGAAACTGCAGAGCAGCTGCTCAGACTATTTCATGTCCTGAGGAGGATTCTTCCTCTCAGCTCCCCATTCTTCTGCTTAGTGCCCAGCCCAGCTGTTTGAGCTGGTGCTGGGTTGGGAGTTGGCTTTATATGCATTCCTCTTGCTTTCCTGCTTTAGGTCCTCTCTGTAGTTTAAGTAAATGACGTACAATGTGTGAATGTGTTGAGAGTTCTAGTTATAAATGGAGTAAATATAATAAACTTGATATTTCTATGAAGAATGTGCAGTAATTCAAGCATAAGGTAGTGCATTTCAGCTAATCTGATATATGGTAATCATTGCTCAGTGTTATTTACCTGCAGATGAGAGAGTTACTGAGCTTATTATGGTAAAAGGGAACATATTTGATAGCCTCAGTACATTGCAATTAATAATATTTTTACAGTTCAGGTGAATGTGAATGTGTGTGAGTTTCCTGTTGTACACTGGAATGGATAGGTTGTTTCCTGTTGCAGAGGTGGATTCTATTCTGAGGAATTTCCAGAAATGCTGACTCACAGTGTACAGCCAAATGAACCAGCTCAGGCAGGGTTTAGGGAGGCTTTTGAGTTCTTGGCTGAAGCAAGCAAAAAATGTTGCTGTAATGTACTGTTTTATTTTTAGCAAGGGGGCAAGGCAATGTTGCTCAGATTGAGATGCTTGCAAGTGGTTTCAAAATGACAGACACTTTTGAGGTTTGATTTTTTTTTCCCCCTAATCTATTTTCAGAATTTGGAAAACAGATGGTTTTGCTAAAATACTTACCCTTCTCTATTTTCCCTCTAATTTGGATTGTTGTAAAGGTGTCTTAAGGAATTTGTGCAAGAAAGGCTTTTTTACCACTCTCATAGATCAAGGTGCCTTTCTGGGTATAAAATTACAGTAACTATTTATTTGTTACTGAATCTCACTTAGTATCTACATTTACTTATTCCTTAGGTGAAAGGCAGCACATGTGAGATTACTGCTAAATTAAGCTATGATTGGGCTGAATTTAAAAGCTTTTGCATCCCCACTTCATGCTTATTTGAACTTCAGAAGTAATTGCCAATACAGATTTCTGCCTTTCTTTCTGAACAAAAAATGCTACCTATTGTTTTCTGCTTCTGCAAGCCAGAGACAGGAGGTAAACTTTTAGCTGTGCTGTCCCTCAAAAAATTCATTTTGCTGATACTCCTGGTAACTTTTAAAGACTAATGTCAAAATCCATTTTTGTAGTCTTTTCTTTCCTCTTGTTCTGCTGAGCCAAGCATATTTAATGTTTTAGAAAGGTCTCTGATGTGTACATTGTTCCGCAGAGTCCTTTATAAACGGAATGTTTATTTGGAAAAGACACCATATATTGACTAATTATTGCTAAAATTTGCTGTCAGCTTTTCTGAGAGACTGTGTGTGAAATAGAGCCATCTTTTTGTCTGTTTAGTAAATCGTGGTGTTGACGGATGTGTACTTAATATTGTGTTAATAACTCTGCAGAGTTCTTCTAACCACTTTGCCTATTGTTCTTTCAACCTGTAGCATTCCGACTATCTGTCAGATTTGTGTCTTGTGATGTTCATTAATCATGTAATTCTGGCCACAAACACAGGTTTATTCGTCTTCAGCAGGAACATCATAGAAAATAGGTGTAATCATGGTATTATATAATTGCCCCTTTGTATGTTTAAATAGAACAATATTCAGTAATCAGAATATGGGTATTTTAGTAGTGCCAGTTATTAAACTGATATCTGCCTTGTGTTTCAAACTTACTTCGTGACTCTATTGCTGACATCTAAACAGAATGCTAGCAAATGCTGCAGAAATGTCCTGGCTAAATCTTTCGAATTCTGCAGATCAAGCCCCAAATTAAGGTTTTGTTTAATTTAAATAACGAATTGATCAGACTGTCTTCATTCTACAAGCCGAACAAAAGGTAGGAAGTAAAAACAGCAATAAATGTCAAGAAGTAAATTGGATTTTTAACATGTTTCAGTTTTAGTATTCTAAGGTGTCACCAATAACAGAAGTAAATGTTTAATTTTAAAATATTGGTGTATGCTTTTAACTCTCCACCTCACTGTGTAGGAAGAGTATTTATCAGATACATATTTGCAAAACTAGAGATAATTGAATCTTTCAGTAACGAGAGTCTGTGTGGCATAGTGGATAGAGCACTGGAAACAGACTCAGGAGACATGAGTTCTCTTCTGTATCCCTGGCCTGCTGGATGGTCTTCAGCAAGTCACTTTACTTCTCTGTCCCTCGGTTTTCAAATCTGGCGTTAATGATACTGACCTTGTAAAGTGCTCTGAGAGCTACTGGTAAGAGCTAGGTATTATTAATGCCTCAATAACAAGTATCCTAAACTTTTATGCAGTTGTTCTTCTGAAGCAGCATACAGCAGCAAAATGGGAGACAAAGATACTCTGTGGCTTTCACTCAAGCTCATTGCAGAGGTTTCTGCTGCTGATCTAGTGATAAGGGACAGACTTTACCATGATCACAGCATCTAGAAGGATCTGTTTAACAGTGATTAAACAAGGGAGTATATGTGACTATCCTTCAGACTTGAGATAAGTTTGACTCATCTGCTGTGGGTCTGTAAACTATCCCCTTCTTATCAGCTGCAGTATTGTCAAGTCTAAGCATTCAAATTCATGAATAAGGCTCCCCAAATTTATGAAACTGTCTTAAAGTTCATCAGGTTCTTTATTTGCTTTCTCATTTTTTTAAATTATTTTTTTGCATTCATGATTTAAAGCTTTTCTCCGCAGTTGTGTGAATAGAAAAAAAAATTTTTTTAAATGAAAGCTGATAGTCTCACATAATCATGTGACTCCAGAAGTTTGGAGTTTTAAGAAATTGGCCAAATGTTGTGAGAGTCATGGTAAAATTGCAAGAGTTGGTAACATTACATTTACAGTTACATTACAGTTGTTGCCAGTTAATACAAGCTTTCAATGTCTCCTTGTCTGGAACAGACCTCCCAGGACCTGTGTGTGTGTAAGGGATGGAAGGGGCTTGAAAGGCATAGGACATAGAATTATTGAACACAGAACTGCTCAGTTCCAGAATCACTCAACAAAATCTTAAATAAGAAGATATTAAAGGACAGCCTTCTTTCATTTCATTATTTTGGATTTTCCATCTTCTACATAGTACACCCTACTGTTGTCCTAGGAGTAACTTCATATTTCCTCTGCTATGCGTCTCATCAGAATCTTTCTGGAACTGGTCTTTAATACCATTCTTCTTGTAGTAGGTGGGTTCTGTATAGCACTGTAAATGCCACTGATTGCATCAAGCTACATAATTATTGCTTACTAGAATTTGGCTCTCTTTTTCTGAGGATAACTTTGTCCTCTTACATTATGCTGTAGGGAAAGCATTATCTTTCCCAATTTTTACTGAAATATTTTCTGAAATATGTGACTATGATGCACTTCCTACAAAATTGCCCTAGACAACCCATATCTCAAAATCCCACCCCCTCCCCAAACAAAATGTAATGGTCTGTGAGGTTAACCTCATCTCCCATCTTCATGAGGTAGCTATTCTCCTGTCATAGAATTTATTAGTCTCCCTGGGAGATACTATGGCAGCTGCAGAACTTTTTCTTCACGGTGCATTCTCTCTTCACTCTTGCACAGATATCTTATTTTTGGTTCTCTCCTGTAATTTACCACTATAGTTTGACAAGCAGAATAAATCCTACTTTATTTCTAGACACTTGTTGGTAAACACCAGGCTAAGAGCAAAGACCTAATTAATAGTCATACTAGTGTCCACTTAGATTGATATGTCACCTGACTTGGGTAAACATGCATCTGCTGACTTGACTCCAGTCACTTCTGGTACACTCTGTTGCTGCTTGGTTCTTTTCAACTTTGGAGAGGCACTGCATGTTCCCTGAATTTATAAAATGCATGAGAGTGGTCCAGCTTTCCAGGAAAAATTGGTACAACATACATCAATTTCACAAGAGCATCTACTCATTTTACAGTCAGCTCTTTGTAACCTAAGCCATCCCTTTAGATCCCAGGGGTTCTTTCTAGTAACATCAGACTTTGCAATCCTATTCCTCTGGTAACGCTATCCTAGCCTTAATACAAACCTGTCCACCACAGAGTCTGCTTTTTTGAAGTGCTGTTATTTTTGTGTCTTACAATGGAGAATTCTCAGGTATTTTGTCCTTCCTTTGACACTGTTTTTTTCTGGCTTCCCTCTCTCTCCAAATTGCATTATTTGATTTGCTGTTCTGTTAGCTGTGTTAGTATTTTCATGTGCCTGAGAAATCACAGTGATACATATTGGCCATTCCAAATAACAGTGCTGCTTTATGCTACTTCACCTTCTTTTGCGGGAAATCTTTTATCTTTGATCTTCTTGAACAACTTGGTTCACCTCTCTCATGCAGCCACTCCTCTCAAAATCTTCTCAGCACTTCCTGACAGCATGATGTGCTGGGGCATCCACTGTAGTCACAAAAAACAGGTCTGTAGAATACTAGATGGTCCTGCTACTATCATCATTGCCACAACTACTTAGTTGATGATGCTGGCAGCAATCTCTGTTGCTAAAATAATGCTCACTATTTCTTTATAATCCTTCTGTGTCATAGTCTTCAAGGCAGCACATTCCCAGAGGTTCTCACATATCACCATGTCATTTTGGAGAAGGGAAGCTGAGGTCAGTGAAAGCTCTATGTGTGAAGGGAGGGGAAGGGAGAAGTTAAGTCAATTTAAAAAAAGGAGAGGAGACGGAGGAAATTAAAAAGAATATATATCAAGAATTAATAATCAGAGGAATCCTAGCACCCTATGTAGCGTGATTAGAAAATTCGACTTTACTTTCAAGTAGTTTGCAGTAATCGATGGCAATTTATCACTAATTAGTTCAAAACAAATCTTATCCCATTGTTCCAAAAATAATCCAGAGCCATATTTCATTTTTAAAAAATGGTGGGGCAGGGTGAAGAAGAAAATAATTGTTCACCAAATCTCCTATAAACTCTGCACCTTTTAAAGCCCTGTCTTAACTTCTTTCTTAGGGTTTGTCTACACTTGAAATGTGACAGTCACACAGCTGCACCTCTGTAGCTGCACCACTGTAGAACTTCAGTGTTAGATATTATCTATGCTGATGGGAGGGGTTCTCCCACCAACAGTCCACCTCCCTGAGAGGCAATAGCTAGGCTGACGAATGAATTCTCCCATCAACTTAGCACTGTCTATGCTGTGGGCTAAGTCGGCTTAACTACGCCACTTGGGTGTGTGGATTTTTCACACCCCTGAACAATGTAGCTAAGCTGACTTATGTTTCTAGTATAGACGAGGCCTGAATCTTTTATTTGAGTTCCTTTTCTTAGATTTTTTTTTTGTTCTATCTTCTGTCAGTTGGCACCATCTCCCTGCTTTCTCAGCACCTGGCTCAAGCTCAGCCATCTTGAGCTGAATCCAGACTAAAGTGATGAACTTAAAAAAACACAAGCACTGTTAAGGTCATCTTTCCTCAAATTTTATTCACTTACTTAATGGACTCCTCAATGTCTATTGGATCCTCAAGAAGCAAAAAACAGCCAGAAGATTGTGCCCATCCTTCTTGGACACAGACCTGATCAAAGTGATGCACAGATGCATGACCTACAGACTTGATTATTAAAACTCATAACTAGAAATGAAGCCTCTCTCCCTGAAAAAGCTCCAACTTGTGCAAGACCTAGCCATCCATCTGCTTACCACCCCTGATTATAGTAAATGCATCACTCCAATTTTCTATTCTCTGTGCCATTCATAGACTCATAGGTCAGAAGGGACCAATATGATCATCTAGT
>ML675601.1:64743239-64791065 GCA_007922155.1 Mesoclemmys tuberculata
TTAAACTATCCCATCATAACATCCCCTCCATATACTTATCAAGCTATGTCTTAAAGCCAGATAAGTCATTTTCCCCCACTACTTCCCTCAGAAGGCTATTCCAGAACTTCACTCCCCTAATGGTTAGAAACCTTCGTCTAATTTCTAGTCTAAATTTCCTAATATCCAATTTGTACCCATTCGTCCTCGTGCCTATAATAGTACTAAACTTAAATAATTCCTCTCCCTCCCTAACGTTAATCCCCCTGATATATTTATATAGAGCAAGCATATCCCCCCGGAGCCTTCTTTTGGCCAGGCTAAACAAGCCAAGCTTTCATAACAGGGTCCAATTCAAAATTTCTGTCCTGTTGTTATATGAAACCCTCTGTGGGACTGATCCAAACTGCCTGAGAGTTTGCCACCCTGTTCATGCCCATGACCTCCCACAGTAACTATGTCTATACTGGCAGCAGCAAATTTGTCTCCGTCAGATCGATTTCTCTGGATCGACTGAGCGGTCAGTGAAGACCCACTCAGTCGATCCAGAAATCGACCGAGTAAAACAACATCCGAAAGTGGTGTAGCACTGCGTTGAGGGGAACGCTGTTCCCGTCAGCGCAGCGCAGTGTGGGCGGCACGCAGAACAGAAGCAGCGAAGTTGATGGGAGTTACACAAGGTTTTTACGTCGTTTGCGTATCTCCTATCAGCTACCGCTGAATCTTGGAGGTAAGTATAGACCAGGCCTATGTCTTACTCGAATAGTGAATTTGTCTAAAAAGATAGCTTGATAAGGCCAGGGCCCCAAGTTATTTCATTCTTTCGCTATGCATGCTACTTATATGGCCCCCATCACTGTAGTATCTGAGCACATCACAATCTTGTAATGTGTTTATCCTCACAACACCCCTTTGAGGTAGGTAAGTAATAAATATATTCACCATAATAACTAACCTGTGCTATTAACATGATTCCATTTCATCCTGAGCACATCAGTGCCAAGAAAACAAGTTGCTGTTCTAAGGTTGTGCATAGGAAACATTAAAAGCTTGTGCTGCACCAAAAGAAGAAAAGTTGTCTGCTATGGGCAGAGAATTCTAGTTGCCTTAGGTAATAAAAAGACATTCGGGGCAAGCAATAAGTGTACAATATAGAAAACACCTTTGCTTCATAGGTTTTTCCTGTCATGTGTCAGACATGCTATACAAGAATATATACTACACCAAAGACAAAAAGAACATGCTATGTTGGAATTTGCTGAGAGGAGGCGCATAATTCACAAAGAGGATGTCAGAAATGATATTTAGACATTTCTTCTTCACATGATGATACAGTCTGTAGTTAAAAACATCTCAGCTTGTATTTAAGTACAAATCACATAACATTTTTATTGGTATAGTGAAGAGCTTCAGTGTTTTATTCATGATATCTGGGGCTGTGCTCCCAGACATAGTTTAGAAATGCATGACATTCCTTTTATGTTTAGAAATGAAAAGTGAGCCAGGATGAGCAGGAAGGGCATTCCAGTGCTAAGCAAGTCTTTTATTTTAGCAGTTTTTCATTGTCATGTTTGTTTTGCAAAAGGAGCCTCTGGTTATTGCAGCATTCCTAGCAAATAATGTGTGGTGCCTCATATTAAAATAAAGAACACAATGGAAATCTGCTAATTTGCTATAAGAAGTCATTGTTGAGTCAGTTTAGATAGACAGATAAAACTTTTCTCTCCTTCCTTTCTTTCCTCCAATTTGAAAAAAATATAACTTCTTCAAATGACCCTACAAATGTTATTTACTTTCCTTCCTTCCTCTTTCCCCCGCCCTATAAAATGCTAGTAACCTCCTTTTAAATTTGTGTTTTGTATTCTTGGTTCTTCCAGTTATAATGTGTCTACCATAATGCTGATTACAAGCAAACTACTTCCTACTTCCATGGACTTCCCTTTTTTCTGATTTTATTTTTTGTTTATTTAAGAAGTCAAATGACATGAAATCATTATTAATTGGAACAATTGCTTGCTTTTCCGTTTCAGAACGAGGGATGGTACCTCTGGTGGGAAAACTGCAAATTCACATCTGTACCTGACTTCATTTTTACTTTCTCCTTGTATCTAACTGTCTTTGAACTAATTATAGAGTCTGAATTATATCCTGACAATGTAACCACTACTTCTTCCTCTCCTTCTCTATGGCCTGATAAAGAGACTGTGGCCAATCCACAGATTTTAGGCAATAACTCAAAATTCAGGAGAGAGATTGTTTCTGGATTGTGTATGTACCTTCTATTGGTCTGAGGAAAGTCAGTTTATAAGTTTTCCACAAAAAAACCTTCCCTGACAAATGATGCTTTGGTTAAATGATAAAACTACCTATTTCCCAGTACTTGGTTGTCAATATGCACACTGCACATATAAACTGAATGAAAATTTCACTGGACTAGCAGATATCTTAAGAGTCCATAAGATACATTCATCCATAGCACAGTGGAATGGAATTTCTGTTTTCATGGGCACTAGTAGTGGATTGTGGAATGTGATCTGTGAAGGAGCTGTGCATGGAAAGAGACATGCCTTCAGAGCAATTTGGCCTCCTTACTTTGTTTTCAGTATTCACTGATTTTTAACAAAAAATTCCCAAGTTTTACAAAAACTATTATTTGATTTTTACCAACTTTCACACAGATTTTGGACCATTTAGGTATTTGAAAATACAGATTATGTTAAGCAAATCCAATACATTACATTAGGTAGATGTGTTTATGTTAACAATAAATTAATCTAATAATTAATCTAATTAATACAAGGCTGTCTGTTAAAGTAAGGCAATATTGTGGAAGATAAACACACACAAACATATGCATGGATATATGAACATATTGTTAATGTACAGTTCATTAAATAAACCACAGAATTAAACTGTTTTTACTTTCAGTAGTTTTACTTTTCTCTAGTTGCTTTTTTCTGTCTCATCTCCAAATATTAACCGCAATATGTACTCAGAAAACTCTGAAATTAATGTTGCACTGATTTTTCATCTGTTTTTTAATTTTTGCAATAAACACTGAAAAATTCCTGAGACATTAAAAAAAATTAAAACCAAAAATGAAAGACCTTGCATATGATATATAAAGATGTGTTATCACACTGTTTACACACATTTCACAGTATAGAGCATGTAATGCTCTAAATCAAAGAGCTGAAAATGGCAGATTTTTGTTCTTTAAACTTATAAGAAATCCCAAACTTAGGAAAAAATACGTGAAAAGAACATTAGGGTTGCAAGGTAATGCAGTCAGAGTTCAGGAACTGACAAAGTTACAGTTATATATGCAACTTAAACTCTGCCTTCTTGAGCATGAGCATTGCAATACGGTCTTAAAGTATCACATACTATTTTTCCACAGGACACTATCCTAATTCTTTATGCACGTTAGAGAGACTGTGAGGCTGGGTTGTAAGGTCAGATGATCAGAACACCATTTCTTTATTTAATTCAGGAACTATCAAATTAATTTAGTGTAGTAAATGGCCATTCGACTACTGAAAGAGGAAGCATGTTCATAACTACATAAGGACAGCCATACTGGGTCAGACAAATGGTCCATCTAGCCCAGTATCCTGTCTTCAGACAGTGGCCAGTGCCAGAGGCTTCAGAGGCAATGAATGGTAATCATCAAGTGATCCATCCCATGGGCCATTCCCAGCCTCTGGCAAACAGCAATTCTTGCCTATTCTGGCTAATAGCCATTGATGGACCTATCCTCCATGAACTTATCTAGTTCTTTTTTGAGTCCCTTTATAGTCTTGACCTTCACAACATCCTCTTGCAAGGAGTTCCACAGGTTGACTGAGTTGTATGAAGAAATATTTTTGTTTGTTTTAAACCTGCTGCCTATTAATTTAATTTGGTGATCCATAGTTCTTGTGCTAGGAGAAGGAGTAAATAACATTTCCTTATTTACTTTCTCCACACCAGTCATGATTTTATAGACCTCTATCATATCCCTCCTTAGTCATCTCTTTTCCAAGCTGAAAACTCCCAGTTTTATTAATCTCTCCTGATATGGAAGCTTTTCCATATCCCTAAGAATTTTAGTTGCCCTTTTCTGTATCTTTTCCAATTCCAATATCTATTTTTGAGATGGGGTGACCAGATCTGCATGCAGTATTCAAGATGTGGGCGTACCATGGATTTATAAAGAGCCAATATGATATTTTCTGTCTTACTATCTATCCTTTTCCTAATGATTCTCAACATTGTTAGCTTTTTTGATTGCCACTGCACATTGAGTGGATGTTTTCAGAGAACTATCCACAATGACTCCAAGATCTCTTTCTTGAGTGCTAACAGCTAATTTAGACTCTGTAGGAAGGCGCTGTGGCCTTCGGAGCCTGGGCCCGAGGAAGGGTTGTGACGCCCCTGCTGGGCAGAACTGGGCTGTACAGGCCAAACTGCCCGGCAGCAGAGGGGTGGAGCCAAGGCAGGAACAGGAACTATGAAAGGCCGGGCCAGCAGCTCAGTAGGGAGGAAGCTGCTGCCAGAGGCAGGCGTGTCTTCCTGGAGGCTGTGGCCTAGGCCTGACCCAGGCCCAGCAGCTGTTTGGCACAACCGCCCCACTTAGCAGAGCCTCCAAACCCTGCCTGGATTGCCAGGCCCTAGAGACTGGAAAGAGTTGCCGAGCCCTAGAGTTTGGGCAAGACCACCAGCCCCGAGTAGCTGGAATGAGCCACTCGCGGCTCCGGGGAGGGACATACCCCTTGAGGCCAGCCTTGACCTGGAGGAGCTGCCTGACACCGGGGGACCCCGGGAGCTGACCATACCTTGTGGACCAGAGGAACCCCTGGGACCTCGAGGAGCTGCCCCTTGCTGACAATGCAGAGGAGTTCTCGGACCTGCCGCCGGTCGATGGGGAAGGACTGGTGGGCCTGCCGTGTGCAGTATACCCCAGCGACCCCGAAGGATACTGAGGCCTGCAGGTACCAAGGGACAGAGTGGGAGGAGGTGACGCAGGGACAGCTGACTCAAAAGTGGCTGAGTCAGGGGCTAAACCCTTTCAGCATATTGCAGCTGGAGCCCCGCTGATTCAGTGGCAAACTACTTTGCCACTACTAGAGCCCTGGGCTGGGACGCAGTGGAGACGGGTGGGCCTGTGTCCCCCTCCCCTCTTCCCTAACCACCCTGGGAGGGAGTGCCACCCTCTGTGTGCGACAGAGGCCCCTGAGCTCTATTGGCCTCGCCTGTCTGCAAGGCCGGGGGCCCCAGACTATTTTACTAGCCCAGCCTAAGGGAAAACCGGGGCTGTTGACTGCCCCATTGGCCCTGCCCGGCTCGCAGGCCAGGGACAGTACTCTGCTTGCCCACCCCGCCCTGCCTGAGGGCAGGGGGCAATAGACTGCTTTGCCCGCCCCACCCCGTCTGAGGGCCGGGGAGAATAGACTGCTTTCCCAGCCCCGTCCTGCCTGAGGGCCGGGGGCACCAGACCGCTTGTCAGCCTGCTGGGGTCTGGGGCTAAAGACTCGTAAACAGGCACTGCTTATTCCCCAAAAAGGAGACACTGTGGACTTCCTCAGAGCCTGGGCCTGAGGAGGGGTTGCGACGCCCCATCTGGCCCATGCCACCAGCTTACAGACTCCATCATTTTATTTGTATAGTTGAGATTATATTTTCTAATGGGGATTATTTTGCATTTATCAACACTGAATTTCATCTGCCATTTTGTTTCCCAGTCAGTCAGTTTTGTGAGATCCTGTTGTAATTCTTTGCCGTCTGCTTTGGACTTAGCTTTCTTGAGTAGTTTTGTATCATCTGCAAATTTTGCCACCTCACTATTTTACCCCTCTTTCCAGATCATTTATAAATATGTTGAACAGTACTGATCCCAGTACAGACTCCTGGGGAACACCACTATTTACCTCTCTCCATTCTGAAAACTGACCATTTATTCCTACCCTTTGTTTCCTATCTTATTAGCCAGTTACAGATCCAGTAGAGGACCTTCATTCTTATCCCATGACCACTTACTTTGCTTAAGAGCCTTTGGTGAGGGACCTTTTCAAAGGCTTTCTGAAAATCTAATACACTGTATTCACTGGATCAACCTTATTCACATGCTTGTTGACCCCCTCAAAGAATTCTAGTAGCTTGATGATGCATGATTTCCCTTTACAAAAACTATGTTGACTCTTCCCCAACAAATCATGTTCATCTATGTGTCTGATAATTCTGTTCTTTACTATTGTTTCAACCAATTTGTCTGATACTGAAGTTAGACTTACCAGTCTGTAATTTCTGGGATTGTCTCAGGAGCCCTTTTTTAAAAATTGGCATCACATTAGCTATCCTCCAGTCATCTGGTACAGAAGCTGATTTAAATGATAGATTACATACCACAGTTAATAGTTCTGCAATTTCACATTTGAATTCCTTCAGAACTCTTGGGGGGATACCATCTGGTTCTGGTGACTTATTACTGTTTAATATATCAATTTGTTCCAGAACCTCCTCTGACAACTCAATCTGGGACAGTTCCTCAGATTTGTCACCTAAAAAGAATTACTCTGGTTTGGGGTGCAAAGATTTAATTTAGTTTCTCCGCAATGGCCTTATCTTCCTTGAGTGCTCCTTTAGCATTTCTGTCATGCAGTGGCTTCCTGATTCTGATGTACTTAAAAATTTTTTGATGTTACTTTTTGAGTCTTTGGCTAGCTGTTTTTAAAATTCTTTTTTGGCATTCTTAATTATATTTTTACACTTCATTTGCCAGAGTTCATGTTCCTTTCTATTTTCCTCAACAGGATTGAACTTCCACTTTCTAAAGGATGCCTTTTTGTCTATAACTGCTTCTTTAACTTTGTTGTTTAGCCCCGTTGGCACTTTTTGGTCCACTTACTGTGTTCTTTAATTTGGAGGTATTCATTTAAATTGACTCTCTATTATGGTGTCTTTAAAACGTTTCCATGCAGCTTGCAGGGATTTCACTTTTATCACTGTACCTTTTCATTTCTTTATAACTAACTTCCTCATTTTTGTGTAGTTCCCCTTTCTGAAATTAAATGCTACTGTGGTAGACTGCTCTGGTGTTTCTCTCCTTCCCTCCCTCCCCACCAGTATGACCTATTCTCTCCTTCTGATATGTTTTGTACCCTGGTATTGAGACCCAGTCCAACTAGCCCTGTGCATGGAATTGAAAGCATTTCAGAGAATGTTACCATGGAGGTCCTGGACTTCAGTCTCTTACCTAGCAGCTTAAATTTGGCCTTTAGGACCTCTCTCCTATCCTTCCCTATGTCACGTACCACAACCACCGGCTCCTCCCCAGCACTACACATAAGTCTGTCTAGATGTGTCAGGAGATTTGCAACTTTCACACAAGGCAGCTAAGTCACCATGCAGTTCTCCCGGTCATCACAAACCCAGCTATCTGTGTTTCTAATGATCAAGCCCCTCATTACTATTACCTGTCTTTTTCTAATAACTGGAGCTGCCTTCCCTGGAGAGTTGTCCTCAGTGCAAGAGAATACCATGACTTCATCTGGGAGGAGGGTCCCAGCTATGAGATCATTACCCTCCACTCCAGTTTGATGTTCTCCTTCCCTGAGACTTTCATCCTTCTCCACAGTACAGAAGCTGTCATGCTGGGGATGGGACCGTACTACTGTGTCCTGGAAAGTCTCATCTATGTACCTCTCTATATCCCTTAGCTCCTCTAGTGCAGCCACTGTGGTCTCCAAAGCATGTATGCAATCTCTGAGGGCCAGGAGATCCTTGCACCAAATGCACATGTATGCCACCAGCCCATAGGGCAGTTAATCGTACATGTTGCATTCAGTACAATTAACTGGATGACTGGAACTATGTTGCTGGACTTCTGCCTGCATTCTCTTTTTACTCCTGCAGCACTTTGTTTTATTGTTTGTTTTTTATGGGGGGGTGGGGAGAGTTATTGTCTTTACTTTACATGTTAATGAAATGCGTCCATCCCCACCATTCTCCCACTCAACTTCCTTGCAAAACTCCCCTTTAGCTGCCCCTGGTTACTAGCTCCTCTGGTTGCTTAGGAATGGGCTTTTTCAACCCTGGTTCTCCTGGAGTAGCCCTGCTCCCTGGTTAAGGGTGCTAAAGGCCTTGGGGATCAAAGCCTTGTTAAGAAGCCATCAGCCTTGCCTTGCAGGCCACTAGATCAGCACATGGTCCCCCAAACAAATAGACCACAGGATATTCTTCAATCAAGGAGCAAGCACACATAAACACACTACAGATGACAAACTCACCCCAGGGGTCATGTAGTTACTCCTCCTTCATCTGGAGATCTCCCTCGCAAAACTCCCCTGTTAGCTATTTACCTCTGATAGCTTAGAAATGGGCTTTTTAAACCCTGGTTCTCCCTGAGCAGCCTTGCTTCCTGGTTAAGGGTTGATGGGTGCAAAAAGATTTGAGGATCAAAGCCGCATTAAGAAGCCCTCAGCATCCTTGTGTTTTAGGTGTTGAACTGGGACTCCGAAGATTGGGGTTGTGCTACAGAGTTCCTGTATGGCCTACAGCAAGTGATTTCTCTGTGCCTCAATTATGCTTATGTCAAATGGGGATGATAATATTTCCCAGCTTTACAGGGAATTTGTAAAAATAAATGAATGTTAGTGAGGCATTCGCATACTACAGTGAAGAATGCCAAAGAAAAGTCAATATAGAAAGAAATAATTCCCTATTGAGTGCATGGAGCCACCCCAGTCCCTGAAGCAGCCCAAAACTGGGATAGCGTACAGGTGATTTAAAACCGCCTTAGTCCACCTTCCCTGTGGCCAGCGAGCTCTGTGCTTCACCTCTTACTGGCGCAGCATGGATTCTCATCCATTGTATATATTTGTATCTATATGAAGCCAAAATATAGAATATGCCTGAACTGATTTATGTACCCTGTCCAAAGAAATTCACCTCTGGTAAATTCAGCCCATGGAAAATTGAGTTGATAAAATTGTGAGCGTCTAAAGGGGTGGAGGGGAAAGGAAAAGAACAGAATGGAAATGGAATTTAGCATGTGCAACCTATGTCCAATGTAGTATATTTTAAAAACAAAAAATGCATGCTGTAATTTTAAAAGACTTTTTAACATGAATATTTGTTTTACAGATTGACAATAAGCTCACTTATTAGTATGTTGAATAGGATTTTATAAATTTGTAAATGTTATTCATGTGCATAGGTTTCTTAATGAATTCATAATGTAAAAAGCCAAAAAGTCAAGACTGTGGTACATACTGTGCAGAATATGATCCTGTGAAAATCATTGTGCTGAAAAAGGCCCTTAAGTAAATAGGTCTTTGAAAGTGAAATTTCTGTAACAGGAAACTTTCATTACAAGAGAGCAGCATTAAAATCCAGGTGTAAAGTCTCCATAGTGAATTAGGAGATGACCCATTTTTGCTTTGGTCTAGATTTCCTGTTAAAGTTGTGATCGAAAGCATTCTTCCCATATGAGGTGTTTACTTAAAAACTGAATCCAGTCATTGTGCTTGCATTTTGGCATCCTGCCTGCTCCGAGAGCAAACATTAGCCTGCTGCTCCCGAGCATGATATCCTCATTAAAGATCAGGGAAAAGAAAGGGGAAAACCCAAGGAGGTGAAAGAGTTCATTTACATACTTTGCCAGAGGTCAGCATGTAGGTCATCACATGATAGAACTTTCATGCTGTTCTTACTAAAGCCACTGAGCAGCTCTTCAGATTGCATTGAATTAAGGTTTAAGTTCCCTGTGTGTCAGCCAGCATGATAATGCTGCTTTGTGACATTAAAACTGTCGTTTTTACATCCAGTTTTCAAACACTGCGGTGAGTATTTGTAAAACAACATAGGTGGCAGTGACAATGCTTGCTGTTTAAAGTCTTACCAGGAATATTTCCAATATGAAGCAAACACTATTTACCAAATGCCTGCAGTGTACTAGATGTTTATCTTCATATTTGTCTATAAAGAGCCCTCTTCCCAGATGGATTACAATCCAACTAGAGAATTTATTAACACAGGAAGGGGAACGAGAAGCAACTTGTGTCAACTTAAAAAAATAAATCGACCTCAGATAGGTCGACTTACAGCCACCACTGTAATTACAGCAGTGGCTGATGTACACATTGCCCTCCTCGGGTCGGTGGAGTACGTCCTTACCAGCAGCACTTCCACTGACCTAAGAGGGGCAGTGTGAGGAGTTGAGAACCCCGTCTCTAAGGTCCCAGCCAGGAACCCACAGGCTCCTGGGTTCCCTATGGGCCACCCCCACAGACCTTAGTCCCAGATGGAAGCTGCCAGAGCCTTTCCCTTCCAGGGAGCCAGTGGAAGCCCCGTGAGGCTTGTCCATTCCCTGCTCTCCTCCAGAACAGGCAGCCATGTCAATTTTATGACTCAGCATGTAATTGACAAGGCTGCAGGTGGAGAAGCACCTTTCTGGACTTGGCTCCCAAGAGCAGAGACCAGCAGGGGCTCCCAGCTGAGCTGGGAAATTGACATGGCTGCCCCATCTGGAGGAGAGTAGAAGGAAGCAGCCCTGTGCAGCTTCTCCCAGCAGGTGGGAGCAGGGTTGGAAGCCCAGGCTGCTGGTCTCTGCCCTTGGCTGGGAGCTGGGGCCAGAAGTCTGTATGCTTCTCAACCTGCTCCCGCTGGGGCAGCCTTGTCAATTACACAGCTGCCTTGTTTTGTTAATACTTTTTTAGAGGAGAAGACTAAGATAGAAAGGCTTTTTGGCAGAAGAATTTTTTAAGAGGGACTAGAAGGAAGGAGAGGGTGGAAACATGATGGACTGGGTCAAGAAGAGATTTCTCTAGTTAGAAAGCAGCATGGAAGAGGGCCCTCAGCCAAGAAGGGGAGGACGCACAGGCCTTTTGGATACTCCTATTTTTTCTGAAAATTTTTCTGCCACTGCTACCATTTGATTCAGTTCACTGGTGGTAGCAACAGTAGAAGTACAAGTGCAAACACAGAACTGGGAGCCTCTGGCATTATAAGCACCATGTCTGAAGACCTGCTCTGAGCAGGGTTAGATAATTTAGTATTCAAAAACATTGGTGGCTGTAGGAACCTTGTCTACCCCAACACTACCAACATAACTGATACTGGTGGGAAGTATTTTAGGCCTGGTCTATATGCAAATTTTGACCAGTATAACTATTTTGTTTAGGGGTATAATTTTTTTTTTAAACTGAAATAGTTGTAAAGTTAAAACAATAAAATACAAGTGTAGCTTATTACCCGTTCTGATCAAGTATACAGTATGAGCTATACCAGTATAAGCACTTTTAAACTGCTATATTTTTGTTTGTAATGGGGGAATTGTACTCTTGTAACTATACAAGTACCAGAGTAGTTAAAGCGGTAAAACTTTTTTGTGTGTAGACAAGACTGTGACAGATTATGGTGAACAAGAGGCCAAGGCACATACATATAATCAGCTCATTCAATAAGAGTACAAGGGCCATGATGGTTGGCGGAGGGAGAGCAAGTTGGATTATTGGAGAAATATTTAAAAATCATGAGCTTTGCTTGTACTATGATGCTTGAGGAAAGTTCAAGGTGAGAGTAAAAATAATTATGCTATTTATAGAAAAAAGTTTCCACATGACAGTTTTGCATGTTGAAGTGATGAACTTAACTCTGTAGCCCTTTATTATTTCTGTTAGTTTGAAATTAGTTAAAAAAACAATTAGAGTTCTTTAACATTATTTACCTTTTATTTACCTTTAATTCTTTAACATTTGAGGTAAGAAATCTCTGTAGTAGCTTCATTAAAATCAGAAATTCCATGTCACACGTTATTATATACAAGTACTATGCAGTATGAGCATACTATCACTATGTCTTAAATATCTTCGTATATCTATTAATATGTCAATATCAGCGGGATAGTTTTCAGCCTCTGCTTTTTATTTTCTAGTTTGGACTATTCATTTTTAGGAAAAACTAAATGTTAATGGATGTTATCTGTGCTTTATGAGACTATACTTTTCAGAAATTTCATGGAGCACTGTGGGACTTCTGTCTGATGGGCCTAAACTGAAAGCATGAGATGTTTATTATGATCTCAGTTGTTAAATTCTCTTAAAGTTCAGAGGGCTAGTTTAATTCATGACTCTAGTAACTGGATCTTAGTTAAAGTGGAGCCAGTGACTGATTTCCCCCCCTTAAGTTTTTTTTATGGGGGGAGAGCTGAGACGCCCCCTTTTCCCACATACAGAAATGTTTATTTTGTCTCCTAGCTTATTATTAGTTATTTTATTTTAATTAGAGAAAATATGGGTGCGTTCCACTTAATAACTCCTAAGTGAGGAAGAATAGAAATGTTGTTAGGATTTAATCATTAATTATTTGAAAATATATAACCCCAGTGATTTAGTTTGTATTCTGGCAGCAATACATAGTTTATTCATGTCTGAAAGTGCTCTTGTGTAGAGGATAATCTGGTGTTTTCTAGGCTTGGGGAGCTCTATTTTAGTTTAGGTTGAGGTAAAATCACATCATGAAGAGCAAGGTTTAAAAAAAACCTCACTTTAATCCTGACATAGTAAAATAAGTTCCAAACCTGTACTATTGGGCTGTTGTTCATATTAAATTTTAAATTTTTTAGTCTTTAACTCAGGCAAAAATCCCACTGACATAACTAGGAATTGTGCTTGGAAAGGGCTCCAGGACTGCATCAGTGTTCATCTTAAATTATACTGATAACACTTTTAAGTGAACACTTCACTTTTGTAGTAAATCCTTATATAATTAATGTTACTGTTCCAATTATTAGCAACCAAGTTATTCTCCCGTAGAATTTCTGACTATTTGGGCACAGTGATTGCAAACGTACTGTATTACACTACATCATTGTTTTGAAATAAGAATTTCAACTGTAATGTTTGAGTGGTGATTTAAGATAGTATTTCTTTTAATGTAATCTTTGCAATTGACATACTCAGAAGCAAAGGCCAACCTTTCTTTAGTTCCACTTGATTAGCAGAGTACTTCATTCTACTTACCTCTGGAGTCTTAAGAGTTTACTTAAGAAAATGAAATGTGGAGTGCATGCCCAGTTTGAATGCAAGCTTTGTTTTGCTGTTTTGCTTACAAAAGGCTCTACCTCTCCTTTTCACACCTGGGAAAGTACAAAAGCTCGAAAAGTAAAATGAGAGAGAGAAAAGAAGTGCCCATCCACCTCAAAAAGGTCAATTGTGCCTTTAAACTTTTTTTAAAAAAATAAGAACATTACTAAAATAAATAGTCCCTATCTGCATTAGAAACTTGTAATCCTGTATTCTAGCAACTTCTAGAATGGTGCAGCTGCAGTAATGTTGAGCACTATAGCTGGATGGGAAACGACTTCCCATCAGGTGCGAATTTTTGAGATTTCAAAAGAAAGTTCCTGTCCCAAATCTGGACAAAAAGTCAAACTCTATTTTTGCAAACTAAAAATATTAAAAATCAGTTTGGATCCAGACAATCAAAACAGTTCATTTAAGTGATTTTTAAAAAATGTTATGTTTCACTTTTGACCTTTTAAAACTCTTTTTGCTATAAATTTACTTAATTTTGAAACAGAAGATCATTTTGGTCCCCAAACTTGAACCTTTTTGTTTTAAAGTGTCAAAATGTCCCATTTCTTAATATTGGAATCTTCAGCATAAATTTACTGTGGTTGTAATTGCCCAACAATCTTAAATGAATTTATGGCTTTGTATATATACAAAAGACACATGGTATAATTTGTTTTATGTTGGTGGGAATTCACATAATCAGTGGAGCTATGTTGATTAATCCTATACTTCTTAAACTCAAACCACTCCTATTTGTCTTGCTCCCTTTACTCCCCTGCTTCCCACCATTCAGAGGAATTTGCTTTTAAATTAATTATTTGAATTTTGTGTACACTCAGGTTGTTTGATGAGGTGCGAACTGACTGTTGCATTGTTTCCTTTACAACATTGTAGCTGTGCTATGACATCACCATGTGCTTTTTTATTGTCATCTTGTTTGATTAGATTAAGGATGGCATTAACGGATCCAGTTCTCTTACCAAAAAGTAATTGTGGTTTAAAAATCTGAAAACAAGTTTTAATTGCTTTTCAGTTCTTTACATTACAATAAAATATAACAAAGGAAGCTTCAAACGGATGGATCTTACATCATGTTGGAAATGGATTGCAAGATAGTTTGCTAGCTCAAAACGTTCTTAATGAGGTAAAGAATACGGCACTAGTTAGATCCCCTTTCCCATAAACCTCAGGGGTTTGGTTGATATGATATGTTTGTGGCAGTTTTGATCTCCTTCTGCTATAGAAAATCATTTACCCGGTCAAGCTTTCCACAGATTTCTGGTGCATCTTGTCTAAATTAGGAAAATTAGGACCTATAATTCATCACCACTGCAGCTCCACCAGTGTTAGCAATTGTGGAGGTTGTACCATGGATAGGAGTCAGGTGTTTGAGTAGGATTAAACAATACAGTGACTTAAAAGCTCCAGAATCCTGTCCACACTACCTTTGTTTATACCAACCGAGCTGCATGGTTGGTGAACTCTGGGTTTTAGGCAATGTCTACATGGTGAAGTTATGCTGACTTAAGTTATGTTGGCATACAGCCACCACAGTTGTTATATTGCTTTTGTGTGTGCACATTCCACTCCTTGTGTCAGTGGTACACATCTTTATCAAGAGTGCTTGTATTGATGCAGAGTGCAGTGAACGATCATGGGTAGATATCCTGCTGTGCAGCTTGCCTCCATCCATAGAGTGTTTTGGGAAGTTTTTGCAATGCCTAAAGGGGCCAAAACAAGTCGCACAGGAGTGATTGGGGGCATGGGGTTCATAATGCAGTGTTCTCCATTCCATAATTTTATCTGTATCTCATATTATTTCATGCCTTCTTTTCAAAATCCCCGCAAACCAGCATGTCCGTCCTAACCAGGCTGTGAGCCCGTGTAGCTCTGCAGGATTGTCATGAGCATTGCAAGCACAGCATGATCCTGCAGTATTTACAGAGCCACAAAAGGAATTGCAGGGAATATGATGATTCTCTGGAGGCTAGATTGCTCTGGAACGTAGAAAGAAACAGTTCCAGGTGGTTAGTGGCATTCACAGAACAGCTGGAAATAAAATGCCAATTTTCAGCTGAGAAACAAGCACTGAGTGGTGGGATCTGATCGTCATGCAGTGGCTGCATATCTTTCGGACGCATAAGGCCGCATTTCTGGATCTGTGTGCCATGCTTGCTCTAGCCCTCCAGTGCGGTGACACCAATATGAGAGCTGCCCTCATGAGAGTTGAAAAGCAAGTGATGATTGTAATGAAGAAACTTGCAATGACAGATTGCTGCTTGTGAGTTAGGAATCAATTTGAAGTTGAGCAGTCCACTGGAGAGACTGTTGTGATGCAGGGGTGCAGAACCATCAATCACCTCCTGCTATGAAGGACTGTAACTCTGGGCAATGTGCAGGAGATAGTGGATGATTTTGTGGCAATGGTGTTCCCAAACTGCAGTGGGGCAATGGCTGGCATGTATAGCCCTTTTTTAGCACTAGACCTGCTTGCTACAGAATACATCAACTTGAAAGAGCTTCTTTTTTATGGTAATGCAAGTGCTGGTGGGTCACCGGGGATGCTTTACTGACTTCGGTGTGGGCTGGTCCAGGAAGGTGCATGGTGCATACATCTTTAGGAGCACAGGACTGTTCAGAAAGTTGCAAGCAGGGACTTACTTTCTTGACCAGCAGATTACTAATGGGAATGTTGAAATAGCGATCCTGGGAGACCCAGCTTAACCCTTGCTCCCATGGCGCATGAAGCCATACACAAACCATCATGACAGCACCAAAGAGTGCTTCAGATACAAGCTCAGCAGGTGCAGAATGGGGCAGTTGAATGTGCCTTTGGTCATTTGAATGGTTGCTGGCATTGTTTACTTATAAGACTGGAAAAAAGTGAGAAAAATATCCCAATAGTTACAGTTGCCTGCAATGTCCGGTGCAATATATGTGAAGTAAAGGGGAAAAAGTTTCCACTGGGGTGGAGGGCAGAAGTGGAGCAGCTGTCTGCTGTATTTTAGCAGCCAAATACAAGGGCTATTAAAAGAGCTAAACACGGAGCTATACGTTGATGGAGGCTTTGAAATACTATTATAACAGGGACTCTTCCTGGAGGCCACTGACAGTCGATGTAAGTAATGCATTGTCTATGCTAACACTGCATCGACCTAACTGCCCTTGACTCTATGCTGCTTGTGAAGGTGGAGTTAAGTTGGTGTAGGGGGGGCAGTTACATCAGCGACAATAAAATTTACATGTAGACACTTGCATAGTTAGGTCAACATAACTGCCTTCCGTCAACCTAACTCTATAGTGTAGAGTAGACCTAAGTGAAGACACATCCATACCTAGGTTGATGTAAGATGCCTAACAGTGTCATGTAGACCAGGGCGAAGACTCAGATTAGGGAAATTAAAAAAAAACCCACAAAAACATTCTATTGGTTTTAAAACTGGTTAGAGCTTCAGTGTTGGCTGATTTCATGCTGGTCTATACTATGGCTTCTACAAGCTTTAAAACTGATTAGAATTTGGGGAGAATTTCCCCAGAGTGGTCAGGCTCTTAGGCCCCCGTCTTGCTTCCTTTTAAGTCACAAAATGGAGTCAGACCCTTAAACTATATAGTTTTCCTCAAAATAGAAACCAACCTGTACTACTTTATGGTAGCAAGAGAATTCTATAATCATATTTACATATTTTTTAAAGGAAGTTGGTTTCTATTTGAGATTCTCATTTGAGAAATGCCAATACATCTTCCCGTCCTTTTTATTGCATCAGTGTGGTATATAATTCAATTACTGTTTTAAGTGGAGGTTCTAAAGGGCCCATTGAATCCCTTGTTGCACAAGTATTAAAATAATTCTTTATTATTTGAAAATTCTTATTTTTTATTTCTGTATTACTCATAAACTTCTGCTTCTGTTTTTGTTTCTTGTAGAACAGAAGATCAGAAAATCAGGTTTGTCCTGCAATTTGCTGGACAGGGCAACCCTTTTGTATTTTTTCAATGAGTTTGTAACATTTTTTCCCTACTTTGATGAGTAAACTGTATTGACTTTTAATCCAGGATGCTTCTGAAAGTGAACAGTATTTTTATGTTTTATTTTTGTTTTCCCTTTCCCTCTCCCTCTTTGTTATTACACTCTCTGTACTTTATATGTTGAATAGGGCTGCCTAGCATTAGTATCTCAAACAGATCTGTAACTGGCTAATTTTTAACTAGATACCTGTGGAAGGACTTAGAGGTCTACCAGAGCGAATTCCAAGGTAGCTGGCATTGATTGCATGTGCCTCTATGATAACCAGTGTCCCTCATTCATATATCAGAAATGACATCAGCAGTCGGTGTTCAAGGCCTTTTTTTTGTTTGTTTGTTTGTATTAAAAGTCCTTGAATATAATCAGCTCAGAGGTGGTCACGTTTTTAAATAAACAGAAGTTTCAATGGGACAAGTGTAGATAGCCTTTCTGCTTACCTCATGGTATTCAAGGCAATTGTCCAAAGCATTCTACTGAACGTAATAAAGAACGTCTTTTACAGCTCTTTTTGTTGAAGTGATTAGTAATTTGAGAGAAGTGAAAAGATTATAATGTGTACTATGACAGGTGGCAACACATGTAAAGCAATGCATTATTAGTATGGTATATAATGAACTCAGATCAAATAGAGACGTCTTATAGATCTATAGATAGATAAGTATCTAGGATTCATTCTAACAATCCCTTGGTTTATGTTATTTTACCTTTCTGTAACGTATGTCTCAGATTAATCATCAAGTGAAGGTTTGGATCATTGGTTGGCATTTGTTTTAATATGACCTACATGACACTAAGAGTTCTGCATTGCATTAAGGGGACATTTGTGAAAAACACCTTTAACTTTACATGCTCACATAGATGAGTGCCTGCGAATATCTACCTCCTTTCAGAACTAGTTTTATTTAGTTTCATTAATGAACAAATCATTTATCTCAGAAATTGCACCAGTATCCTCCCACTCTGTGGTCCATGTCAGGAGTTCCCAGACAGGTCTTAGGTCTATCGCTGACACTTTTCTCTGGGTAGGAACCCTTGTCCCACTCCCTTCTGATTGGGAGATTTTAAGGCTGCACAGCTTCCTGCCTTACACTGTGATACACCCAGCAAGCCTGTTTGCCTAAAGCTAGTACCTGTGCTTTGCTTTCTGTCCATGGGTTATAAACAGTGTATTGCTGGCAGTTACAAGTTACCACGCAACTCTTTGTAAGCAAGCAGGTTTATTTTTAAAATAAAAGCAATGCAGATAAAATGTATAAATAAAATGCATTTAAACACACACTAAATATACTAGGAGTCACTTATCAGTCTTATGAGTCCCTAATAGACCAACGTTTTTCTAGCCCTCCCTCAAGAGTTGGGGGCCTCCATTAAATAGAAGATCCTGACCATTTGCTGAATCAGAAAGAAGACCCTAAGTCAGTTCAAGCTCATCCTTTTATACCAAAAGCCCTTTTTTGTCTCCTATTCTCTGGAAAATGCAACTTAAATTAATATATGCAAACCATTCCAAGGAGTGGTACCTCTCTAGAGTTGTTTAGTCTCAGCAATTCACTTTAATCACCTCCCACTGTTCTTAGTTCCTGTAGGAGCTGTGGTTACCATCTTCCATGGAGAAGAACACAATCCTACATAAACGACTCAGAGATTTAATTCAATTTGATCTCCAAAGATAGTGCATGTGATTATCTATCATGCATTAGTAAGACAGTAGTCATTTCCCCTCCTCCCCCAACCTCTTTAAAGGAAGTAGAAAAACTAGGAGGTGTGCGGTCTACTAATCTGAGCACTTCGGTGGGAACTGGGAGCTCTGAAACTGACTTTTTAGGTGACATTTGGCAAGTTACTTAACATTTCTGTCTCCATTTCACACTTGGTAAAATTGTGAGGTAGAGTGGAAATCCCTAACGGAAAATTAAATGAAATATAAAAACAAATTTTAATTAAAAAAATCTAATTAAGTCTTGGCAGGCTTTATCTCATATTATAAAGGTATTTATGCATTGCTGTGCTTAGCCTTGCAATGCCTAACTGATTTAAAAAGCCTACATCTCATTGTCAAAAGGAATTTAGGCACCTAGCAGACTAAATCCTATCAACTGTCAATGAGATTTTGGTTCCTAAATGCCTAAATCCCTTTTGAAAATGAGATTGAGGCTTAAATTAGTTAGGTATTGCAATACCTAAATAACTTTAAAAATCTGGGCCTTAGTTAATGCTTGTGAAGTACTCTTAGATCTTCAGATGGAAAGTACTATATGTCTTTCTTTTTCTTTCTTTCTACTATTTAAAAAATCATCTGCATGTTTGGATGCTCTTGTAATAACAATATAATATCTTAATAAAGATTCTGTCTCAATGAAGATTGCATCTACCACACTCCACCATATCAGACATAGACCTGGTCATGGTAATCCATATGTCATGTCCTTCAGTTGTTGTTATTGCAACTTTTTATTGTTCCAGGAATGAAGCCACATGCTTTGAAAAAGCTCCGTCTGGTACAAAATGCAGCATCTCTTCTGCTTAGTAGAGGTCTCTGTGAACACATCACACAATGCCCTAATTTCTATTCAATGGGGAATCGGAGCAGACTCTATCTCAAGATCTCTGTGATAATAATCAAACCCTAATATGGGATTGGCCCTCAATGACTTCTCTCTCCATGACTATGACCTTTCATAGCATCTGTGTTTTTCACTGGAAGACTGAAGCTGTTTACTAATAGGGGAGGTTCTTGGTATCTGTATCTTTGGATACAGAACTTTCTGGACCTAAACTATGGATCACTCCTCCCCCTCCCCCCCCCCGCCAGGAGACGAGTGATCATGGAGCTAAGCATCTTTAGTCCTAAATGCAAAAGTAACTTTTTCAGTTTTGCTTTTCCTCAATAATTTCTTCACTCTTTTTCTGAGAAAGGCCAGACATAAATGAGCAAACAACCTATAAACTAATCAAGCTCTCTCTCTTGCAGGCTTTGAAGGAAGAAGGGGGGTGGTTGTCTTTATTTCTATTTTTAAATATTTCAAGACACTTGGAGATGAACACAGAAATGGAAGCCATATAGGCACCTAGTTAGATAGTGAATCTCAGAAGTTTGCTTTTAACATTTGGCAAGCAGCATATGGTTGTGGTATGACTTACAGTAGATTTTTTGTTTTGTTGAAAGTAATAGGCCTTTTTAGAAAGATTTGTGTTTTGGCCCTGGAGGGTGTCTAAGTAATTAAGCCTTTCCTCTTGTCATATAGGAAAATGTATAACAGAGATAATTACTGGGTAGGGGTATGGGTAAGGTTCTCATCAGGCTATACTCTGATCCTTGAAATACTGGGATAGTACTTGGATTTTTTAAATTAGAATTTCTCAATTTTTAAAAAAAAACTTCAACATGTAAAATATTTGTTCTCTTCATGGCAAATTTCCCATTGCTCATGATTTCTATATGTCTGGGTTAAGGTTGGAAACTTAAACACTTTTTGTAACTTATCTAGATCCAAAATAAGTATAAGAAAGGGCCCCTATAAGGGCATAAGGAAGGCCATAGGAAGAAGCAGCACCCTGGTTAGGGGTGTGGATTTTTCATATCCCTGACCGGTGTAATTTAAAGTGACCTAATTTTCTAGTATAGGACTAGGGGTGTGACTGACTGTGGTTTTAGACAAAGTGGAGCACTAATTGAAGCTGAGCTAACTTGAAGCAATGTACATCTACAAAAGTGCAGTTACCCACACTGGAGTAAAAGTCCTTAAATGTAGACAAACCGTGTATATTTAGATTTTGTTCTTTTAATGAATACTTAACAATTATTATAAATTAAAAAAAAAAAAAAAGATAAAACCTAATATGAGCAGCAATATTTTCACGAATGTTTTACATCTTGGTTATAATAAATGCTTTTGATTTTTGGTAGGTAAGAAATATTTAATTATTAAATATAAAGCATAAGTAGTATTACAGATTAACCTTGTAATAAGGTCTGAGCGGTGTTAACGTTCACAGTGCCATATCTTGTGCTTTATCTGACCTTTATCTGTTGACTTTAATATCCTTTGTGGTTGCTGGTGACGTGGTTTGTTTTAGACAGTGAGAGATTTGGGCTCCTGTTTATTTCACTAGTTTATCCCTGTTTGCTGTATTCTTTCCTTTTAAAGAATTAAATATGTAAAGTACAAGAAAACAAAACAACAAACTGCATAGGATGGGATACGTCTTGAGACAGATGTGTCTGAAGTATATGGTCAAAATTTCAGAAAGCATGTTGCATGGTTATGTAGCATTAAAATGTATCAGAGCCTAAGGGAAAAGTTGTTTGTGGTGGTAACAGTGGGAGAAGCTGATGAATAAAGTGCTATATTGTGGCTCCTGGAGTAGATGCAGGAGAGAAGAGCCTTTTCTTCTTCCAGCACAGTGTTCCATGACTTAGGCTGAATATGCACACAAGTACTTTCTGAGCCCTGTGAGATGGCAGTGGGTATGTATTAGAGTCCCAGGTAGCATGGCTAGGGCTACAGCCTATGCGTCTGCAAATAGGTATTCAAGAGCATGCAATCTTCAGCTTTCAACAGCAGATATGTTGCTACACAGTGCTTTTCCTCCAGCAGTACAGAGGCATTCTGCCTGCACTTTCCCTGAGCAGAATTCCCTGATCTCCTCCCATGTGCCTCACAGTTTTCCAGGGAATATGTCAATTTTAATAAAACACTTACGTCCGAATTTTGTACTTAGATGCACAAAGGGAGTTCCTGTTAATTTCAACAGTAAATCCACATTCACATTTGGAGGCAAATTTGACTGTAAATATACTTTAGCTAGATGTTGCCTCCACTTACTTCAGAGGGATTGGACATGTGTAAATGAGTGTAGAATACAGTCTTTTGTGTGGAGGTGATGGTGTTTATTAGAGATTCAGAATAGTTTTCTACTCCATGACATTTAAAGATGTTAGTTTCAAAATGATGTGAAATGAGCTTTTCCCTCCCTCCCCCAGCCTACAGGAGACAGAATGAGGGTAGACCTGCCTCCTAGGAGATAGGAAGTGTCTTGAAGGGAAGCGCTCCCCCTTTCTCCAGACTGGCAGGAGACAGGGAGGTGTTCAGGCGAGAGGTCCATCCTGATTCTACACGTTAGCCAAGCCCGACACAGGAGAAATAAAGGAGCCTGCCCCGCAGACATCGGGGCCAGCACCATGGAGGGGAAACTCAGAATAGTCACCTTTCTCAGCAGTGCTGCTTCCTCACCAGGGCACTGTCTCTGTACCCTGCTGGCATGACCCACTGTCCTGCCCATCAACCTCTCGTTAGTAGCTATTTGATACATTTTTCAAGCTTGGAATAATCATTTTCTTCCTATAGGATAATAACCATCGAGGTGGTGTATTTGAAAAGTTTCATCTTCATGAGTGTACTGTGACTGAAGTGAACGATCTTGAGTGAATAAAACGTGTTTACTCTCCCTCTCGGATATATGCTGAATTTTATTTGAGTTACAGGAGTCGATTATCATCATTTTTATAAGCTATGGCTTTCTCGCTTGACTTCAGAAACTACTGGTGAAGATTGAATTTGGAAATTGTTTCTGTTTGAAAGGATGTCATTGATTTATTTAGGATTATATCCCTGCCTCTTTCCTTCCCACCTCACAAGCACAGAGGGACCTGGATGGAGGAGAACTAGATCAGTTGTTGTGCTGGATTCAGGATCCTAGTAGTTCACTGAACAAATTGTACATGGAGAGTATGTTTGGGGTGGCAGAGGTCAGTCAGGGGAACAGAAGGGGCTAATGGGTCTGTTACTATGTAGTTCATCTCCTGTTCTCCCCACCCTTACCGTTTGGAAGGGTGGTAGCCAGGTTCAGAACATTGCAGCCCTGAGAATGAAATATTGATGGTGGAGTAGCTCTACTTATACTGTATGATATGAGGGTGAGACTTTAGATTCCCAAAAGGACGGTCTGCTTAAGCACACAGCCTGATGACCTGGATCACATGCTGGGGTCAGGATTTTCCTCATAACGAATGCATTTTTAATTAGCTAGAACTGGTGTATTACTACTGGAAATATATGCTTACAGTTTCCTCCATCCTGCTCCAACAGAGCTCTCAGCCATTGCAGTTGGTAAAAATTGACCCTCTTCCTGGGATTTGGCTTTATAGACAAAGGAAACTCAAAATTTGAACAACAAAATCTAGTTTAAACTTAGCTTCTGTCAGGGTTCCTTCCCAGGGACTGCTTAGCCCACATCTAAAGCTCTCTGTAGAGCCACATCCGCTTCCTTTACAGCCAGGTGGCATAATGAGCGACCTATGATATTAAGTCAGCAGAATCCACTTTAGATCTTCAAGCAGGATTTTTACCTGCTAACAAGGATTTGCTTTCAGGAAACACTGCAAGCCTGCTGTAACTCTTACAATTTGTTGAAGGGGCATTCTCAAGTAAAATTTGACCCAAATGTAAATTTTGTATGGGCAAGTTTCTACAAAAGCTAAGGACCATAGAAGTATTCCCATGACACTGAATATATATGAATATATCCAGTGAATAGAGTCATATTAAAACAAATAAACCATACCCTATAATGTTTGCAATCTAAACATTGTGCGTGGAGTACCTGAGAGTGAAATTGGTTTAATTGATTTGTCATTATGCAAGATAAGGAAACAGGAAAAGGCAAACAGCATAGAAAGTGAATAGTAAATTTGATATTTTTTTTCTTTAATTCTTTCAATTTTACTAATCTGAAGTGGTGCTAGTTTCATAGACTTCAGACAAAAAATCCATGTGCTGATGGGAAGCTTTCCACAGTGAGTTTGAGTCTACACATCATCCCACCCATAGAACCTGGATGTAGTCCTGAGACTGCACACTGGATCAGTTGATGCTTAACCTCCTGCTGGTGATGGATGAAGATCAGATGTCTATGTTGATATTATTAGATTATTTGCCTTTGATATCATGGACCACAAAATGGTGTTTAGAGCTGCGCAAATGAAAAAAAAAATTTTTTTTTTGGTTCAGTAGCCAAACTGAAAAATCTGGGGGAGTGAGGGAGTGGAGGTGGGAGGGAAATTCAATTGGTTTTGAACCAAAATGGAATTTCTTTGGTTTTTCTCCATAAAACAAAAAAAAATTCTTTGGATTGGAATGAAATGTTAATACCAACTCAAATCAAAATGAAGTATCAATTTGAAACAACTTTTTCTAAATAAAATGTTGAATGGAAATGACATTCTGTCACAAAATGTCAAATAGATCGAATATTTCTGAAACTGTTCTATTTGATTTGATTAAAAAATATTTCAACCTTACCAAAATTATTCCCAGGTTTTTTTTCAGCCAAAACTATTTGCCAAATTTGCATTGAATTTGCAAGTAGTTTTGATGCCCTGAAGAATGAATGTTTCAGCAAATTGATTATTCACTTTAAAAAGTCATCTATTTCTGGTGGTGTTAGTTTACCGATGGACCCTGTTGGGGTGGGCAGAGCTGCTGTCAAATAACTTTTCCTGTCTAAATCTTTCCATAGGGTATCATAGGATCAGTCTGTCCTGAGGGGACACTCCTGTGTTATTCTGCAGGGTTATATCTTGCCACCTCTTTTGCTCATCATATCTATGAGTCTGTTAGGAGGTTAGTGAGGAGACGTGAGTTTATATGATCCCTTTAATATGCTGACCACCCCTAATGCTATGTTTCCATTTTGTCTACCACAGATGGTGTGATCCCAGGGTTTAGTTGAGAATGAAGTGTGTATAAGGGCTGGGTGTCAGTCACAGTAAGACAGCAGTGAAGTGTTGGGATGGAAAGCAACCTGGAAAGATGAAGATTTTATTAGCCCCTAAATTGTTAGTATAAATCTTCTAATTTTTATGCATGTTTGCAGTTTAGCGGGATTGTAAAATCCTTGTTTGCTTTCAGATGATCAAATTGCAGTTTTGGATTAGGATGGCTCTTTCCAATTTGTATCTGCCCAGAAAGTTGCAACCGTTATTTTTCTGATGCAGATCTTTGTATCCATCATCTGTCTTTGTCACACTGAGATTAAACTACAGCAGTGATCTCTACGAAGGGCTATGCCAATCACTTGGAAATGTGGTCTAATATAGAATGCACCTGCATCTTGCCTGTCTTTTAAGCAGCATATCTTGGAGTAAGCACATAACACAAGCACTGTGAAAGATACATTAGTTGCCTCTTTGTGGTGTTTTGAGATTCTAAATGGGTTGGGACCTGCCTACTTAAAAGCTGCCTTTCTTTTCATTATAATCCTGCTACAGTTGAATTCAGCATGGGCCCTTGAACCCTCTCTGCTTACATGGGAGAAAATCTGGCTGAGTGACATTATTGAAATTTTCTCTCTTGGTCAGAAATACCCAGAGTCTAATGATCTTCAGGGCACACATATAAAACTCTCATTTTCTGAAGTCTTTAGGGATGGCTGAAAAGACTTGCCTTTAAAGAGTGTGGCATATTTATTTATATTTGGGGATGCCATGTTTGGTTAGTTGATTTGGTATGTGGAATGAAGATCCCTTATACTGAGTTTTTATTTTAATTTTGGGTTTCAAGTGTATATTTTCAATAATATGCTTAAGAGCCTACAGATTAGAATAGGCAATTTTATATAAAATTTCCAATAAATAAATAATTCCCAGAACTAGTTTTAGAATAAAACTGAATACATTTTGGTTTTATCTCATATCTTTCATGTATCCTGTGGCATTTTAGAAAATGATGAGTTACATATACATAGCTGTATATGCAAATATTTATTACAGCCATTATGTGCTCAGTTAGTCTCTAGTTGAATCTGACACTGTATTGAATGCCACCAAATTCAGGGCTGACTTTGAAATGTATTAAAAATCATGTAATGTTGCTTAATTGCTTCTCTTCCCGCTCTTTTCAAACTTTCTAATTTTCCCTTCATCTTTGCCTCTACAAAATGTTTGTTTAATTAACAAAATGTAATTTGTTTAATTAACAAAACAAAACATAATCTCCCCCACTCTCTCTCCAGAAACATAGGACACATGGACACTTTCTCTGATAGTATTGTTTATTTATTTGGCACTTTTACAAAATTAAAATAAAGTTTTGTGAGTCTTTGGTTTCATTTCTTAATTCTGGGTTTACTTCTCAGTTCTCGAATTCCATCCATCTTTCCAATATGTCAGTCTCTATAGCATATTGCAGTGTTAGCCTAAGGCAGAATGAGCCGACAGTCTCCTCGGAGACTGTAATACTGCTGGTTGGCTGGCGTCCCAGGGGTGCTGGAAAGTGATGTGGTCTGCACAATCTCTCTGCCTCTTGACCAGAAACTGTCAGGGTCAGAGATGAATATTATGTTTGTGATGCTTCGAGCAAGCAAACAGATAATATTTTTTAAAAGAATGTTGTATGTAGTCAGTTGAATGTAAAAGCACAAGATCTTTGAAGAGCCGTTCCCTGCAGGGAATCTTCTAATTGCTCATCTGCCTCCTTGGTAGAGCACACAGAGAGAGAGAGTGAGTGCTGTAATTATGGAATTGCCTTTGGTCCCTTGATGGATCTCTTGTGTTTTTCTTTCTGACATTAACTAGGCAAGGGAACTTCTCTCCTGTACTGTATTATGGTCTGGAAATCTTGCCCTGTGCATTTTCTCAGTTGAACACATTTACATACAGGAAATCAATTCTAAATCTCCTCTTTTAAAAGCATTTATACTAGATAGTTATGCTTGTGTGGCTTCAGGTATGCATTTCGTTTTTATAAATGCTAAGTCAGAGTATGCAGTCTGTGCTGGGAGACCAAAAGGTGGTTACATTAAACATACATTTATAAATACGTTTTAAAAATTATTTCCTAAAATATTTAGGACAGCTTTAAGCAAGAATGTGCTGTGATTTTTCAGTTCTCCCTCAGTGCGAGGATTGAGTAAGCTTGGATTCAGATTCAGTTTTGGGGACAGCTTCTGTTGCCCAATGCATGTGAATGCAGAATCTGCACGTGAATGAAGCTACCATCTCCGCCACTCCACTGTTCACTCCCAAATCCTTAAATTGCCATGCAGCATGTAGTAATATCTACTGTCTTTTCAGTGAAGTTATATACAACAGTATGAAGTATATCAGTGATTATTGTTCTTCAGGACAAATGAAATAATTGCAGGACAATACTTCTCTAGTTAAGTCTTTCAGCATTCTCATTACAAGCTCTTATTTCTAAGAAATTAAAATTTGGCCATAAAAATCTTTGTTCTGGAACTTGGCATACAGGGTTTTGGCCTGGGAGCAGTTTTTTTGTTTTGTATTTTTAATAACAAAAAAGGACATTAAGCTATTGTTAAGGATTTCTCAAAACCACAAAAATGGGGGAATCTTCAATAAAGGGTGAAACCCCCTTATTTTTCTTAACCATTGCAGGGATCTCCACATACTGCCTGATCTTACTCTTGTTAAAAATGTGCCTAGCCAAGTGGGGTTATGTAGGGACAGAATTTCAGCCTTAACTCTAAAGCTCCTCCTTTTTTTGAATTTGCCAGGATTTGAAATTTACTTCAACTTAATAGTTTATCTTCCTGTGTCTCTGCCTAATTGACCCTCCACCTCATTCCAAAGTGTATCTGTCCTCCCTTGCTTATGCCTCTTAATTTCACTCTCTCTATTATTTTACATTATTTTATTTGATTAAAGCATTTGGAGATACGGTTTGAAGGAACAATGTTAGAAACAAAATACATTTGTTCTATTAATGTGGTTAGACAGTGTTAACTTTGGCTGCAGAGTTTTTCAGACAATGGCAGTCCTGAAAACAAGCTAAATAATCTGAAGATGTGAATTTGATCTTAGTAAGCAGGCTCTTGCAGGAATAAGCCCTACATATATTTATAACGCTTTTTCTTCTAAACTTAGATTTATCTATTATGTTCTCATTATGGCAAAAAATAAATCTTTAAAAAAAAATCATTAAAAACATTGTTTGAGAATCATAGTTTAGCCTAGATATCCATAAGGGCTGCATTAAACACCTTAGAAAGGTAGGGTTCAAAGCTGTAACTTCCCCACCATTTGGATTGGTTAATATTCTGATGGAGGACGGAATTATGAAGGCCCAATTTGGTTCAACCTCCAGCCAGAAACACTGTGGCGTGGTGCTGTGATCACTGTTCTGTAGTCTGCAGTGTAGGAGGTTCATACATATTCTATTTTAGAATCCCTGTCAAATCATTCAGGCTCAAAGGACCCAAATGTGTTTCCTCACCTTAAAGGCCCTGTGTCCATTCTTCTCTCCAGCAGAGGGGGGCTGAATACAGTTCCCTCTAGAGCTTGCCAGTGCTGATCCATGGATCATTTAGAGAAGCTGTTAGACACCTAAAATCCTCCCTTCTCTTGGGAACATGCTGTCTCTACAGAAATCTTAGCTAGAACTGAACAAATTATTTTGTCTGAAATTTTTGGTGTTTTGTTAAAAATACATTTGGGTCAACTGAAACATTTAGTGAATTCATGTTGATTTAAGTGAATTGGTTTGGGCAAAATGGGGGAAAAAATTGGAAATGTCAAAATGGGTTCATTTCAACATCAAAATGAAATGGTTTTATTTTTCAGGCTAGGTTCACAAGGAGATTTTTGGTGCCATTCCAAAACCAGAAGGCTGAGTTAGAGGAAGCGGTGGTGGTTGGCCCCTCATGCCCAATGGCCACATGGTTAAGGCACTCATCTACTGGGAGAGAAATCCAGGTTTGAATCCTTGTTCTGGAGCAAAACAGTGACTTGAACTCAGGTTTTTCCCTCCCAGGAAAGTGCCCTAGCCACCAGGTGATAGATTAGCATGGGACAGGTCTTTCTCAATCTCTCCTGTTGGAGTTGTTCCACTTTGTATAAAGTGTTAAATACTCATTGGAGCAGGGACTGGACGCTAGGTGTTCCTCTCCCAGGTGGATGTTCTAACCACCAAACTATCGAATCATTCTAATTTTTTTTCACCCTCTCTCTGGCCCAGTGACTCTAATTGTTTATACTGGCTATTGGGTATAAGGGGGATGGCACCATTATCATGTCTTCCATTTTGTGAATCTAGCCCTTTATTTCCTTTTATTTTTAAAAGGTTAAAAATGCCCAAAATTAAAATGAAATTAAATATTTCTAACTGCAATTCACCAACAGTTGTGAAAAATTTTGATTTCAGTTTGACTCAAGCTGATTTAAAAAAAACGTTCAGACCTGACGGTGAACCAAAAAATCAGTTATTTGCACAGCTCTGCTCTCGGCCTGGATGTCGGGTAGCTGAGAATAGATTCTCCATATGTCCGCACAACACAGTACCACTTTATTACCAGGGCAGCTTCCAATTTGTTTTTGACCCTAGTTGGCTTTGTTTTTGTTGTCAGACTTGAATATAGTTTATTTCAAGTTTAGTGAAGTTTGTTGTTTTATTTCAATATTTCATGGTAATGTCCAGAGGCCCCAGACAGGATGAGACCCCATTGTGCTTGATGCTGTAGAAACACAAGGGTAGATATGTTCCCTTTCTTGAAGAGTTTATTCATCTCTTTTTGTGGAGCTTTTCCTAGAATGTCCCTCTGCCCCTCAAGCCCAGTTTTCAGTTACAGTTTCAGAGAAAGAGTACTCATTGCATGCACCACGACAGAATTAAGTTTCCTATTCACTTGCTCATTTTGTTGTTAATGTTTGTTCTTTATCCTTTTCTTATGGAGAGCTCTGTGCATGTGCGTTATATATGTATAACGTGTGGTAGGACATGTATTTCTTTCTTCCTCTCCTTTACCTACAATAGCAAAGTCCATTTCCTTCTTGCAGTAGATGTCAAACAGAAGAGCTAATGCAGGAAATACTCCATCTCTATGGCCTTTATGGACAAATAGGGTTGTCAAAGCAGCCATGCTCTGCTACTACGGCAGGCATCCCCAAACTATGACCCTCATTCGGCCCGCAGACACATTTTGACCAGACCACTGAGTCCAGTGGCATTATAATTACATGCAGCCCTTCATAACATAATATAGGGGACGGCAGCCTTTCACAAGTGATGTGCCAAGTCTTCATTCCCCCCTTCTGGCCCTGCCCCTTTCCCCAGCCACGCCCATCTCCGACGTGACATGGGCCTAGCGCCCTGGCCAGGATCCGCTGCTCTGGCCCACCATAAGAGCAAGACTGAGTGATGTGGCCCTGGCAGCTGAAAGTTTGGGGACTCCTGTACTAGGGGAAGCATGAATCTCGTGTCATTACACTGATGAGTCTTACCAGCCAGTTTAGAAGCACCACTGAATGAGTCCAAAAAGTGATATTAATCAGATGTAGAAATATAGTGTGTTGTGGAATGACAGTTATGTGGGTTTGTGGTGAACTGATGACTTATTGTGACTACAGGCACTTAGTGAAATAAAACAAAACACAAAAAAAGGCTTATCAACAAAATTATAACAATAACCTAGCGGTTAACTATGCCATTTGGTGGTGGTAGTGGTGAGACTCAGAGCTCATCTAGAACATATAAAGAAAATAAGCAGCATTGTCTTTGAAGCAACATTACTTTCAATTCCAACATGGAAAATGAAGGCTTGACTATTGAGGGTTCAGAATCTAAAATGTTATAATTTCTCAGCAAGTTTTTTTGTTTCTTCCCCCCCCCTCCACACACACACACACACACACACACACACCTGCAGTGAGGAAAATATTCCACAAATTCCGTCTATTGTAATTAATGAAAGAAAGATGCAATATTCTCCAGAAGTAAAAAGTTCTGAAAATAATTCTTTGGTATGTCTCAAAACAAAACAAAACAAAAAATTCTAGTGTGGGTTGTAATTGAAAATCTTTAAAGTGTATTTACTGACTTCCGCTTTTTAC
Source organism: Mesoclemmys tuberculata (assembly GCA_007922155.1). Classification (NCBI taxonomy): domain Eukaryota; kingdom Metazoa; phylum Chordata; order Testudines; family Chelidae; genus Mesoclemmys; species Mesoclemmys tuberculata. Next base: position 64,774,144 of record ML675601.1, read on the forward strand.
TTCAAAAATACAACCCAGAAGAAAGGTATTTTGTTTATTGTGGATCTGGAGGGTTTCAGTGATAGCCTTATTCTGCCGTCCCTTATATTGCACGTGCACTGTGGTTGTGTTTATGTCAGGATATTTCTTAGAAAAGTTCCTGCTATTCCCACTGTCATTTCAGTGCCTCTGCTGGTTATGATGATGATGGATAGATGAGGGATGATGGTGATTACAATGATGGGTGCATTACTATAGGTAGAATTCCAAGTGGTCACTGGCATTTTAAACACTATTTATTCTAACATTGCTCAGAGAAGAGATCTATGTGACAGAGTGCTTAAAATGCTGCTAGTGTCTTGTCTGCGCTAGTACTCTCACTATTGCTACCACTGGTGGATCTGCATTGGTGCTAGGCCATATGTGGAGAAATTGTTGAAAAGTCTCGGTGTAAACAATGCTTTAGAACCTTGAAGACAGCTGATCTCAAATAGCTCTCTTCAAAGGCAAGTTTCTCTCCTGACTCAGGACTGAGCAAGAAAAAGGTGAAAGATATGCTTAAGTGTAGGTTATGTTAGATACATTATCAATAGTATGGGTTGATTGTGCAATATAATGGAATAAGTTACTCAGCATCCTGTGGACAGTTCACATTCTACATTTTTCAGGTTTCAAAAACATTTATGATGTGGAATGTACCATTGACCCCAGTAAAAGCAAAATGTACAAACTAAAAACCCAAATGAAACAAGAAACACGATAGTTAAGCTAATTTTTGCCATGACATTTTTAGTATAGTTAAAAGCATTTCCCTCTTCTCTGTATGCATCGTAAATTATAGTATATTCACGTCAGGTTTGTGTTTTGCAAACGTAATTGAGAACCAGTGTGGAAAACTACTCTGCATATTTTCAGTTTGTTGCTGACTTTTAGGGTCATATTTTAGCTAGGTTAACAGAACAGAAGGCAGACCATATCTGCCGTCTTTCACTTTCTGTGTGAAAACTGAAAATACAGAGAGCACTAATACGAATTCAAAAAGCTTTATATGATGTTTCAATATAGAGTTCCTATCACCTTCCTATTCTACTTCATAAAGTAGTTTCTCACACAGGAAGGATTTTTTTTTAAGTAGCAAAATTAGCAGTATTTGTTAAGGGTGTTGGTTTTGAAACTGATATCTTGACCTGACAAATTGTTGTGTTCTGTAATAAAGATTTTTTTTTTTTGCAAACTAAAGAAGGGTACAATATATGCAGTAGATTCTCTGCAGCGTTTCTGAATGGAAAAATCTATCTCGTTTCTGTCAGAGTACTTCTCACCATGGGATCTGCCTGCCTGTCAGTTTTATAAAATAAAGCATTCTCTCTCTCTCTCACACGTCTTTAGAAATTAGACATTCTGCAGATCCATTACAATGGATCTTCTGTCTGCAGGCATCTGAGGGCAAAACCAGATATCATTGATCAGCAGAAACAAGTGCCTCTCTCCTTGAAGAGAGAACGCTAATTTTGTTCTGCCACCATAGTTTCAGGCAGGGTGTGCTATACTTCCCTGCTACAGAGGCTAAAACAAAAAGGGAAATTGGAAATTTGTAAGAAAGTATTTGAGGAAAAAGGGATAGTCGTGTACTGTTGGTATTTAGGAAGAGGCAAACAAATAGAGCATACTGTCAAACCTAATACAGATTCAAGTCCTGGGTACAAACACGATGGTATGTTTTCCATATTAGCAGAAATGAAACATGTCTTAGAATTTCTACAAGAAGGCCTCATTGGACATTAGAGCTACTATATTTAAGAGGCAAAGTATTCTGAATATGTCTCAAAGAAGAAAAGTTTTCCACCATCTAGACAAAAGGCTCTTCCTCAGGACAACCTGGATGATACTCTCTCCACAGATTCAGGAGCTCAGTCTTTCATTCCGTTTTGCACTAGGTGCTTACTCATCAGAGTATCAGTATTGTGCATTCTGTTCAGGCAATGTGGTCCTTAGACCCAACTCCAGTAATCAACCCAAAGTAAATTCCAGTTTCCTTATACTGTAAGAAAGTCTGATGTCCTCTGATGCCCCAGAAGTAGTTCTACCAAATGCTAGTTGTTTGCTGCTAATCCTGCATGAAATCCAAGGTCTAAGAAGTCTTCCAAGTCATTTTTTTCAAGGTGGAATAGAAAGAGGCATACAAATCAAACCTCCTATGAATCTTAGGGCTCGTTCCTTGCAGCAGTGATGACAGCATGAACAATACAATCATGAAAATTTCTTTACTTGAAATCTACATATTTGGCCCACGCTGAGAAAAGAATCTTCACTGATGAGTCAGGGATATAAATTTGTGGGTTTTATTTTTTTAATAATTTCTTCATTGTTAAGTCGGAACCAATGGTTACCGAATAAGGTTCAATTTATATGATATGGGAGGTCAAAGAGGCAGCAGTGAGACTTGTTTTTCTTAACCAATAAATTCTTTATTTTTAACATATGATAGCAAAGAAGGAGGAACTCCATGCGCGAAGGACAAAATGCGCCACCCAAGACTTTTGCGTTAATGATCTCACAGGATCAATGCACAGCTGTCACTTTTGTGACACGAGGGTGCCCGGTTATGGAGTTCCTCCAGAAAGTTTACAAGCCAGACAACAAGAAACAATTAATTCATACTTACTAGGCTTAAGCAATAACAAATCATGTTGGCCAAACTTAAATGACTGCATGCTTTGGATTCTACAGATGGGAGAGAGTCGCTTCAAGTGATCAATCCTTGGCGAAGCAGGCTAGTGAGAATGCGTCAGCCCACTGAACTAACACGCTTGAAATGCTGGGTGTTAGGCAATTCCTTTTCCTCTCTGGCTACTGTTACTTGGTTTCTAGATTTTATAGTTTTCCACATGCAACAGTTTGCTATGTCTCGGTGACCATTGGCTAGCATTTGCTGCATAACCTTTAAGGTTACCCTTGGCTTCTGGCCAACCAGAGGCCTACACATCGCCGTGCACTCGCTGACCATGCACCAGTGCCTTACACCCCTTGTTGTATTCCTATAGGATGATATGGCTTAAACCTATGCCATTCCCTTATAAGGCAACATATATGTGCAGTTCATGTTGCTGAGTCAACCCTCCCCAGGCCACTTCCTTATCCTGCATAGGGGTCTGTATGTGGTGCTGCAGACGCCATTATGTGATTCCAGCTCCACATTCACCAGAAGTTTATTAATAATTGCTACTTTGTCATAGTCATGAAAGTTGTCTCAGCTGGTAAGCCCTTTAGAGAAAGGACCAGTGATGGGCATGATGGGCATGTTTGGTTGTGCCATTAAGCTGCAAGCAGGCTTGAAAACCAAACATAATGGATCTGTGGACCTTATTACATAAAGAAAGTAGATTTTTCTGATAAGTTTAAATACATTTTTATTTTTTAAATCATGTTTTGTGGCTGTTATTGGTTACATTGATATTGTTGAAAGCATTGACTTTATATATTGCACGGAAGATGCTGAGATTAGTGGTGGTAGTACCTGCTGGTTTGATACCCACTGTAAGCAAAATAATGAAACTCTGGAGCCTACACAGATATTTGAACATTTTAATTATCTTAATTGTTAGTTAAATATTATTTATTGTTCGTTGTATTGTGCAGAGTTACATACATCTGATATAAGTATGCCATGCTGTAGTTTTATGTCCTTGTTTGCCTTCATGCATGGGGCATATGTTTTGCCAAGAATACTCTAATAATTACAGGGAAAAAAGTTTTACCTAAAAGAAGTAGGTAAAACTTTTTTTCTGGAAAAAACAGAAGTTATTTTCAATATCTCTGCAAAAAGCCTTCTTGAGACTTTCCAAGTAAATCTTGTCAGCACTGCATCTACTTGTGAGTGTAGATGCACCTAAAGCGTTCCCAAGGTTTTTTGTAAATGTAAGAAAACTGGCTTAGTGCTGTAGCAGAGAAGAACAGCTTTCATTATCTAAGAAATAAGGAAGTATGAGAGCCTGTTTATGTTGGCTTGGGTTTCTGGGCATTATATTTTGATTGTCATGGTGGGAAGGGCTTACTCATCAGTTTGTGCAAAATGTTAACTTTTATTTAAAAGAAAAATCTCTCCCTTTTAGTTGTCAAGATGATCTTCCAAACTGGAACCAATTTAAAAAGTGTTTATCTTTCTGATTCTCCAGACAGACATCTTGGAACAATAGAGAGGTGATCTCTCTAAGCCCCAGATCGTGGCTGTAATGCACAGCCCCAAGCAACCAGGCTGTACAGTGGAAAGCTCCTGTGGGGCTGAGAGAAAGCGCCTCATGTTACCTTTGTTAGTGAAACTCCTGCCTGGTTGTCATTGCAGCAGTATCATAGCTGCCATTCTGCTTGTGTTTCCATCACAACAGTAGGAATGACTGGTAGATCCATATAGTTTCTTGTCCTGTTGCCTCTCCTCAAATCTTCACTGTACAATAGTGTATAGGGAGCCACTGCTGAGCTGGGCTCTTGGGTGTGCAGAAGGCATGATTTGGGTAGCTCAGTCTCTGATTTGTAGTGGAACCAGGTTGACTCTGCTAAAATAGGTCTCTCCTCAGCTGTGGAGGAGCGGCCATCATTTGTTCATTAGAGAGATCCACTGTCTCTATCTTAATCATAGATTCATAGAATCATAGGACTACAGGTCATCTAATCTAGTCCCCTGCGCTTATGGTAGATCAAGAATTATCTAGACCATCCTGACAGTTGTCTGTCAAATCTGCTCTTAAAAATCTCCAATGATGGAGATTCCACAACCTCCTTAGGCAATTTATTTCAGTACTTCACTACCCTGACAAGAAGTTTTTCATAAAATCCAACCTAAACCATCCTTGCTGCCCATTCTTGTCTTATCCTCAGAAGTTGAGAACAGTTTTTTTCTCCCTCCTCCTTGTAACAACCTTTCATGTACTTGAAAACTGTTCCTGTGATGACATCTAACTTGTCCAAGTAATTTTTAACTTGGCTTTCCCTGTTTCAGCCTTATATCTTACCTCATTTTCATGGACATTCACTATGTTAGACGTCCAATCACTACTAACCTTTTCAGTGAAAACCGAAACAAATAAGTCATTTAGCACTTTTGTCATTTCCACCTTTTCTGTTATTGTTTTCCCCTCTCAGTGAGTAATAGGCCTACCCTGTCCTTGGTCTTCCTCTTGCTTCTAATGTATTTACAGAATGTTTTCTTGTTACCCTTCATGTCTCTAGCTAGTTTAATCTCATTTTGTGCCTTGGCCTATTTAATTTTGTCCCTACATACTTGTGTTATTTGTTTATATTAATCTTTTGCCATTTGACCTAGTTTCCACTTTTTATAGGACTCTTTTTGAGTTTCAGATAATTGAAGATCTCCTCGTTAAGACAGGGTGGTCTCTTGCCATACTTCCTATCTTTCCTATGCAGTGGGATAGTTTGCTCTTGTGCCCTTAATAAAGTCTCTTTGAAAAACTGCCAACTCTCTTGAACTGTTTTTCCCCTTAGACTTGCTTCCCCTGGGATCTTATCTACCAACTCCCTGAGTTTGCTAAAGTCTGCCTTCTTGAAATCCATTTTCTTCATTGTGCTGTTTTCCCTCCTACCATTCCTTAGAATAATTAATTTTACCATTTCATGATTACTTTCACCCAAGCAGCCTTCCTCTTTCAAATTCTCAACCTCCCTGTTTGTCAAAATCAAATCTTGAACAGCCTCTCCCCTAGTAACTTTCCCCACCTTCTGAAATAAAAAATTGTCTCTAATACAGATTGTGATGGACTGTCTGCCACTTGCTGCCCGACAGGCACCTCCTGCTGGTATTCTGGGAATTAGCTTGTGGTGACACCCCTGGCAGCAGCTTGTGTTCTGTCATGCTTCCCTTCCTGCTGTTGTCAGGACTCTCCACCGTCTTTGAGGCTCAGCCCTCTGGCCATGCCACAGTCTTTGTCCCCCTCCCCTCTTTTTGGAGAGGGATTCTTCAGTCCCATCCCCACCACTTATTTCAGTGGCCACTGTAATCTGCCACTGCTCCACTGGTGGCCTAGAGGAGACGGGGTGTGGCCAGCAGTCTTCCCCTGCCTCCCCTCCAACTCCTCTATAGCCTGCCTTGGGCCACTTCTCTGCAGCCCAAGTACCTCCTCCCTTGTATCAGGGCCTCAGTACCTTCTCTGCCCTTGTACCAGGGCCTTCTGCTCTCACTGGGCTGTGGCCATCAGCCACTTCCCTGCTCAGGCTGCCGATCTCCCTCAATGTACCAGGCAGCCAGATTTCCCTCCCTGAGCTCCTGGGAGTGACTTTGCTCTGATTATACTGGGTCTTGATTGGCTGCCCCACTGCTCCTACCCATTGGATGCTCCTTGCCCAGCCCTCCTTAAGTCCCTCCTGGCCAGTGCGGGATAGGTACCCTGCCACACATTCCACAAACTTGTTGGATAATCTGTGCTGTGCCATGTTATTTTCTCAACAAATCTCTGGGTTGTTGAAGCCTCTCATCACCACCAAGTCCTGTGCTTTGGATGATTTTGTTAGTTGTTTAAAAAAGCCTAATCCATATCTTCTTCCTGGTTAGGTGGTCTGTATTAGACCCCTACCATGACATCACCCTGGATTTTTACCTCTTTTATTCTTACCGAGAGACTTTCAACAAGTCTGTCTCCTATTTCCATCTTAACCTCAGGCTAAGTGTATACATTTTTAATATATATGGCAACACCTCCTCACTTTTTCCCTGCCGTCCTTCCTGAACAAACTGTACTCTTCTATATAAATATTCCAGTCATGCATATTATCATCCCAAGAAGTTCTGTGATGCCAATTGTGTCACAGTTGTGTTTATTAACTAGCATTTCAAGTTCTTCCTGCTTATTCCCCATACTTCTTGCATTTGTATACAACCACTGAAGATGCTGATTTGATTTCCCCTGTATGCTTTCCCTTGTCTCTCCCTTATCCCTGCCATAACGGGCCATGCTTCCCCCAGATTGAAACCCTTCTCCAAGGTCTCCGACTTATCTGTGGGCTTTTGTCACCTGCCCAGGTTGAACCTACCTTAAAGCCCTCTTCATTAGGTTAGCTAGTCTATATACAAATATGCTCTTCCTCTTACTTGATAGGTGGACCCCTTCTCTGCTCAGCAGTCCTTCTTTCCAGAACAGCATCCCATAGTCAAGGAAGCTGAAGCCCTCCTGGCGACACCATCCTTGCAGCCAGGCATTCATCCCTAGGATGCATCTTTCTCTGCCTGGGCCCCAGCCTTGATCGGAAGGATCGAAGCCAACATTTCAGGACATTACTTCCAAAGTCTCTTTCCTTGTGTTCATATTTTATCCCACAAAACTACTGCTGAATTTCTCTGAACTGCTGGGTGGCTTTAATCATCTTTCCCCAGCCTACTCCATATCCTACATGCACTTCAGCACTGGCAGCATATAAGATAAGTCTTCTGGATAATGATCTAGTGGGTAATTTGTCAGAGATGGATGTACAGTATAAACACAGACTGGAATTCTCTCATAATAACATCCTGATTATTAAAGATAAAGACGGTTAATATTTATAACCCCCCAATTGCTTGTAATACCTTCTTAGTTGCTCTTTCCCCCCTTATAATGTAGTCCTTTTCTTTTTTGGCATTTTCCTCTAGTGTTTCTAATACAATTTAAAGCTGACATGACTTTCTTATATTCCATTTGCCTTGTGTACTAGGTGCACAAATGATGTCAACAAAGGACCAGAATCGTTTTCTCTTAGTTAACTGATTCAGAAGCATTAGCGCAGTAGCACAAGAGACTGTTTTTTGTATAGATCTTAGGAAAGCACAGGCTGCTCAGTGGTGGGTTTTTTGGTATTTTTCATTTCTTGGTCCTGGAGGGCTTGAGTTTCATTGTAATAGACTCTTTAGAATCTTGAGGAACTTCCTAACCACATTATACAAGGTTTAAGGTCATTCAGTTTTTATCCCTAACCTATTAAATGGTATTCATTCTTTGAAGGTCAGTCAGTGGTTTCTGTGTGCCTTAAGACCTACTTTCTCCTCCTTTTTCACATCTGCCACCAAAGCCTTGCTCTGTGACAACCTTCTTTGCATTGGATAGATTCACTTTGGAATCCGCCCATGGTGTTCCTAAGTGAACCAGAAGGTTCACCAAAGAGCAACACAGTGTTCTGTTTCACTGCAAGGAATGAAGCCTGGCAACTAGGCCTGGTGTCTGATGTAATAGTGCATCATGCTAACCTCAGGCTCATCATATTAGTGCCTTTTGGAAACTGTGACTTTAAAATATCTGAAAATTAGTTTAATGGAAAGTCACATTTCAAAGGGCAACAGAGTGGCAAACCTGTACATATGCTACACAGTTACTATAAAATTAATAAAACAATACATACATTTGCCATGTTTGTGTAGAACAACTTCTTTCTGGAACGTTTCCTCAGGTTAATAAATTATCATGTTTAGAAGGGCAAGGTTATTTCCTTTCTCAAAAGAAGTTGCTGTATACAAAGAAGATATATTTCTTGTACCATTTTACTCTTCATATGGGGCTGAGGAGGAACAAATGATGACGGTTTGCGTTAAAACAATAAACCAGTTAATAATAGCTGTAGATTCTTTATGTTTATGTTGGATGGAATCAAGACTTTGAAAAAAGAATGTTTTATCAGAAAATATAACAACTGCCATTGTATGTTTACATAAACACGTAATGTTCTGCAAATAGAGTTTATTGGAATACCCAATATCAAAACATCCAATGCAAGTTCAGCACCTATAGTAAATTTGTAAAGAGGATGTGAAAATGAGTGAAATATTATCAGAGAGAGCCTTTGACTGGCATGTAGTATGCTGAGCCAACTGATTAGAAATACTTCAGTTTGATTTCTTTGGTGGCTGATTGTATGAAGAATTGCAAGTTTAGTGTACATGATTTTGAGCATTCTTCTAAATTGGTATTTTATTCCTTTAAAAAAAGTCTTTAGAGCATAAGTGCTGGAAAATTTAGAGGTAGTGTAAGAGTTGTGCACTTGAGTAATTTGTCATTTTGTGAAAGTTGGATAATGTTAGTGTTTAAAAATTTCTTTCTATTACTCTTTTGTAGTTGCTTGTATTCCTGTCTTAGATGTTTGAAAATGTTTTTTCCTAGTGATTTTTGGGTATGATCTTGCAAACACTTATATGGCAAAGTGCTTTACTTGAGTGAGAAGTCCAAATGAGAGGCTGACATGAGTGCAGTAAGTAAGAAAGTAGTCAGAGGATGGAAGGCATAGAAGTTGCGAAACAACACCATTCAAGTAATGTGTAATAAAAAGCTGATCAGATTTCTGTGCTGTAGGAAAATAAAAACAAAACCATAAACCTCAGCCTTCCTGAGAATGGTTTGCTACCCACGTCAGTGTTTTTAGATAATGAGATGGCTAGATCAAGCAAACGTTCGTCTGACATTAGTGACGTAACAAAGACCTCTGTTTAAAATGTTTCCTGTTTACTTACGTTTTGAACACATCACTGTTAGAAAGCAGATGCTCAAATCCTCTTCTAGAGTGTGTTCAAGTATAGTGGAATGAATTGTTCTGAGGTTCTTGACAAATTATGGATTTTTTTTCTTGCAGAAAGTAAATAGGTAATGCATTTTTATCTCCATAGGTCTATAAATCTGATCAGATTACTATTGTCCTATGAAACAGAGCTAGGGATAAGATTACTATGCGTCACTAGTATGTTTATTTAAAAATATATGTAGTATATAATATATTTGAAACTGTGTATGCTAAAAATGCCTGGTGCAATAACCATTTGTGTGTATAAAATCTGGGAGCTAGATGGCTCATCAGATTTGTAGTCGAAAACAATCATTCATATGTAGGTCAGCAGTCTGAACATAGACCAGATCAGTAATGCTAAAAGTTATTAACCTACCAGTAGGCAACTATTTGGTGGCTATGAGTACATAACATGAGTTTTTCTTCAAGTGCTTGCTCATTTTGATTCCATTCTAGGTATGTGGATGGTAGCTGGAATTTTTTTCCCCTTAGCAGTATCCATAGGGCCAGCTCTGGCACCCTGTGGAGCCCTGTGCTCATGTCATGGTATATGAGTCACTACTGGTCCTGCGGCCCCTCAGTTCCTTCTTTCTGCCCATGACAGTTGCTGGAATCCATATCGCTTTTGCTATCGCAAATACTCTATTAACCTTTAGCAATTTCAAGTTTTTAAGTTTCAAGTTATAGTAGTCTAGTTAATAGTTCATAGTTAGTTTAGTGCCCTGCTGGAGACTTACCTCAAAGCATGGTATGCCTCACTCCCTGGGGTCTAAGCCCTGTGAGACTTGCTTCAAGCCCTTTCTGCTCAGTGACCACCATGACAGCTGCCTGAAGTGTTGGGGGAAGAGCACAGAAAGGAAAAGTAAGGGCTTCAGATCTCAAACAAAAAAGGACAGGAAGATCTGGCTAAAAGCCCTGCTTATAGAGGCAGTGTTGAGACTGGCCTCTGAACCCTCTTGCGCCAATTCGGTACCAAGTACATCAGCCTCGGTAAGAGAGCCCTGTGGGCACCGAGCTATTCGTGGTGCCGCTCCTCTTTTCCATCACCAAAGAGGAGTCAGGAGAAACAGTGCGCGGAGAGGGGCCGTTACCCGGCACCAAAGAGACAGCAGGGAGGCACCTACAACCTCTGTGGTCCCTTCAGGAGTCCTGCTCTTCGGATTCCAAAGTGGACTACCCTAGAGACAGCTGCTGTCAGCAACGGGACTCAAGCACCAAGGACAACCCTCCCTCCCATGGGATGGCCTCAAGGGCAGTGGCTGGTGTCACACTGACTGGATTGGGGGGGGGGGCGTGGCGGCAGCGGCATTTGTGTTATTTGACATCAATATGTCAAAATCATAACGATTCATGTAAGACATGCCATGTCAGATACCATTAGCAAGGTTATAATATGCTGAATAAGATGATTATGTTTGTGTTCATGAGTGATATGTGTGAGGGAAGTTATGGAGATTGGTGATATACCTGTATTTCAAACTATGCTGTATAAGACACACCCCAGACAGAGAGACCAGAGGACAGTAGCCCTCTTAATGGCCCATCAAGACCTTTACAGAAGCAAAAGACCCAGAAAGGAACTGAAGGCATATCTGAAGAGTTACCAGGATTGGCCCATGTGACTCTGGACTCCATTTTGGTTCCTGTAAAGTTCCACAAGCAGCATGACCAGAGGCAGAGGGTATATAAGAACAAACCAGAGAAACCATTTTGTTTCTGTCCAGCTGCGGACAGCACCTACCCACCTCTGGATTAATACACTTTGCAACTGAACTGAAGGACTTAGACCCATCCAGGTACTGGATGTATACCAAAGGGACTATACAAGCCTGCAACTCCACAATTCTTCTAGAAACCTGATGTATATGGACTTTTAAATCATTTGTATGTATCTGATTGCTTTAATCCTTTAACATTTCTCTTATTGTTTGTTTTTCCTTTTATAATAAGCCTTTAGTTTTAGTTACTAAAGGATTGGCTGGCAGCATGGTATTTTGGGTAAGATCCAAACTTATAGTGAACTGGTACTGTGGCTGATTCTTTGGGATCTGAGGGAATCTTCTGAGTAAAGAGCATAGAGTTTAAATGACTGGTCCCTTTACTGGACCTAGTGACAGTTTGGGAGCCAGAGACTGAAATGCAGTAAAGGGGGCTGTGTTTATTTGCACAGTGGCTTCTTGATAACCAGTGTGGGGGAATCAGAAGCACTATTTGTGGCTGGTTGGGAAGTCTGACTTCAGTGTCACCCACCAGTGCTGGGAGAATTCGCTCTCCTTTTACAACCTGTCCTGACCCTGGCATTATCAGTGGGCTACCCTGGGCACGGATGGGCCACAGCTGGTTAAGTGGCCGTATTGGAGCCTCTGAGCATTCCCCATGGTGCCAAGACCCCAATTGTTCTGCTCCTCAGGCAAGGTTTCTGCGGTACTGGTGGCACAGGAAGAGGTTCAGGACTCAGTACTGAGCCCCAGCCACCTGCGTTGATCCAGGTGCAGGAAGAAGTGGTAAACCCCTACCCCCTTCCAGTTCTGCCATCCTCCTTCTCATCTCTAGACGTGGTAGTTATCAATACAGAGTCCTCAGCCCCGCTAGGTGATTTCAGGGCCCATCAACACCTCCTCAAGAAGGTTGCTTCCAACTTGGGGCCAGAGGCTAGAGGCGTGGAAACTCAAGGATGAGGATTGGCAGCCTCAGCGCTGATCCAGGTCGCCCTGCCTGTATATGAGGGGGTGCTCCAGGTGGTTAGGGCCCTGTGACAGACACCATCTTTGCTGCCACCAACATCTAAAAGGGTCAAAAAGAAGTACTATGTCCTGGCTAAGGGATTTGAGTACCATTTTACACACCTCCAGCAGGGTCACTGGTTGTGGCGGTAGCCAATGAAACAGACCGGGCCAGCCAAGCTCTACTCCTAGAAACAAAGACTCAAGGAAGCTTGATTTGTTTAGTTGTAAAATTTATTTACAGCTAGCCCCCAGTTTCAAATTCTCAACCAACAGGTGTTGCTGGGAAGGTATAAATTTAATCTCTGGAACCCCTTATCCAGGTTCACTAAGGCATAGCCACATGAACACTCCCAGAATTTTACCACCATCTGGGAGGAGGGCAAGACAGTGGCCAGAGCAGCGCAGCAGTTGGTGCTGGATTCAGGTGATTCGGCAGCAAGATCTATGGCCTCAGCTATGTCCATGTGCCACTGTTCATGGCTACAATAATCCGAACTTTCACAGGAAGGGCAGCAGTCCATTCAGGATCTCCCCTTTGCTGGCTTGGCACTTTTCTCAGACCGAACAGATGCCAGGCTGTATGGCTTAAAAGACATGAGAGCCACTCTGTGCTCATTGACCCTTTATACACCACAGGCCTTGAGGAAGCAGTTTTGCCTGCCACAGCAGCAGCTGAGGTCCCAAGCCCCTCACTCCTCCTCCTACAGGAGAAGAGACGGGGACTGGGGTTTAAAACGCCGACGTCCTACCCTCACCTCTGCTTCATTACACCCAGGGACCTCATGATGTTGATTCAGCACGTTGCTGGAACTTTCAACGCCTCCCACCTTCCCCCCCACTGGAACTGCCCCATGAGCCAGATCTGTTGTTGCAGAACAATGGCTAGCTCCTACGCCCCGATTTGGTATCCCTACACCTGACAGCATGGAGGCTGAATGGTTGAATACAGACGAGCAGGCATGCTCATCTCAGGTCCAGCAGGTTCTCATGGGCAGGAAGAAACCCTGTTTCAGAATGTCCTACCTAGCCAAATGGAAGAGGTTCTTCTGCTGGGCAGCATATCAGAATATCCCATCCCTGCAGGCTTTGATACAATCTATTCTGGACTACTTCTTGTGCCTCAAGGGAAGGGGCCCAGAGCACTCATCAGTAAGGGTTTACCTCGCAGCCATTTTGGCTTTTCATCCACCAAGTCAAGAAAAGTCAGTGGTCTCCTACCGTATGACAGCCAGATTCCTTAAGGGTCTGGAAAGACTTTACCCCCATGTCCAGGACCTGGTACCTCCATGGGACATAAACATAGTTTTGCCAAAGCTAATGGGATCCCCCTTTGAGCCCTTAGAGACTTGCTCCTCATCACTCCTTTCACAGAAAGTGGCTTTCCTGGTGGCTATTACATCAGCACGTAGAGTCTCTGAGCTAAGACACTCATTGCGGGTCCACCGTACACGATATTCTACAAGGATAAGATGCGGCAGCAGCCTCATTCAGCTTTCCTGCCTAAGATAGTATCACAATTTCATAAAAAACAGGATATGTTCCTCTTGGTGTTCTATCCTAAACCGCATAATTCCAGTGAGGCGCACAGATGGCATACCCTAGATGTTAGGCAGGTGCTAGCCTTCTATATTAAGAGAACCAAAACCTTTTGCAAACCCTCTACATTAAGAGGACCAAACCCTCTTCGTTGTGATGGCGGAAAGGATGAGGGGGATTACCTGTCTTCTCTCAGAGGATCTCCTCGTGGATATCTTCCTGCATCAGGCTCTGCTATGAGCTGGTGAATTTACCTCTACTGGAGATTATCACAGCCCTCTCCACCAGGGCTCAAGCCTCATCAACAGCTTTCCTGGCACAGGTTCTGATACAGGACATTTGTGAAGCTGCTACCTGGGCTTCGGTCGATACCTTTATGTCCCATTAAGCCATTGTTCAGCAAGCTCGGGCTGACGCCAGCTTCGGGAGGGCAGTGCTTCAGACAGCACACCCATGAACTCCGAGCCCTCCTCAAAGGCTACTGTTGGTAAGTCAGCTAGAATGGAATTGACATGAGCAAACGCTCAAAGAAGAAAAGACAGTTACTAACCTTCTGTAACTGTTGTTCTTCAAGATGTGTTGCTCATGTCCATCCAGGACCCGCCCTCTGTCCCCACCATCGGAGTTGACCACAAGAAAGAACTGAAATGGCACTGGGCCAGCAGTGTTTCATATACCGCAACATGAGTGCAGGGCTCCAGAGGCCGCTAGAGCTGGCCCCACAGATATTGCTAAGGAAAAAAAGTTCTGGCTACCATGCACATGGGCGTGCACACACCTAGAATGCAATGCACATGAGCAACACATCTTGAAGAACAACAGTTACAGAAGGTTAGTAACCATCTTTTATCATCATAATCTCATTTATTGGCATCCTTGTTAGCAATCTCAGTAGAGAGTTTAAGGACTGAATGTCGGTGGAGATTCAACTACTCCACTTCTACTAGGCATCCTTCTAGGCGTTCAGGCATGGTAGCAGGGCATTGTGAAGAAGCTTGCAGTTGCTTTCTGTGCTGTAACTTTATGTTGATACAGGAATTCAGTCTCTAATGTTGTCAATTTGGCACCTTTTGCGAGTGCTCACATTCATATTTTTTTAAAATGCATCCTATTTATAATTAATTTTAAAATGAAAGATTATTTTAAATGTATGCTTTTTTTTTTTTAATTCAGTCTTTTTGCAATGGGTGGGTGTTATATTATTTTACCAGTTATAAACAAAATGGGGAAATTCTTAAATAAAGCAAATGTTACTATGTCAAAAATTGTATGTGAGTTTTTACATGTACAAAAGTCAAGAAATCCTATACGTAATGTAATTTGGCTTTGTGCATGTGCAATATTTTGTATGACTTTATTTACTGCACATGCTAAGTGCAATGTCTTTCTGAGTATGTTCAGTATCGCTAATTTTTTTCTTTATGCAATAACCATAATTGAATGCTAAAAAGCAAAATGAAAAAAATAAAAAGAAGGTAAAAAAGATAGCTAACCGGACTTTCAAATGGGACAAAGTAGTTTTGTGAATTGAGCAAGAGGCTTTGAGTTTGGGATTATTGAGTTCTAATTCTAGTTCTGGCTTGGACTCTATGGCCTTTTCTATATTAGTAGGACAAAAGGTGTGTTTTTTAAAAAGAGCTATTATGTTTTAAAGTTCATCGCATGTTAGCTGTTACATTTTAAAGATACACCTTTTTTATCCTAGTGTAAATTTTTTTATATGCGGTATTTCTACAGTTCATCTGACCTCTTGATGTTTCAGCTGTAAAATGGGGGTAATAATGCAATGCAGTTTGCAGAGGTGTTGCAAAGATGTATTAATATTTGTACAATGCTTTGGAAATGTAATCTATAATCTATTATTTTTCTTCAGATTTTCCAAAATTCACATCTAGCCTAATAACAGGTATGAGAAATGTTATCCTAAATTGGAGCTAGTTTCAAAAAGTTAAAAAAACTTGAAACACATTTTAATGATTGTGCCCTTTGGTCTATATCTACAATATTCTATTCATAATACAGCAGAGCAGTATAAATACCTCAGGAGAAGTAAAAGTGAAACAAAATAAGACATTTTTTAAAGTATGTGCATTTATGAGTGTATGTATAAGCAACTCTATTTAAAAAACTTCTGTAAAGTTGTGCAGTTAAGTAGGCCAGAATCTGGGCATGTCAAAGAGATGGTTGAATGTGATACTTTTAACTTCACCCCTTTCTGTGAGTGCTTTATGAACTAATCTTTAATTATGTGATCACATATTATTTGTCACAATATGACATCATCCATTGTTTTCTACAGCTATCTGTTCATCTTAATTACAACAAATTACATTGGTTGTGCTGGATTCAGGGTCCATGAAAGTCATTTTTGTACAATTCACACAGTGAATGAGGCAAAAATAATGCCATGTTCCACATGAAATGCATAATGAATTTGGTAAAGACTCTGATCACCCCCACCTTACTCAATGTACACCTTGTTTCATCAGACAGTTCTTGTGAAATGCTGTTTTCTTGATCTTGTACTTTGAACTGTTGACATCTTTATGTGTTGGGCCTATCAGCTTTTCAGCATTATGGATTATTAAAACTAGAGCATCTGAATGAGACAAGTTCATATGTTAGACAGCATATATGTTAGAACAGCACATATGTTAGAACGTCTTATGAAGACTTCTCTGATTCAGTGAACACGCGCATCACAGACTATCTTCTCTCCAACTGCTGATGTTAAAAGTACTGAAAAAGTGGATCATTTGCAATCTGTATGCATTCAGTGGTAGTAGTACCAAAGACAAATCAAAAGTTTAATTGGAACACTCAAAAGCACATTTATCTGATTTCTTTATGTCCTCCTACCCAAAGTATCTGTGATCTTTCTAAACACTCATGGATTTGTCTTCACAACTCCTCTGTCAATTAGGTATTATCCCCTATTTACAGAGTACTTGCATGACTTACTGAAGGTCATGCAAAGCTAGGAATTGAATCTAGACTTGCTGAATTCCAGCTCAATATCTTAACCACAAGACTGATCTCTTGCCCTTTGTTCTGAGGACTGTTTCCCTGATAAATTTTAACTTTCTACCCTAGTCATAAAGAGGAGGATGCATAAGTACAAACATTATTAAAAATAATAGTTATTTTATT
>ML675601.1:64791465-64824948 GCA_007922155.1 Mesoclemmys tuberculata
CTATGTTTTATTGCATGCCAGTGTAGTTTTCTGTTTATTTCTGAATTGTTTTCCTAATACTGACTGCAAGCGACCCTACTGGAGACAAGCTTGAATTGCTGTTTTCCCATTCCAACTGCAAGGGAACTTTAGTGAATGGTATCAGTTCACTGCTGGCAGTGCTTAAAAAGAAAGCATGCCCTGTTACATCAAAGAGTGAATGTAGAGTGATGATCCCATCACCATCTAATTTATCATGGCCATTCAGTTTCTGTATGAGTGAGCTGTAGAGTTTCTCACCCTGGGTAATGAATAGAAAGAACAAATTAGGAAGTCTGATAAGGTGTAATGAAACAGTATTTATGATAATATGAAACAAATATTTTTGAGGAATTTTTCACCTTGTTTTTTTTTTTTGCCATAATATTGCTGTACTTAGTCCCAGATGTGAAGACAAGGACACGAAGAGAACAAAACACAACTGTTCTCCAGCAGGCTGGGGAACTAGAGTCCTGAGGTTGCTTGTGAACTCGGGTCAGCTGCCTCTATGCTGCCAAGGCAGGAGGCCTTGTTTTACTCCCAAGTGATACTAATCTAATTGGAAAAAAACATAGTTTTCAATAAACTCACTAAATGGATTTTTTTTGACAAGCACTAGAAAATTAGATTAGTGATTGTTTTTGTTAACTGGCTTCAATAGACTTGCATTCTTTGAGTATAAAATACCCATCTCAAAACATAAGACTATGATATGTGCATGTTAGAGCAAATATCAACATCAGAACATGTTTTGGTATTGAATTACTCTGGGGTTACAGATTGTTCCAACTGTTACCTCCATCAACTAGCAGAAAAATTGTTATATGTGAAACTGTTTGGGGATCTACTATAGCAAGAGGAAGGTTTACAAGAACAATAATATCAAGCAAGAAGAAAATACATTTGAATCAAGATAATATGCAGTATATCTCAATAAAGGTACAAGAGAAACACACACACAAAAAGAAAGAAAGAAAGAAAGACACATGGAAGAAGTTTTTAAAATAGGTTAATGATGACATAATTTCTTCAAAATAATTTAACATCTGACTCGTACACCTTTTTTTCCAGGCAAAAGCTCCTTCTCCATAATGAAAATGTCCCTGTTATCATGAATACTTATTTTAGTCAGAAGGTTCTCCTTAAAGAACTTGTTGAAGTGGAAGATAAGACACATTGTCCAGAGAAGTTACATATTAGAAGGAACATTATATCTTTGGCACAGATATTCAGATTAAATGACCTCAGAGATAATCTGCCCCAGGAATCTGCAGTTAATCAGGTAAGGTTCATTTTGTTTGAAATTTAGCACTTTGTACCAAGTTGGTGACCAGATGTTTGGAAATCATAACAGAAACAGAAATATTGAAGTGCTGATGTACTCTCTTGCCTTCTTATTTAGCCAAGCTGAATAATATGTGCTGTTTGTTTTAATAATATTTTACAAGAGGAGGCTTTCAGAAAGCCAAATGCTGAACTGCTGTGAGATTATTTTGTTGGAGCCTCACTACTGTGCCGAATAAACTGTTTTTCATTGATTCTCTCTTACTCTATGTAGCTCAGTACCCAGTCCCATTTTAAATAATTACTATTTTCTTAGTAAACTTGTGTTTCCTTTCTATTCCTCAATGTTTGAGCCTTCTTCCCCTCCCTATTGCATCCTTTCTTTAAAATACCAACGATTACCTTTAATAAGGTCAAGATTTTAAAAAATGACTAGTGGTTGTGGGTACCTCAAGTTTGGATGCCCAATTTAAGACATTTTAAAGGGGCCTGTTTGATAGAGAGTGAAGGTCTAGCACTTTATGAAAATCAGGCCCCTTTAAGGTATTTTGTTGGATGCCCAAAATTGAGGCACTCAGAATAACTAGTTACTTCCAAAAATCTTGGCCACAGTTTCAGATGACTCCCTTGCAAATCTTTCACCATTCCCCTTGTATCTGATCCCCCTTTTTAGGCCTGGGAATGAAAATGTTGGCTATATCAAATCAAACCCTAATCTGACTTCCCTTTTTTAACCAATTTCCACTAGCAATGTGCCAAAACCAGAATAATTTACTCACTCTCCTACACTTTGGAGGATTCAGAAAAATGGGGCCTGTATCCAAACCATCCTTGGTTTTGGTTTTGCAAAACCAAACCCAGCAAACAAACTTCTAAAAGACCAGAAACACTTCATTTGAAATTTTCACTGAGAAGCTCATTGCTAAAGACCTTATCGACATGTGGTATTTTTGCACCAGTGTAACTTCTCAGCAGAAGTGCAAATCTCTTTCTACATTGATTCATTTTCTCTTGAGTGGAGTTTGTATTGGTTGCAATTATGTTGGTTTAGCTACGTCAGTACAAAAATTTAGAATTAGCAAGGACTAAGTGGCCCTGAGCTTTCTTTGGTAAAGAGTGCCCTTTGAACTGCACTGTGTCCTTGGAGACAATCCTAGTTTTACTAATGTCTAAGGGAGTTTTGCATTAATTTGAATAGTATCAGGACAAATCCTTTCATGCTAGGGAGTGACAGCTGATAGGGATTAATTTTATGTAGTGTTTTCCTAAAAGAGTACTGAAAATGGAATTTAGAATAAGGATGGCAGAGGAGAGATTGGCGGAAACTACAATTTTGCTATAAGAGATAGTGGTTTAAAAATGGGGATGAATGAGGTTATTTCAATGAAGCAACAGACAGCTGATAGGGATTAATTTTATGTAGTGTTTTCCTAAAAGAGTACTGAAAATGGGATTTAGAATAAGGATGGCAGAGGAGAGATTGGTGGAAACTACAATTTTGCTATAAGAGATAGTGGTTTAAAAATGGGGATGAATGAGGTTATTTCAATGAAGCAACAGACAGCATGGTTTTTATTCCAAAATAAACTTAGCTTTTTTCAGTTGTAGTGAAAGAATGGAAATAGATGGGGAAATAAATTAGGGTTCCCTGTTTTCCTCATCAGTAATCTGGTTCCTTTGACACTGTGGTTCATCAATTTGAGATCTGAATTAATTCATAAAACTACTCACTCTTTTATTTTTGCTTAATTTAGAAGTTGTAGAATCTATTTTGAATGCTAATGCTACAATTTAAAAGGAAGTAATAGTTAGAACTACCAAAAATTAAGTAAAACATAAAACAGGGTGATAAATACTAATACCAGTTTTTTCTTCCCCCTACTGTCACCCTTGTTTCACATGGACAGAATTAGTTTAATCCAGGGCAGCAGTTATACACAGGAGAGCTCTGTGTGCTGAATTGTAGGGTCTCTTGTGCATTTATTTAAAATCCAAGATAAATGCTGGCCATAAGTGTGTAAGTTATAGTTTATATTTACTAAATGCTTTGAAAATAATCTTGTGATGCTTTTGTATAATGAATCTTTGTTGAATTTTACTTTGCATCACCAGATGGTTTTATAGTCCATAAAGTAATATAGTTTATGGCTTTGTCTTTACCAGGTTGTTTGTACCAATACGATTATGCCAAAGACTACACAGACTTGCAGCAACCCTGAGTCCATGCTACATCCCTTTGCACTCAATGCCCTGAATGACTCTCTTCTTGAAGTGGTGGAAAGCCAGGGAGCAGCAGGGTGGAAGGAAGTGCAGGTACAAGTGGTTGTGCAAAGGGCGTACTGTCTGCCTGCAAGAGAGGGTTTCAGGTGTCAGCCTCCAGGAAACAACCCAATTCATTATGCAACACCAGTCTTAAATTTGGATCTTCCAAATATTAGGTGAGTAATAAAACACTTGCAAACTGGTCTGGTCGGGTTATAATATCAGGACACAAAACAAGGAGGAGAAGCTGGGTCTGGCATTCTGATGCCCTCAGCCAACACTGGCTAAATATATAAAGCAAGGCATAGTGTTCTAGTGAGTTGTAATAATACTACACCACCCTAATAGGTGTAGAGCACACTGATGTTACCTGAGGGAGGGGATGACCTGACCTCTTGCCTGGAGTTCATGTGCTGCACTGAGAACTATTGGCGAAAGGTTGAAAAGCGAGTGACTGGATGATAATTAAAATAGGTGATGAATATGTGCTTGTCTTTTATTATTACATGACTTGCACTGTACAGCTAATATTTCAGTCTTCAGAGCACTTGACAAATAATTAATTGATCCCCCTATAACACTTGAAATAGGAAAGAAGAATTAGTTTTTTTTTGGTGGTGGAGAAACTGAGGGTTTGTCTAAAAGGGGAATTTTACACCCATGTAGCTGCATCCGTACAACTCTGTGGTGAAGTCTGGCCCCACTGAAGTCGATAGCAAAAGTCTCATTGACTTCAGTAGGGCCAACATTTCATTCCTGGTGCAGTGTGAAAAGTGATGATTTGTACTACAGAATTACATCAGGATCCATGCAAAATTCTCCAATGTACACAGGGCCTGCAACACCTAGAAGCATAGACCAGCATTTTCAATCTTGTCTTTTTCTTTCTTTGCCTCTTGCAAATGGAATGTTGTTAATGTCTATAGTGTAGGAGAGTCACAATGATATCTCACTTTTCCAGTACAGAAGACATGCCAGATGCAGTTCCCTCTTGATGCCAACAATACTGGCTACTGTTACAACTTTTGGTTCTCATTGGTTTGACCCTAGAGGTGTAAATCAAAATTGCAAAAGAATGAAATAAAATGAAAGCATTACTCATCACCTCCATAATTATGACCAACATGATTTTTATTAAATCATTATTAAGCTTCATTATTAATTTTAAAATTTATTAAATTTATTATTAAACAAAATTAAACTTTTGGGGGCTTTCATATCTTAGCACTTTGAAGTCACATTGAGTTGAAATTTTACACAGCAAATTAATTCAATTTTGTTCTCCTACAAAGAGCTTTATTAAAGTTAAGCTAAGGTTGTAGGCATGTATAAGAGTTTTGAGTGTACAGTAGAACCTCAGAGTTACGAACACCAGAATTACAAACTGATCAGTCAACCAACACACACACTTGATTTGCAACCGGAATTATGCAATCAGGCAGCAGCAGAGACAAAAAAAAAAAGTAAATACAGTACAGTACTATGTTAAACATAAACTTCTAAAAAACTATGTTAAACATAAACTTCTAAAAAAACCAGAGAAATCAGCATTTTTCTTCTGCATAGCAAAGTTTCAAAGCTGCAATAAGTCAATGTTCAGTTACAAACTTTTGAAAGAGCAACCATAATGTTTTGTTCAGAGGTATGAACATTTCAGAGTTATGAAAACCTCCATTCCTGAGGTGTTCGTAACTCTGCATGTGGCCTTTCAAGACCTCAGGTAGTACTGCAGAATTTTGGAGGTGCATAAGAGTGAGACTATATGTGGATAAGTGCCTCAGATCCTCCAGGGAGCCTAGGGAGGCTCATTAAGAACCCTTCAAGCCCTAGGGCCCTTACTGGAGATCCCTCCAGCCACACCCCTGTAGGTGATAGAAGGCTCATGAGCGCTTCTATGAGTTTTTGAGGCTACTGAAGTTTCTCAACCCTCACTTCCCTATGAGCCTGAGGATGCTCTGCAGAGGCCAGTCAATCCTTAATCTTTCTCCACAAGCCTTAAAAGGCTTATTCTTTCCCACAGAACTAAAAGTGGACCATCAGCCACTCAACAAACCTAAATAGGATCATCAGTCTTCCAGTGTTCTTAAGGCTCAAGTTTCACAGGTTCAACATAAGTCAATTTAAAACCTGTGTTAAATGGGTGCAACTATGTGTGTCGCTGCTATAAATTGAACTTGCATCCACAGTTACAGAAAAATAGTTTAAAATAAAAAAATCTGTATTGGCACGAAACCAGCCTGTTAATTTTGAGGCTGATGTTTCTCCCTTTATAGATTTTAAAGAAGGGACAGAAATTGAGATTCTGATGGAAAATCATTTGCAATTTTCACTTATTCTAAATTCCTAATTCCCTCTCCTCCTTTTCAGTTTCAATGTCTAAACAAACAAACACACACAAAAATGCACCTAGGCACACAATTCCAGGTATTTTTTGGTCTACACCTTTCACAGTAAGGGGGTGAAACCAAACAGAAATCTCAGATTGAATATTTTATATCAAACTTGAAATAAAAATAAATCCTTTCAACTTCGGATACTAAAACCTTTAGTTCAGAGCTGCATGAATGGTCATACAAGTGGATAAAGTAGGGACCTGAGTTTCTGCATACTCGCTACATCTGTAGCTGAATGGTCTCATGTAGAGTAGTTAAACTAAGCCATTGATGGTTCCCCAGAATTTTTTTAAGCATTTCAGCTCAGAAATGACTTTGACAGCTGCCATAACACTGTGTTTTGAGACCCCCATTGCCAGGAGAGAAAATTAACCAGCTTCTGGGAGGAAGCTGGTGAAGAAGCAATACTCTTTTACAGCACAGGAGCAGTGGAAAACATGTATCAGGAGAATATCCCAATTCCCACCTCTGTGATTGAAAAAAATACCTAGAATAGACTTTCCTCCTACCTCAGAAACTTTCATGGTCATCATCTCAAAAATGACCTGGTTAGATCACTTCCTCACCAAGCTTATGAGCTCCTTCAGTTCCTGTCACAAGTGATTATTCCCTATGACAATCCCTTAAATCAGCTGCCAGTTCTTTCCCTTGCAAAAAAATGTTTCTGTCATAAAAACAAGATGGGCATCTTATGAGACAATATGAGCGAACAGAAGTCTTTATCTTGTATACAAAAGTTTGAACTAAATATCAGGGCAGACCAACAGTTTATTGATTTAAGCTGTGCCTTTCTGATAGGCTGTTTTACAGTTTTCTTATTTTTATAGCATCTAAATGTCACTGCAATGGAGAAACATTAAGAAAAAAGACAGTAAAACAAAAAGAGGCAGAAAACTAAAATACAGAACAAGGAGATGTTAGTCCCTGTCTGCCTGGTTGTGCTGGATTTGCATATAGAATATAATGTGTAGTTTTGGACACCTGAATTCTTTGAAGATATTTATAAATTGTGAAGAGGATTTTGGAATATTCTCTTAAGGAAAGTTTCAAAACCTATTGCTTGTGTAATTTGAATGGACAAAGTAGTAGAACCTATAATACCTAGCTTTATACAGCTATTCCATATTTGTTTGTTTGTATTATTGTGAGATAGCAGGGCCAGACGGCAGCAGCAGGGTCATCGTAGGGAGATATATAAGCCCCGGAATGGTCAGGGCCTTGTTCCCTGTAGACTGAGCAGGTGTTACTACAGGTTAACGAGGAGCATTGAAGGCCAGTTAAGGCCCAGCTAGAGTCCTGATAAAACCCCCTGCTCCAGCCAGATTGGGGTCTGGGGGAGAATAAGGCAAGCTGGCAGTAGTGTGGGAGGAGTGTTGCAGTTGACCAGAGAAGAGCCATGAGAAAGGTACAAGAGATCAGAGAGGGGGAAATAGCCCAGGGCAAAGAAGTGCAGCTGGAAGCAGTATCACCAACACATAGCTGCTATTCATAGGGCACCTGGGCTGGGGCCCAGAGTAGAGGGCAGGTCTGGGTCCCTCCTCTTCCCCCCACTGTGCACTACGGAGGTACTGACTCCCAGAGAAAGGCAACAGGCGATGTCCTGACCCACCACACAAGAGAAAAGTGTGGGACCCACCATAACGGAACCGGCAATTTGCCACGTTATATAGTTTGTATCTACAGTAAGGTGCCATCCTTTAGATAACCCAAATAAGTTTTTTTCATCTCTAACATCTATAAGGTTTGGGGGTCTGGGCATTTTTCAGAACACGTAGAAAACATATTTGCCATTCTCTCCAGTAATGAGCTGTTCTTATAGATGTACTATTCATGGTTAGATTGTGGGGAAAGGAAGAAATGTGCCTTGTCATGATTCTTTTTCCTTCCCAATATTGTCTGGCATGCATATTACTGCTGTTCACCCCTCTTGGAGAGAGAGTAGCTTTTACAAATCATATAAAGTTGATTCTCAAGTGAAATAGCTTTACCTTTGCTTAGTGGTGTCTGACTGGAGAATTCTGGGGTGGTTTGCCTGAATGGATCCAGCCCAGCCCATCCCTAGAAGGAGCACAGGTGTCAGCCAAAAACTTTCCCATCTAACCTTTCTCTTTTTGAGTCTAGTGGAGACAGCCTAATTGGTAAGAAAATACAAAAAAAAAAAAAAAAAAAAGATCCCATGGTGATGGTCATCTTCTGGTGATGAGATGCCTGACTTGCTGAGTCAGCCTTGTATTTTGTGTTTGTGTTATCAAGCAGTGTAAAATTTGGATTTTGTTCTTGCCGGTATCTGCTTGTTATGAGTGGACTACTTGAGTTCAGGAAAATGTAGTTGATCAGTTTTATCCCTTCAGGACGGAAATCCTTATATAGTGGTTAGTGTAACCAATACTCAGAGTTTGAAGCGTTACTGGTTAATTAACCAATCCAAGAGCTCACAAGATTTGGGGTTTGAAAGCGAGACAAAAGAGGGTGTTGCTTATTGAGGAAAAGTTTAGCAACTTTTAAAAGAGAACAGTTCTAGCCTATGATAACATTCTATTCTCAGAATGTACAATTAAAAAAAAAGAAAAAGGGTATGTAACTCCCTTTTTCTTCTGTTATGAACAGTCCTTTCGTTTTCTCTCTCTCTTTTTTACTTTCTAGTCACTTTTCTTGTCAGGGCCTCAAGAAGCAGCCAAGGCTGACTCCATGATGCAAGGACAACCCCAGAGAAGCAAAATATTAGGGAAAAGCCAAGTGTTTGTATGTGTAAATAGGGGAAGGGGAAAATGTACATTTCCATTTTGACTAGGGCAGCAAAAAAACTAAAGTCATATCTGCTGGGATTGTTTATTTCCTAGCAGAGTGTTGTGAGTTTCTACACAGTGTATGTCTACATAATGCCAGATAGAAAGAATCTAGTGACCTGTACCAGTCCTCTGAAACTGATTAGTAAATTCTTATCAGAATCATCTTTTTTCTTTCCCTTTTTCCCTCTTGCACTCTTAGGACGTTTTAGTTCCAATTTGTCTTAGTGCAAACACAGTTGCATTATGGATCAAATGCTACAGCTAGCATTTCTAGCAGCTCAGTCGGTGTTAACGTTAACTTATGGTGTTTACCTTAAGGCAAATCTGATCTTGAAGTATAAGAGGCTCTTTTAAAATTAGTGAGTTTTTAATATGAAAAAGGTCTGAGATGGAAAGGAGAGTTATTTGAAAATCCATGCTCACAGATGTTAGCATCTGTCAAAATGTGTTTTTTTTTTGTGGCCGACTTTATTCTGTTTACAGCATTCCACTCATTTTTCCAACAAAACATTTCTCAACAGTGTGTTCTAAAATGTTTGATTGATTTTTAATTGCATTAGATTTCTGGGGTACATTTTTAAAGTGGGAAATAAACAGGAAATAAGTAACTGAAAGCTCTTCACTGCAATTCATAAACTAGAAATTTTTCCCTGATTTCCACTTTTCAGCTGCTTCTTGTGAGAAAATGTATGTGCTTATAAAATTGTCTAATTGCTGTCTGAAAGACTTTTAATAATTTCCTCAGCAGTTTGAGAAAACACATCCACTGAAGTTCAAGGACTAATAATTTGCTTCTGCTTTTTTTTCTTTCCCTGCATAGAGTTATGTCTGTACCACAAGTACAGTGCTAAGTTGATGGGCGAATTTTGTGAACTTAGCTATCGCCTCTTGGGAAGGTGGAGTACCTACGCTGATGCCAGGACTCCTCCCATCGGTGTAGGTAGTGTCTTCACTAGAGCAGAGCAGCTGCAGAGGTCTTTGTTAATTTTGTATTATGTTTATTTTTCAATGCTAAGCACTTACAGAATCTTATTTCTATGTTAGGTAAACAGTGGAGGGGAGGGTAAAAGTGGTATTATCTTATAAATATATTGCACAAAAACAAAAACTTGCCATTCTTTTTAAATCAAGCATTAGGTATAGCAACTTATAAAATGTGAAATGTTTTGTTAAGAATTTATCTTTGTTGCTATATTATGTCAGAGCTGTATCAGGTGGTGGTCAGTAAAGAGCACAGGTGTGAAGGGTACTGGTCCTTCTGGCAGGGAAATGGGCAAAAATGACAATTACTAGCTGTCCAGCTGTGTGTGGGTATGTGTGGTCTCATAGAGCCTATGTTTCTCCAGAAGTTCTCTTCACTAGTTCTCCAAAAGAATTATACTCCATTTCAGCATGTTCTGATACTACAGTGATGGCAGCAATATAAGTTCACAGGTAGAAAGTAGCTCCTCTGAAGATTCCTACTCTGTTCAAGAAACAGGAGAATTTTTGCTAATCTGTGGTTTTCCCATTATCATATACATGCACACTTGCTAGCTCCCTGGCTGTTTCTCATGGAACTATCATTATGCACAATTCTGTATTCTTCACCACTTACATTGTAATCACTACCTTCTCCTCCCACCCCCCAACGCGAAGGACTTGCCTACACTTAAAATGATACTGTGGCACAACTGTACTGATGTAGCACTTCTGTGTAGACACTAATGTCAACAGGAGGGGTTCTCCTGTCAGTGTATATAAAGGAGCTAGGTAGACAGAAGAATTCTTCCTTTGACCAAGTGCAGTCTACATGTTGACTTAAATCAGCTTAACACCATCGTTAGTGATGTGGATTTTTCACACCACCAAAGTAGTAAAACCCTCCTAATTTTCAATTGTAGATCAGGCCTAAAGTGAATTGCAGCCTGTAGATAGGGAAACTTTGCAGCATATGATCATTTTGTCATTCCCCCTGACTTTTCTCCTCACTCTATAATTTTATGTCTGTGCACCAAGTATGAAAAACCTAATGATTCTGGAAAGAATATAGAAGAAATATAAAAGTAGTAATGTTAGTCATCACGTGTTATGTAGTGGTAGAAACCAGTTTAGGGAGTAGAAAGCTAGCAATTTGCAAAGGTAATTTTCCAGCCCTAGAGCAACAATCAAGGTATGTGCAGTTGCTGTTCTTAGATTGTAGTTTAAACTAGGGCTAGTAATTTTCCAGCATCTGTTATTTGTCAAAAATTATTCCAAGATGGTCTACGTAAAAGGTAAGGAATTTTTCCCCTTGTTTTTGACCTTTCTTCCCCTTGAATTTTGTGTCTTTGGAAGTTGTGTGGATGACAGTGCTGAATGCAGAAATCCTCAATCTGTGGGATTTTTTATCGCTACCCCTCACCCAAATACATGGCTTGAGGCTGACCTGGTTGCAGTGTTTTAGTCATGCTCGAGCAGCTCTCCAAAATTCATATAAAAGCCAGTTTGTGTCTCTGGAATTTGTTATCCTTCTACCATGGAGGAAAAGGCAAGTGTCTCAAGTGGTCAGATACCGTGGTGATAAATGCAATATAAATATCTCAATAGAGAGTTAATAATTGAGTGAGAATCTAAATGGTCCCAAATGTGTTGCATGGAATTTGTACATACAAATATATATTTTTGCTTGACTTGTGTAAACACTGTTTGTATGTGCAAATTAAAATATTTGCCTGTAAACATGATTGTATGTGCACAATTGGAGGGGCCTTGTAAGATGATTTATAATGAGAGGCTTGCCTGAGTGAGGACTACCAATACTAACTTTTAAAATTCATCATCACAGCCAGAAAAGCCATCATTTGAAAATAACAAAAGAAGCACATTGGAGAGAAAATAGGAACATAGCTTTATCCCCCTTAATCTTACTCCACTGGACCCAGTTCATTTTAATTTTTTTTTTTTAAGCACAGAGTTAAAAATTGAGGATCATTCATTAGAGTCTACATTCAGAGAGTTTTGATATAATCAGGCCAGACTGCAGTGTCTGATATGGCAGAGCTTTACATATACAATTCTACTTTCCTCTCTTCTTCAATGAAGAAGAAAAATCACATTAATTGACTGAATAAAAATAAGCATATTTTAGGTTACAGAATATAATGACTTTACACTTGTCCATATTCATAGTGGAATTTTTGTCGCCACATTTGAAATACTTATTCTTTTGTGCACGCACCAAGATCCCAGCCCTGTATAACCTGGTATCTTTTTGTCCTGTCATCCCACTCTTTCCACTTCCCCTTCCTCTGCTGTATTGTAGTGCTTAACTTATATATTTATCTAATTTAGGTTCCAATTATCAACTTTTATTGTGTTGAATAGTGTCCTTTGTATAATTGGGAATACTTTTCTGAGTAAGATATTACTGAGTGGAACGAGGGCCTCTAGATTCTAAACACTGTGTCTTCTGTGTTTGTAAATAGCCATGCACACTGTAGCACTACATAATGATAACATAGAGGCTCATATTTTTCAGCTTCTGAATGATGGAATATCCTGTACACTAGGTTCCAGTGAACTGGTGTAAAAGATAAGGGGCATTGGGAAGATACAAGAACAGAAAAGAATGGTCCTTCATAAGGTCCATCTTAGTTCTTCTCTTACTTCCTTTCTTATGGGATATGGGGAAATAGTAAGCTGTAATTTGTGAAATTTAGTGATAATTAAGATTTGCTCTACACCTCTGCCAATTCACATTAGTCCTGATTTGTTATCATTCCTGCTGTTCTACATCTGTATTTCTTTTGGACAGAAACTGCCAACCTTCCCAAACTTTGTCATTGTACAGTGGTATGGCCATACATCCGATATGGACCAGACTCATTTCTGTCAGTGTCCTAACTTCTTTTCTTCTCCTGAATGCAATCATAATTGCAGCACAATGTGTGTAGAAGAGTACATACCTGAAAATGATGTAAGCTATGAATGGGCAAACTACCGCAGTAAATAAATATGAATTTACTATTTATAAAACTTTGCAATGTAAGGAATATACCTGTATATCTTTTAAGAGGGATTCTTTGTTGCAGTTGTTGTTACTTTCTTCTGCAGCAAGAAAAAGAAAGTGATTTGCATTTCTCTGACAAACTGGCAAAGATTTTAAATGTTTTCATAACTCTGAGTTTAGATGTTTGATTTGAGGCCTAGGTTTGGCTGCAGTACAAGCTCCTCTGGATGACCTATATTAGAAGCACTTGAGGCTAAGATTGAATGCAAATAATTCAGCGAGGTTTTTCTTTTAAACTGACAGAGTGATGTCATCAAACTGTACAGAATATAAGCTTGGTTCCTCTTAAATATTTTTCTATTGAATGACGACAGGACTTTTGACACTGTACTTCTGAGAGGGTCTTGGTATAGTGAAGAGACAAATGACACTGGTCTTTGGTCAGAGTTCATCAGTTTACTATCTCAGTGTTTACTCCAGGTGGCGATTACTTCTGTTAGACTGGTTAGCAAACTAGCAACCATGTGGAGTGGGCCACTCTACACAGGTACAAGCCACCATGTCTGCCTTTTTTTTGACATCCCGTAGCAGCACATTTGTAGGGCAGCCAAATGGTTCTTTATCTCTCTATCCATACTTTCACTGCTAACTGTGCCATCGTACTATTCGCAGGGACGGATGCGGCACAATGCTGTGTTGTCCTACAGACTCTCACTTCTGACAAACCTTTAATCCCATCTCCATGCTGAGTATTGCGTGCTACGCTACCCATGTCTAGAATCCACATAGGGACCAGCACTTGCAGAAGAAATGGAGGTTACTTACTGTAACTGGAGTTTCTTTGAGATGTGTAGTCACTATCTGGATTCCATTCCCACTCCTCATCCCCTCTGCTACGGGCTCTGGGCCTGTTGGTAAGAGAAACCTAGAGGTTGTCGACCTGAGCAGCCTTATAAGACCTCTGGATGCACCATGTGGCTGATGCACACATGGGTCAATGGACATGACTACAAACAGTTCCAGCTCAGGCACATGGCATGTATGTGCACCCACATCTGGAATCCAGATAGGGACCATACATCTCGAAGAACCTCCAGTTACAGTAAGTAACTCCCTTTCTTGTCCTACCTCCAGTGGACATGGAGAACAATTGATCACTGTCCTTTTTATAGCAGCCCTTAACATATTTGAAGACTATTATCAGATCCTCACTCAGTCTTTTTTTGTCAAGACTAAACATGCTATGTTTTTAATCTTTCCTCATAGATCAGACTTTCTAAACCTTTTATAATTTTGTCACTTTCTTCTTGACGGTCTCCAGTTTGTCCACATGTTTTGTAGTTTGGCGGCCAAAACTGGACCCAGCAGTCCAGCTGGGTCCTTGCCTGTGCTGAATAGAGCAGGACAGTTACCTCCCATGTCTTACATATGAAACTTCTGTTAATAGACCCCCAGAATATTATCCTTTTTCACAGCTGCTTCACATTTTTGACTCTTAGTCAATTTGTGATCCACTTTGACCTTCAGATCCTGTTCAGTAATACTACAAACTAGCAGTTATTTCCCATATTGTTGTTGTCCATTTGATTTTCTCTTCCTAAGTGAAATATTTTGCACTAGTCTTTAGTGCATTTCATCTTGTTGAATTCAGACCAATTCTCCAGTTTATCAAAGTTCTTTTGAATTTTAATTCTGTTCCCCAGAGTGTTTGCAACCTCTCCAAACTTGATGTCATCTGCAAATTTTATAAGTATTCTTTTCCCTCCATTATCCAAGTAATTAATGAAAATATTGACTAATACCGGACCTGTGACTGATCCCTCTATATATGTCCTCCTGGTTTGACAGCAAACCTTTGATAACTATGTCTGTATGGATTTTTCAACCAGGTATGCACCCACCTTATAGTAATTTCATCTAGACCACATTTCCCTAGTTTGCTTATAAGAATATCATGTGGGACTGTGTCAAAAACCTTACTAAATTCAAGATATATCACATCTAGTGCTTTCCCTCATCCATTAGGCCAGAAACCTGTCAAAAAAGGTAATTAGGTTGACTAGAAATTATTTGTTTTTGACAAATCCATTCTGGCTATTCCTTATAACCTTATTGTTCTCCAGGTGCTTACAAATTGATTGCTTAATAATTGGTTTCAATATCTTTCTAGGTGTTGAAGTTAGCCTGACTAGTCTATAATTTCTCTAGTCCTCTTTGTTCCCCTTTTTAAAGATATACTTCATTTGTCTTTCTCTAGTCTTCTGGGACCTCACGAGCTCTCAAAGATAATTGCTAACAGTTCTGAGATTCCCCAGCTAGTTCCTTAAGTAGCCTAGAATGAACTTCATCAGGCCCTGCTGACTTGAATACATCTAATTTATTTAAATATTCTTGTTTCCCCCCGTTTTGGCTTGCATTCCTTCCCCCTTGTTAGTAATGTTAAATGCGTTGAGTATCTAGTCACCATGAACCTTTTTAGTGACAACTGAAGCAAAGTAGGCATTAAACATTCAAGCTTTCTTCATGTCATCAGTTAATAGCTCTCCTTCTCTGCTAAATAGAGGATGTACATTATCCTTTGTCTTGCTCTTGCTTTCAATGAATTGAAAGAGCCTCTTCTTACTGCTTTTTATGGCCCTTGCTAGATGTAACTCATTTTGTCCCCTAGCCTTTCTAATTTTGTTCCTGCATGCATGTTCTATTCTTTTATACTCCTCCTAGCAGTGTGTCCAGGTTTCCACTTTTTGTAGGATTTCTTTTTATTTTTCAGGTCATTAAAGAACTGAGGGAGCCACATTGGCCTGTTACTGTTCTTCCTATCCTTCCTTCTCATTGGCATAGTTGGTAGTTATGCCTTTAATATTGTCTCCTTGAGAAACAGCCATCTCTCCTGAACTACTTTTTCCCTTAGATTTTCTTCGCTTGGGACCTTACCTGTCAGTTCTCTGAGTTAATTAAAATTTCCTTTTTTGATGTTCATTATCTTTAGTCTGCTGCTCTCACTCCTTCCTTTCCTTAGAATAATGAAATCTGTCATTTCATGATCACAGTCGTCCAAATTGCCTTCCACGTTCAGATTTTCTACCAATTTCTCCGTGTTGGTCAGAATCAAGCATAAAATGACTATCCCACTGATTACTTCCTTCACTTTCTGGAACGAAAAGTTGTCTCCAATACATTCCAAGTACTTACTGAAAATGTGTTTGCTGTATTACTTTTCTAACAGATACCTCTATTACTACTAAGTCTTGTGTTTTGGGTATTTGTGTTGTTTGTTCTAGAAATGCCTCATCCACCTCTTTCTGATCTGGTGGTCTATAATAGACCTCTACCATGGTGTCACTCCTATTTTTTTTTATCCCTTTTATGTTTTCCCAGAGACTTTCAGCTGGTCTGTAGCTCATCTTCTTCTGAGCCTCAGAATACATGTATATATTCTTGATATATAATTCAACATCTCCTCCCTGTTTACCCTACCTGTCCTTACCTGAACAAGCTATGCCAATATTCCTATCATGAAACTTATCCCACCGAAACTCTGTAATGCCAATAAAGTCATAATTTAGCTTAGGTACCAATATTTCCAGTTCTTCCTGTTTATTCCCTATTCTCCTTTCATTTGTGTATAGATTTCTAAGATGTTAGGCAGATTTCTCCCACTGATTTCCTTATGGACTTATGCTCCTATGACCCAATGGTAATTTTTCATATCCCTTCCAATATCTGTTAGGGATGCCTTTTTTAATACTTTTTTGATACTTACCTATGGGTTTTTGTCACCTGCGCCGTTTAAAGCTCTCCTTACTAGCAAGTCAGTGTGTGAAGATGGTCTTTCCCTTCTTGGTCAAGTGGACCCCATCTGCTTTTACCTACTGCTGTTTTTTATGGAACTTTTAGTGTGTAGTAGTAGGGTCAATATAAAAACTTAAGTGTGCAGCAGCTTAGTGCACTGTACCTTCAGAGTAATTTCAGACCCTAAGTCTTCATGTGGACAAGCCCTTAGATATAGAATTGTGTTAGGACTTCCCTAAGAGAAAATGCATTGTTAGAAAACATGTTAACTTACATGATGTTAAATGGTATGACTTTAGTTTTTAGTGTGGACAAGGAGAGTCATGTTGAAAAATGCTAGCTAACCCTAACTAATACATTTTAAAAAATAACTGCCCTCGTCCAGTGCATTACCCCAGTATAGATATATCTGTACTGTTTTAACTTGAGAGTCCCAGCTAGCTTCTGAAGTTACATCTTGATGGAATAAAGCCAATGAGTTGACACATTTGCTGCTGCTGTTTGAGATGGTTTTCTGCAAGGCTCAAAAATAAAGAGCTAGACCCTTAAAATCATGAGATTGACTTTAGAAAACGAGATATTTTAAAATAAGATTACATTTTGGATTCCTTTTATTTACTTTCTGGGTTTTGAGCCTTTAGGTTACACTTGGGTCACATTCCCAAACTTTTCTCTGCAACCTTGTGGGAAGAAGATTACTTTTTAAAAAAAACTGAAAGCTGAGCTTTTCTCACATTTTTATATGACTTCAGAAGCTGAGACTAAGAAATTTAGTATATCAAATATCTTGATAAAAATTGCAAGATCTGGCAACACTGTTTTTTCAAATGGAATATTTCAAAGAAATAAACAAGAAAATTGAAATCAAAACCTATGTTAGTGTAACTTTAAGGGTAAACTGTGTAAAGGGGTGTAGGTGTTACCTTACCAAGCAGGAGCTCTTGGAGGAAGACACTACTGCTTTTGGAAGAATTGGGGGAGCTAAGGTTGGATTAGTTCCTGATGAACCCTTTGAAAGGGTGGCTGGCACAGCAGATAAGTCTCCCTCCTTGCATGCTCATGGAAGTTTTGTCACAATCTAGCAGTACACACTGAAACACACACAAGTTTGGCAATGAAAAGATCACAATTCTCATACTAACATTAACTTACTTTTAAATTTAATTTAATTCCACATACTGTAAACAGCTTGCAGTCCAAATAATAATCAAGAATTCTAATATATATGCAGCGTGCTTAAGTTGACATTGCTATCAGCAGCACCATAACATTTTAATTTCCTGACTTGGTTATTTCTAGGTTTGCAACCTTAATGTTGCACGAATTGCACCTTTTTTGCATTAAATGTGGTTTTCTTTTCTATGTATTGTGGCATAGCAAGGGCAGAGGGCACTGGGAAAGTTCTAGAAGGGCGCTATGTAAGTGCTAGAATGCTCAATGCATTATTCCCTGTAGACTAGCCAAAGGGTAATTAGAGTCAGCTGACACCAATTAAGGCCCCACCCAGGTGCCTGATAAAAATCCTCTACTCCTGAGAGGCAGGGTGGGAGTTGAAGGAGTAGGTGTGTGGTGAGCAGAGGAGTGTGTGAACATTGTGAAGAAGAACAGTGGTGTGTGGAGTCGTGGAGAAGAACAGAACGGAGCACAGTGGTGTGTGGGAGAGAGGTGGAGTCCTGAGGAAGGTACTGGGCTCAGGAAGCCAGACAGACAGAGGGGGGAAAGTAGCGCAGGGGAAAAGCCTGCAGCTGCAAGTAAGGTGCCAGCAGCACTTAGCTGCTACTCATAGGGTCCTTGGGCTGGGACCCGAAGGAGCGGGAGGGCCCGGGTCCCTACCCTCCTCTCTGGGAAGACGGGGTAACTGGAGACGCCCTGGCCCACTAAGAGAGGCAAAAGTGCGAGACCCTCTAGGGAGAAGCCGGCCCTTTGCCACAGTATGTACATGCTAAATTTGAATGTGTTTCTTTATCTATCATATTTTAAATGATAAAGCTGAATACAATAATAACAATAATGTCAGCACAATAAAAAATTAAGTGCTGATTTTAAAAAACAATAATTTTAGAGAGCAAAGAGGTAAACCTATAATGGGATCCCTTCTCTTTAATCTTTTTGTATTCTCACTGCATGTACTGAATTTAGAAATTATACCACACAGTAAAGCATATCCTAAAATTAATACATTTCAAAATATCATATGTATTCAGCACAGGTAAAGCTGATCACTTTTTTGTTTATGAACACTCGCTCCTCTCGCCCTTATTCTATTTGATATTGGAAACCACATCTTTCAAGACTGTCAGTAATACTGGCTGTTTGAGCCAGCTGATCATGTGATGGGTCTCTCCCCCCGCAATCTCCCATGATCAGCGTGTCTCTGCACACGCTGTTCAGTAAACACACTTCAGAGAACCAGCCCAAGCTGGTTCAAAGCAGCCAGTTCATTCACACAGAGCACTTGGAAAGTGATGCCTTTGCGCAGCCTTGACGTACTGCCTCTGGAGGGCGGAGACGTTAGTATTTATGTTTTCATTAATGCTTTTTATAGCTATGAGCCAGCTGTAGCTGGTTAACGTTAGGTTGGGACATCTATTAGCTGCAGACTTCTTACGCAGGAAAAAGGGCTTCTGATGGAAACAGAGTTGTTACTCATGGTGTTCATGGTTGTGTTTACATGAAAACTGCTGTCATAGACTATAAAGGGAGGCATACTGTTCTAATATAATGAACTAGAACGCTCCAGCATCCAAGGGGACTTAGTAAAACTTTAGCATAGCAAAACACAAGACTTACAGAATTAAATTACATTTTTAAAAACAATGCACCTAATTATTTTAACTAAGGCTCTGCTAATGTGCAGCTGCATAAAGTATTTTGTATTTAGCATTTAAAATGAGTTAGGAATAAGGTATATTTCTTCAAGTCTTCATATATCAATCTGGACTGCTGATCATTGATGCAAGTGACTGGCAATTGGACCAAAGATTTTGGATAACAGATCAAAATTATCCTTTCCAGTTTCTCTCAGATTTTACTTTCCCTTATTTCTCCTCAAAGAGAACTAATTAGAAAGCTACTTAAGGGGAGGGAAAGAGAGGGGAGAAGAACAAGGGAAGGGGCAAGATATGCAGTCCTTGGAACTCAGCTGAATTGAGTGGTCTCTAACAATCTTATCAAACCAACATCCCTTCTTTTTATAATTCATGGTCTCCCACCAGCTCTGACAAGTCTTCACAACCAGACTACAGGACAGAAACCCAAAGAGGAAGTAGGAAATTTTGTTTCTGCTCTGGCTAGCGTTTCTGTAAGAGATGTTGAATTAATACCATCCCTTTTTAACAGTTAACCTAATTTCCTAAGAGTTAAATCCTCTGAACTGAAAGTCCCAGGAGAGCATTCACTCCCCAGCATCTCCCCCCCAAGGAAGGCAGGCCTACTGCTGTTCTCAAGGACATGCTCCCTGGTGTCAAACATATAGCCTGTGGGCTGCATTGGCCTGTACACTCTAAGCGCTGTCGGCCTGAGCATTCTCAGTCATTGGCCTGTGCGGCGCCTGAGTGCTGGTCCTCTCCACCCCCAGGCTGAGCGGGCCACCCCAGCTCACAGAGCACCGCCATCTCAAGAGCTCCCAGCCCCCAGAGCGCTGTTGGCTCGCGTGGTGCCCCTGCGCTGGCCCAGCCCGCCTCAGGCTGGCCAGTGCACTCCAGCTCCCAGAGAGCCTCTGGACCACCCTGGCATGAGAGAAGAATTGTCAGGTTTCCAGGCAGAAACCTCTGCCCACCCTGGTGCGAGAGAAGTGTCAGGTTTCCGGGCACAAGTCATAAAAGGTAAATTTTATTTTCATTTTCATCCTGTATAATTTAATTTGAGTTGAAATGTGGTAATGCATTATGTATTCTGAAATCTGTTTTATAGTAGATATTTCAATTGAAAGTAAAATTATTATCAATAATAAAATACAGTATAGAGTGGGTATGGAAAGTGAGTAAGTGAAAGCAGCACCGTTGTGCTGCCCCTTTAAAAATTTTTTTTTACAGTGCAGCCTGCCAAGTGAACAGTTTTGTCTTAAAAAGCCCTTGTGGCCAGGTAACTTTGACACCCCTGCCATAGCTGCTGTACTTCCACTTCTTCTCAATCACTCTGCCTCCATTCACAGAAAATGTGAAGGTGTCTTTAAGGGGGAATACAGAAAACTTCTAGGAAATGGTGAAAGGGTCTTAGCATGACTTCCCATTCCTTTCACTTTCATTACAGTGGTAAGCATCTCCTCAGATGCTAGTGGTGAAAAACAGAATTTTCAGAGTCGGGGCTGGGAAAAGTGCATTGTAATAGCTTTTTATTTATCTGTACAAAAACATACCAATTGTCTCAGAATACAGCTGGCTACATCAGCCATCATCACATTAGAGCTACACTTCACTGTAGAAGAGAAGCCTGATGATACAATTCCTTTCCACGTCCTTTATTAAAAACTATTGGGCAGCTCCTGTGG
Organism: Mesoclemmys tuberculata; assembly: GCA_007922155.1. Taxonomy (NCBI): domain Eukaryota; kingdom Metazoa; phylum Chordata; order Testudines; family Chelidae; genus Mesoclemmys; species Mesoclemmys tuberculata. The sequence continues at coordinate 64,812,463 of ML675601.1, forward strand.
CCTAATGTACACTGTCTGTTCCTAAAGCTGAAATATACTTTCTTTAACCACGGCAAAAATCTGGCTATCTCTTAAAATTGAATCATTGGTAATCTCCTGTTGGGATAAATTTCCTCTATTAATTAAAGACCACTCTTTCAAAAATATGTGAACAGTATTTGTTCCTTGCATATATATAGCCTGAGCCAGGAAGGTATAGTTGGGAAAGCATCCTGATTTTTCCTACAGAATATCCCAGTGTGATCTGGCTTCCAGTTACACCTATACTGTGGCTCAAGATTCCTTCACCGCTCATCTTGTAAAATGGCTAGCCATGTGGTGGCTAGAAGATCCTTTTGATTATGTTCTTGGCAAAAGGGGCATTGATATAGTCATTCTCTAGGCTATTTTACATATTTTTACCTCATATATTTACATAATTTTACATTGTTGATGTTCTCACTCAAGAAGATCTGGGACATCAGCAGCATATTACTGGATTTGGAAATGGTTTTTTTCTTTTTCTTTTGAAATTTGTGCAAGTTCTGTTAGATCCTTCACTTGTTCCCTAGATCACATCACTGATTTAGGCAGAGACACTGAGTCAGTACCCTCAGAGTTCACGCTTCAGTGAAATCAGAGAGTCTAAAGTAACAGTCAGATCTTGACTCCCTAGTAATGTTTCCTCCAGGCATTTACCTTTTTTAGACTTCTCATGAGACATATTGATCAAACCTTGAGCTTGAATCTGGTGCTCTGAGTGTGTCATCTCTCTTGAGCTGCTGGAACCATGAGACCTTGATCTTTAATGGGCCTTTTCTTATGTGTTTTTCAGCTAGAACAGTCACAGCTGACAGTCACTTCATTCAGATCCCTACATCTGGGATTTCACTGAAATAAGGTGGCTCTTTGAGCCCATCTGCACTTCTGTACTACAAATACAACCGTTATCAGGCACCTGGTTATACCATGGATCTTCCTTGCCCTGGTTGCAACACTGCTATTTGGTAGGATAAAATGTAACTGTTTTCTATATGAAGCTAAAGCTTTGTATGTGACCCAAATTGAGAACAACTGTCCCCATTTTTACAATGGGTAATCTGGGGCATTCCACTTACGCTGTGTCCACACCCTGACCAGAGAGAGGGAGATGCATAATACATGCATAATCTGGTGTTTTAACGGACCTTTGCTTGCTTGACACCTTCTATTTTATTTAATTATGGCATTTATACCATACTTCTCACTCTGCTGAGTGATTGAATAAAGTCACCCTCATTCTGCAAAACAGCTAGATACCATCCATAAGTACTGATGTATTTGAGATTAATGTTTATAGGTAAATGGTAATTATTTATTGTAAACCACTGACAAAATGCTTGATGCTCTACAAGACACAAAAATGAAGATAATCTCTTACCCTGAGGATCTTACAGTCAGAGGGACTTGAGGAACATAGGACAAATTGGGAAACCAAGAGCTGGGAGCTAGCTGTTATTAACTCACTTCAAGTGGTGGGCACTGGAGAAGAGTGAGCTATTATGACAGATTTGAATGAAAGGTTGGTGTCTTGGTGGGCTGGGTTTGGGAGATCATCCCATGTGCAACTGTAGGACTGAAAAATTTAAGGAGATGGCAGAGAAAATAAACATTCGTAATACCTTCAAATTGTGCATATGTTGAGACTTTAATAAGTGTTTATATTGCTATTACTTGGGGACCCCTGCCCATTATGTTTATTGCACTCATCTCTTACATTTTGTGTTTAAACCTAAGATTGTATGCTATTTAGGATAGGGGCTGTCTTTTGCTGTAGTCTTATAGTGCTTAGTACAATGGGGCCTGGACCTGGTTGGGGTCTCTAGGCACAACTGTCAGAGAAATAAATAGGGTGAACAGGCTGGCAGAACAGCAGAGGAACTGAATGGAGGATGCAATAACAGACGGAGGTCCAAGATGTAGACCCCGGCATCGCAGAGCGGGGCCTTGAAGGCAAGGACAGAAGTTTAACGTTGATATGGTAAGAAAAATAATCCAGCAGCAGGATCTGAATAGAGGGTTGATAATCCTGCATCTCGAACATGGACCCATCTACTATCTCTCTCCTGAATTCTATATTCTTCATTATATTTCGCTACTCAGTATCATGTTACTACTTACAGTTGACTTAATCCTGCTTCTGAGTTCAGCAAAACATTAATTAACTTCAGGGGACTAGGATATGGCCCTGTGTGTCTTTGGCCTAAATATTATTTCTGTACTTACAGGGTTCCACTCTTCAACATATATTTTAGTTTGAATTTAGTTGGAAGCTCCGTGTGGCAAAAACTATTTAAACAAGGTAGGATTATGGTTCATTGGGGACCAAAGAGTTAGTGCAGTTGAGTAGGTTCTGTTGCCTAAGACTATCACATTTGTGATTCATAACATTATTCTTTCCATCCAGATTTGTGTATTCAGGATTTAAAAAAATCATTATAGATGCATACATTTTATCTCTAGAGCAACAGAGAATCTTCAAGTTTGGGGTTGGGAGTCAGATTACAGTCTTTCCTTTAATACTATATTACTGTATACAAAATACCTGATTTTTTTATACAAAATATTAAAAAAGAGTATAAAGTTGCGTAAAAATAGAGCATAGCCACACAAAAAAAAGTAAATTATTATGGCAGAAGACATACATGACACACACCTTGAGTAAACAGATCTTAGTTTAGTTTCTTATGCATTTGGATTAAAGGATAAAAAATTCTCAGCACAGGGTTCATTAGAATTCTTTCTTGGAAAATTCCTGTCAGCATTCTGAAAAATGTTTTCTTCGTTTTGTGGTTGTAAAAGTGAAAAGTGTGCAACAGCAATGCTGGGAACTGAGATCCTCTTTCTGTACCAGGGGTCGGCAATGTATGGCATGTGTCCCAAACGTGGCATGCGAGATGATTTTGCAGCACGCTTCGTTGTATACTTTTGATGGCACTGGGCCCACATCACATGAGAGAGGGGTGGGGGGAGTGGCCGCCCTGTGGTGCAGCTTGGGGCAGGGAGCGGCTGCTGGCCAGGGTGCTGGGCCCACGTCATTTGGGAGAAGGGTGGGGGGAAGACTTGGCATGCCACTTTCCAAAGGTTGCTGACCCCTGCTCTATACCATAGATATACCATAGATATAGGTACCATAGGTACAGCCCAGGGGACCTTCCCCAGCGGTGCCCATTGGTGCGTCTCCCTTCCTACAGAAGCGGAAGGGTAGAATAAAACATTTGTCTTCCGTTAAGCAAAGACATTCTCCGTTTTCTGAGGCAAGTGATTACCCTAAGAATGCAGGACGTGTCAATTTGTATTTTCATTGGTTCCAGTAAAAGGCGCTCAGATGAAGAGCCCAAGAGAATGCAGAGAGCACTGGAACTCTCTGCCCGCCTCAGTTACCTCCCCTTTCTTTCTAGTATGCCTGATTTCTGATGCCTGATGTCCAGGGACTGAGAGTTCTCAGTGCACCAGCATGATTTCAGAGCACTGAGGAGTGTACCAGGCACCTCACAGTACAAATAAAATATGGTTCCTTCCCCCAAAAGTCTGATTTTTGGATCCTATGCAATGGAGGAAGTTACAAAATATCAGGTAGGAGGGGGAGGATGGATAAGAGTTACATCAGTGAGATTGTGTTGTAACTTTGCAAAGGCTAGAGTAGATTGTAACAACGCATTTGTGAGTGTATTTGTATTATATGGGGAGCTGGTAGCAACCCCTCTATTTAGGTAGTTTAACATTTTCCATTATAAAGGATTCTTGTAATGTTTTATTTGAAAACCTCTCACACTTCCATTGTTTGCTGTAGAACTTTGATATTTAGCAGGGGAATGCCCTCAAGGTAGTTTAGTGCCTTGTTTTCTTTGGCGGCGGCAGCTGCCACTGTGCAAGGAATACCTTGAAGCTAACAGGAGGGAATGGGGGAGAGCCTGGCTTGGTTTCCCTCTTTCAGACGAAGCATATGGCCCATTGTCTAATGTCCTCCAGTGGGGGCATCACATGGGTCAGGAGCTCCTCCAACTCCCAGGATGAGAAAGAGAGCTGGACCAGGCTCCCTCAAGATCCAGCATGTGAGCCCTAGTAGGCATCTCTCTCTCAGGGAGCACTACATGGGCAGGAGCTACCCAAGTCCTGGGTGGGGAGGAGGAAGAATAGGAGAGAGATGGGCTGGGGCTACAATGATTTCCTGGAACCAACCATCCACCACAAGCGACTCTGGGATAACAACCTTCTCCTGCTGCCAGGCACTGTAGTTAAACCAGTAGCACAAGTGGAAGTAGCCTATGCTACATTGCTGAAGGCTCAGGGCGCAAACCTGGCTGATGATTCATGGTGGGTAATAAGGGGCGATTTTGCCACAGCCATGCATGATGGAGTTTGTTTTTACCTTTTTATTTTTTAAGAACCAGAGAAATTACATATTAAAAAAGCTACATTAAAGAATACTAATTCGGTTGCACACTCAAACAACTTAACTCAAAAGTTAGGAAATGTCAGATTTCCTAGGAGGCAGAATTAAGGGAGCACCACAGCCACAAATCTGGCATTTCCTAATTTTTGAATCCTTGACCTGGTACCTAACTAACATTCTTTTAACACAGGGTGTTTTGGAATGTTTTATTTATTATTTATATATACAAAATATGTATGTTTGAGTCATTTCCAGACACATAATCTCCCACATAACCTGCTGCTATTCTGCTTTTGGGCTTGCCTACTGATTTTTTCCTTTGTCTTATAAACCACTTATTTCTTTTGTGCTCACAATATAAATTGAGACATCAGTTACACTAATTTTATTAGCTTTTAGTCAACATAATGCCACATAACAGTGAAAGATAAAATTGCCCCCCAAATTCAATACTGTAAGTATAGGAATACAGGGATATATATTGCCAAATTATCAGAACTCAGTGCTTAAATTGTACTTGCAAGATGTATCCGCAGGTACAGTTATCAAAATCCACATATGCACATGTGTTTAAAAAAAAAAAGATTGTACATACAAACCGGTAATTGTGCACATAACTACTTCTTTTGCACTTGTAAATGAGGAATTTGCACACTTAATGGGATATGTTTTGCTAACACGGGTTACCTTCTTGAACTTTTTATCCTCTCAGTCTTGGTATTCTCATCAGGTTTTGGGAGGAGCAGACAATATAAAAGTTGTATGGAAAGCATTTCTGATGGTGTTAAATATTTCCTGGAGAATATCATTTTATGTAGCAATCGACATTTACTGTCGCTGTTCAATATTTAAAGCAGAACTTGAAAAACTTGCATCTCCAGATTGAGTAGAAATTTTGTCTGGGCAAATGAACTCATTAGGGCCGAGGAGCTGCTGGTTCCTCGAGTGCTGGTCTCTATGGCTGTTCACTGTTTCAATAGCAATGTCTGTTGGTTTGCACCTGTATCCTTGCCCTCCTTTTGCTCTCAACTGAGGGCATAAGAGGCAGTGTGGACCGACCACCTCTCCTGTTTGTTTCTAATGCTCGCAGTCTGGGATAGAACCCTTCTGTATCTGTAGTCTTTTAGCATTTCTTTCAAACATCAGTTCTGCAAATTATTTGTAAATAGTTTACCTTAGGTAGCTTTGCTTAACTTAGTTTTAGTTAGATAGTTTAGGGATCGGGGTTCCCCCTTTTGTTTCTTCACTGTTTGAGACACTTAGTATGCCCAGAACTCCAGGCTTCAAACCTTATCTGCCTTGCCCTCAGGTCTTCCCAGCAAGCAGTCCATAGAGAGTTGCCTTTATTGCCTCAGGGAATCACATATACCTTTGAAGCATGATGTCTGCTGCTCCATTTCCCCTTGTACTAGGCAGTCTCAAGAGGTCAGGCTCTGCAGGCATATAATGGAGCTCTCCATAAAGCCCCTTTCGGATCTGGGACCTTCTTGCTGTCCATTTCATCAACCTGGGCCTCCAACTAGTACCTTTCCAGAACTGATGCTTTCCACCTGGGAATCCTCCATTAAACCCAAAGACTTCTCTAAATGGAGAGATGAGAAGGGTAAAGGAGAGACAAATAGCTATATAAGCCCTCTAATAGGGGGACTGCCTCTCCTTTTCCTTTGGTACTGAGTGTAAATCCACAGAATGGGGGTATCTGGAGCTCATGGAGGTATGGACTGTGACAAATGGTATTGGGAGCATCCAGTGCTCCAAAACGGTTCATGAAGGAGATGGGACCAGCTCCCTGCATCAAGCAAGGATAGAGCATTCACCTTCCACACAGGCAGTACTGTACTGCACCAAATTGTGCTGCACCCAAGCTTGCACTGGTGGACAGTCTATATAAAAAACTCCAACCAGCTTGTTACACTTTTGTTGAAGACCTGTTGATTTACAGTGATCCTGAATTGCTGATCCTCTCTGATCCTTTCAGACAGTTGAAGAACCAGGTCATGTTGAAAGACATGATCACATCACATTCACTGGTCCTGAGTATTAGCTCTCACATGGTCTCTCCAATACCATTTAGACACTATTTTCCAGTGTATGAGTCTGCTGCTATAAGATAGTCAGTACAGTCAACTCAGCCTATCGGTTCTTACTCCTTGGATGAACAAGAGATAATACAAATTGTTCCCCTGACAGCACAAGCATGAGATGTTAGTCTAAACAGGGCTTCCAGAGCCTCCCAGAGGACTCTGCATCCCTGTGACCTGTACTAGGGGTCTAGAAACCCACAGTAACCCCTGTGGGGCCCACTTCCATGCACTTACAAACCTAGCTGCTGCCCATACTAGGATCCATATTTTCAGGCCCCAGACTTTGAGGACCCTGGGCACCCCTTCCACAGAGATTTCCTCCAAAAGAAGAACCGGAACAGCCAATACTAACAGAGCCACCAACAGCATTTCCTTCATCTCCGGACAAGGCAGTGGCACCAGCCACACCATCTCCCCCAAGATGATTATAGATCATACCAGGACTTCCTAGGAGGATCGCAGAAACCCTGCAGATTGCACTGGTAGAAGTTCTGGATTCCACCCATAAGCCTTTGGACAAGCTCAACTCTATGGCTCCTTCAAAGATGGTGCTCCCTACCGGTAAGGCCATCTTGGAATCTGCTAACTCTATTTGGCACACCTGTGTTCTGACCCTGAAGAAGGATGAGGAGTACTTCGTTTGTGCCTTCCAAATGGGCAGGTTACTTGTTCTCCCTCCCTATCTTAAACTCTCTCGTCATCCATGTGCAAAACAGGCTCCACCAACCTAGGTCCACTCCCTTTAACAAAGAAGCCAAGAGACTAGATCCCTTCAGCAGAAATAATTTCTCATCAGCCAGCCATATATGCATATTGTGAAATACCAGGTAGTCATGTCAAAATACAACTTTATCAATTACAACAAGCTGTCAGAGCTTGCCATTAAACAACTGCAGGAATGCATATTCCAATCCCAGGCATCATTCGAAGTAGTGTACATGGCTTCCTGCTCCATGATGACTTCTTGGTTAGGGTAGTAGGCCTCTTGGTTGCAGCCATTGGGTTTCCCAAAAGAGGTCCAGGTGACAGTTGAAGATCTCCTTTTCAAGGGTAATAATCTATTTAGTGAAAAGACTGATGAGTGACTTCACTCACTCAAGGACTCTCCCGCCACTGTCCTTCGGAATATATAACCCAGCACCTTGTAGGAAATTTTGTAAGCCACCACCTCATAGGTACTGATCAGCCCCTCAGCCCTTTTATTCTTCAGACGGTCTATGAGCACACAATGAAATGCCAGAGAGTACAGCATTCCAGACACCCTGCACCACCACCATTCCTACTTCAGACCAAGCTGTCTACCAAGAAGACATTTTGACAGGATGCTTGAGCCATCAGCCAGCCCACTCACAATCAGTTTCCCCACTGCCCTTCAATGGCCACCAGGTCCATTTTGTTCTGTTGTGGCAGCATTTGATGTTAGACAAATGGGTCTTGGACATCATTTCAGTTGGCTACATGATCAAATTCCTGTCTACCCCTGCTCCAAAATCTCTCTTCCCAAGAGAATTCTCAAACAGGAGGTAGACTCCCTAATCCGTTGAAGGGCAATAGAGCCCGTAGTTCATCAACACAGGAGGACTTTTGTGCCTAATAGTCCCTAATCCCCAAAAGGAAGTGAGGCTGGAGAGCCATCCAGGACCTAAAACAGTTGTGTGTGTTCCTCTGCCACTCATGATTCAGGATGACTACTCTGGCTGTTATAATTCCCTCTCTGAAGAAAGGTGACTGGTTTGCAAGTCTCCATTTGAAAGACTCCTATTTTCCCTATCACCTAGCTCATAGGCGATTCCTTCTGTTTACGGTGAGCTTAGAGTATTTCTAATGTAGAGAGCTCCCTTTCAGTTTATCAGTGGCCTTAAGAGTCTTTATAAAGGTTCTGGCTATGGTAGTGACACACTTGTACCAACTGAGGCAACCCAGGATTTCCCTATCTAAATAATTAGCTACTCACAGAATAATCATATCAGGAGGTACAGATAGCAGTCTTCTCCTTACTTGATGTGTTTCACTCCTTGGGATTTCAGGTAAATGCAAAAAAGTTCATTTTAACCCTCCAGACCTTGAAGATGAAAACAACATACATATGCATTTATTTTAATTACATTTGTGCCAAAACTTTTGCAACTTGATTGTTGGTTCTTCCTGATGTGTTGTGTGAGAAATTGAATCTTTCCAGTTTGATGTATAAGAGATCATGAAACTCAATTAATACCAAAACCTTGAATTATTTCCTAGAGTGATTACTTGTAAATTGTTGCCAAAATTAGAGATTTTAAAATGTGAAACCATCATGCATTAGAAATATGTGAAAATCTTATACATTGGAAAAATGTGAAATATTCTGCGTATGTGACTTACTGTGCTTCTACTGGGACACTAAAAAGGGAGTCCAACTCCACCTAAGAATGCAGCTCGATCTTCTATGACAGACTCTGCAGTATCCTCCTCTTTGATGACTTCATCTTTTTAATTGTGTTTATAAGACCTAGATACCAGAGTGATAGGCACATTACATAATACATCAGAATGCTAAATGATCACATGCATCTAAATAAATTAGCATCTGTTAAGTTACTTCTTTAAAAAAAAAAAAGCATTTGTAAAAAGTGAAATGACTAGTTCAAATATTTTAATAATAATGTTTCCTCAGCTCATTACTGATCCCCTTTACTGAATATTCAAGCTCACACTATGCTTATGTCAGTAAACAAGCTAATGTCAAATTGAAAAATTTCTTTTACAACCAGGGCTGGTGAAGCCCTAGCTGGCAGTACATTCAGTTCCATGTTCAGGAACCTCACAAGACCAGTTTAAAATACTATTAGAAGTGTTTATGATTATCATCATTAAGGTAATTTAAAGCTAGAAGCTAGCTAGAACAGAGCTCCTCTGCATTGGTACGCAGTGCCCCAGCCCCCATCAAAGAGTCGGCAAGGAAGGACTCTGCACTGAAAGACTCTTGGCACCAGCATGTTTCCCTGATACCAAATGGCCCAGTGCATGGAGGTCATTGGCACTGATCCCACACCCCGGTGCCACAGAAGAAGACAAAAGCGAGCAGGGTGTGTTCTCCAAATCTAAATCTTCCTTGACCGAGGCCAGTAAAGTGCGACTGACAACAGGCCACTTAAGCACTGAGCCAGCTACATCAATTCCATTGACTCCAGGACAGAGAAGGGTCTTGTTTAGTCCAGAACCAGTTGACTCTCTGTGTAGAGGGAGAGAGAGACAGGAGGACATACAGCTTCCCTCCACTCCTGAAAATTTCGAGGTGTCTACAGACCTTATTGAAGAGATGACTCTACAGCCGGCCTCTTGCCACACTCAGGATCTGGAACTGAAGAGATCGGTGGTACCATCCAGGGATAAGCCAGCCACGATGGCTAGGTCACGGTCTCCTTGACACCAATCCCCAGCACTACCACCCCATCGTCGCCAAGGAGCAAGCATTTTTAATTGGACTCAGAGATGGAGTCTTATGTCTCATGGGGGAGCCAGCACCGTGGCGGACAGCGAAGTCGGGAGATGCAACCCTTTGTGGTACCTTTGTCCCCACAGTGGCAGATGCCCTTGCAGTGGCCCTTTTGGACACCATGGGTGTTCCACCAAGCCCAAAGATCCCTCTTGGCAAGATCCCACTCACTCGCATCATAGGTGAGGAATCGGCCCCCAGTGGCAAGTGCTCCACATGGCATGGAGGAAGGATGAGGAGTGGGCACTGGGGACTTCTTTGGGAGTGCATGACCCAGGAATCAGGGCGTTCTCTTCCTCGTTGCCGGATGAGGCAGTGGTGGGGACCTCACTTGTTCCGATACCGGATAACAGCAGGGCCCATCAGGAGCTCCTCTGGCAGACCAAAACATGGGCCTTCAGGTGAAGGAGATTGTTGAGGGAGCGGATCCCATGGTGGACATATTGACTCCCAAAGGTCCTTCTAGGGTGGTACTCCCTGTAATAAAAACGATTCGTGACAACACTGCAGCTTTATGGCAGACACCCACCTCTCTGGCCCCTATGGCTAAAAGGATAGAGAACAAGTATTTTGTCCCCTCAAAGAGGCACAAGCCCTTCTACACTCACGCGCCTCCTGGTTCACTGTGGTAGCAGCCGCTAACGAGAGAGAGTGCCAGTGTCTATAGGGCCCAACCCAGAAGGCGAAGGAGGCTAAGAAGTTGGACCATTTGGAGAGGAAAGTATATTCCACCAGCATGTTCCAACTTTGAATAGCAAACTAGCAGGCTATCCTCAGTAGATATGCCTTTAATTCATGGCTATGCTTTCAATTTATGGCTATCTATGAAGAAATTTGCAGAGTCTTTGCTTCCTGACTTTAAAGTGGAGTTTGCTGGCCACGTTGAGGAAGGGAAAGAGGTGTCAAAGACCCTTCTTCAGGCTGCACTGGACAGTGCCGATGCAGCTGCTCAGGCAATGTCATCAGGGGTGGCAATGAGACGGAGCTCCTGGTTCCAAGCATTGGGACTCCCACATGAGGTCCAGACCTCCATTCAGGACCTGCCATTTGAGGGACCAGCCCTTTTTTCTCTCTGACTGATGAGAAACTGCACAGTCTGAAAGATTCCCAAGCCATGCTCAAGTCTTTGGAGTTCCATACTCCGGCTCCTCAAAAGAGACCTTTTACACCACAACCTATGCCTCATTTCTACTGGAGCTCTTCCAGACAGGACACTAATTGCAGGAGGGGTAGAAGCAACAACCGGCGGACACCCCAAAATCCCTCATCCAGCAGGGACTTTGGCCAAGCAAGGCAGTCCTCGGGGCAAGCAGAACTTTTGAAGATGCACCCAAATATGGTGTAGCATTCAGTCCCCTAGTTCCAACCTCTTTATTTTTCCACCCTTTATCCCATTTTCACACTGCTTGGTCCCAGATCACCTCGGACCAGTGCGACTACTGCGGACTGTACTGCATGGAACTGCCTAAGGCTGCTAGGGCATATGGTGTCATGCACATATGTGGTGCAACACACAAGACTGCCCCTCAGGCCCCTTCAAGCTTGGTTAGCTTCAGTGTACCACCCAGTGTGCCACAGCATAGACAGGATAGTTCTTCCCCCTCCACCCTCCCTCAGTGCTCAAATCCCTGAGTTGGTGGTGAAACCCAGACAATTTCTGCGTAGGAGTTCCCATCTTGGCCCACCAGCCATCTGTATGTCTAGTGACAGATGCCTCAGCAATGGGGTGGGGAGCACACTTGGGGGACATAAGGACACAGGGGCTTTGGTCCCAGTTGGAACTCTTGCTTCATATCATTATGTGAGAGAGCTGAGAGCAGTGTCTCTAGCCTGTCAGGTTGGTATCTGTTCTAACAGACAATATGACAGCAATGTTTTATATACAGAGACAGGGTGGAGCTCGCTCTTCTATTCTGTCAAGAAGCCCTCAGGCTTTGGGACTTCTGTATCGCTTGCTCAATACATCTGGAGGCATTGTCCCTGCCCGGGGCTCAGAACATGCTCAACAGATCTTTTCTCACTTTTCACACCCTGGTGAAGCAGGGTGCTTGATGTTTGCCAATTCCTTGGTGTCATGGTTCCTGAAGGACCTGGACAGGGTGTACCCTCACACTCATCGACCACTTCCTCAGTGGGATCTCAACCTTGTCCTCTCGTGGCTGACAGGCCCCCTGTTTGAGCCTCTAGCGACATGCTCCTTATTATACTTATCTTGGAAGGTGGCATTTCTAGTAGCTATCACTTCAGCCACAAGGGTTTCTGAAGTCAGGGTGCTGACATCAGAGCCACACTACACTGTTTTCTTTAAGGATAAGCTCCAACTCTCTCCTCACCCTGCGTTCATACCTAAGGTGGTGTCTGAGTGCCACATGAACCAGGATATATTCCTCCCAGTTTTCTACCCAAAACCGCATGCTAACAGTCCAGAATGCAGGCTGCATTTGCTGGACGTTAGATGGGCCTTAGTTTTCTATATAGAAAGAACCAAGCCATTCAGGAAGACCTCTCAGCTC
>ML675601.1:64825348-64913449 GCA_007922155.1 Mesoclemmys tuberculata
TCAGCTCTTTGTAGCACTGGCAGAGAGGATGAAAGGTCTTCCATTTTCTTCTCAAAGGATTTCTTCATGGAATACCTCGTGCGTTAGGACCTATTATGACTTGGAAGACGTGCCAGCTCCAAAGCTTACGGTCCATTTGACTAGAGCTCAGGCATCTTTTGCTGCCTATCTGGCCCAGGTACTGATTCAAGACATCTGTAGAGCGGATTGTGATCCATCACCCATACTTTTGCTGCTCACTATGCTATTACCCAGCAGGCCAGAGACAATGCTGGGTTTGGCAGAGCAGTGCTCCAGTCCGTAGTTCTCTAAGCTCTGACCTACTTCTGTCATTTTGGCTGAGGACATGGAATCGACATGAGCAAGCACTCGAAGAAAAAATGGTTACCTTCCATAACTGTTGTGCTTGGAGATGCTGCTCATGTCCATTCCAAGACCCACCCGCCTTCCCCTCTGTCGGAGTCAGCCAGAAAGAAAGAACTGAAGAGGAGGAGGGTTGGCAGGGCCCTTTATACAGCACCATGAAGGCGCGAATCCAATAGGCAACAGAACTGACCTGATGGGTACTTCTGAGGGAAAATTTTCTGGCGAACTGTGCACATGGAATGGACATGAGCAACACATCTCGAAGAACAACAGTTACAGAAGATAGGTAACCGTTTTATCACTCATGTAGATTGGTTTGTTGTTTTAGGATTGCTCATAAACGCTGGTCAGTGCTTTGAACTAAAGAAAGAACATTAGAGATTTGGTTTTGAAGAGGGAAAAACCCATCACTACACACACTTAAGCAATTATTGCGCGAACAGCTGCTATACAAAAGGATGAGGGAAGATAAATGAAGCAGGGTCAAATATTGAGTTTGTTCACTAAGAGAACCCTTTAAATTAGGGCTTGATAAATTCATTGACACACAACAATGAAAAAAGTAGCATAATCGCCCAAAGCCATGACTATTCATGTTTATTGCCACAACTTCAGTCTCCCCTCTCTAGTTCAACTCTGTCCCCTGACATCAATTAATTGATTTTTATTTCCACAAATAAAATCAGTTCTGTCACTCATTTTCCACATAACCCAATCCTAGTCAATCAATTCTGAGCATTCCCTTCAACCCCACAAGAAGTCAGATAGTTCATTTATTTGAAGGACTTTTCAGACATGTTAATTTTTAAGTCTTTTATATTTTGTAGAATACCTGTAACCATCAAATGTTATAAAATGTATTTCTGGAAACATCTCAGAGACTGTTGGAGTTCATAGAGTGGTTTGGGAAACACCCCTGATATCTTACTTGTAGTTTATTCTTGCACATATTTTTCCTTCCTACCATACTGTTAAATCTAACTGCACATATACATAGGCCAAAAATAACTGCTCTTCTTTCAGTCCATTCAAAATACATACCCTGTGGTAATCAGATCCATGTTAACATTACCTTTAGCTGCAAATCATGAAATGGTAACATTGTACTGGAGGTTCCCTCCTTTATGGAGGGAAATATTTTACAATTTATTTTTCCATAAATATTTTCCTGAGGTGTACAATAGTTTCCTAATAACTGTCAAATTTTTAGACTTTGTCAGGTGAGGAGGATCGAAGATACAGACTATATCTGCCTTTTTGAAGTTATAAGAAAGTGTCTCTAGCATTTTGGTTTTACCGGCTACCTTTATGGAAGGAAATATTTTACAATTTATTTTTCCATAAATATTTTTCTGAGGTGCTTTTGCATTGAGAATTTCTCATTCTGCGGGAATCTGTACTAAAATCTAATAAAGCTTACAGATTTCATAACATAGAGAGCCCTGCCAGCACTCTGGCCTGAATTTGGCACTGTCTCCACTGTTTGAAGACTTGTGTCCAATGGGCAGTTTCCTTTTTTGTTTTATCTACCTCTTATTGATAGGTAAGATGATACTGGTTCTAGCAGTAATTTCCCACTGTAAATATACAGCAGATACTTGCATTATCTTACCTACCAGTAAAATGGTAAAGACAACTTTTAACTGCATCTGCTGGACTTTCTCATGAGTACAAAATTATATAATATTACTTGGAAATAGCTTCTATTCTTTCTTTTTCTTCACTACCAAATATTTGGCTATGTGAGAAGAGGAATCTGTACAGCTTATCCTGTTTTCTGAATACTGTGGCTTGTCATTGTGATATAAGTCAAAATGCTAGCCCTCAACAGTTCAGTGTGACTATAAACTACTACTTTTGGTAAAATGTCCCTACAAGAATACAATTGAGAGGTAGATGCTAACCCTCAAAAGTTCGATGGAACTATAAACTACTACTTTTGGTAAAACAAATTGGTAAAACAGGAATACAATTGAGAGGCAGTGAAACAGAACATTGAAACGTACCTAGATTTTAGCTAAGAAGTTATACAAATTCAGCAAACCATCCTGAAAATATAAATAAATAAAATGGGCTGGAATATTGTGGATGAGGCTTAGAGACAAATTTTAAGAGAAGCTGCAGTTTGACCTTCATTTGTGGAGGTCTTTCAAGGAGAGGGAGCTTGGCTGTGCATTTGTGTGCGCAGGCACAAATTCCTGTCCATATATTGTATGCTGAGAAAACAAAATTGACCTCACAACAGCTTAAAACCAGTTAACTTTTACATGATTTTTATATCAGAGATGGGATTTTGTAAATTTTGGTGAATTTTTGCCATTTATTTAGATACAAAGATAGTTTGTTTTGTTTTTTACACTGGCCTACTCCCTAAATCTCTGGGAAAGATTTTACATTATGCTGCCGGCCATCAGCTATATAAAAGGATATTCCCCCAAAATTTACAACTCTCAGTAAATAACATTAAGTGCCAAACCAACATTCCCAACCAAAACCCAAAGTTAAATTTCAGGATATAACACCTCTCACCAAAAGCCTGGGTACGCTTGCAGCATTTGAAGGTTTTTGTGACCTGTGGAAAAAGGTCTGTTTTCCACCTCATCCCTAATATAATATTAAGGTTTGGTTTCTCTGGCTTTGGCGTATGAGGTGTAAAAGGTCAGTATAAGGTCCCATTTGTACCATGGACTATCATGGGTGCTTTTGAGCTGATGCAGTTAATCTTGCCAAGTCTCACTAAAATTTCTCTGTTTGTGGATCAGGGATCCTAAAGGTCGTTATGGCCCATCAACAGGTATGTTATGGTTTGTAAGGTTAATGTGGGTTATAAATCTACATGTTTAAAAATGTTTGATGATAAGCACTCAATGCAAAATATCACTGCTCAGGCAGAGCAATTCAGGTGTTTTTTTTTAAAATAAAAAAAGATGAAATATGAAAATTTGTGATTCAATATAAAAAATATGTATTTTATATTTGTCTTACCTTAGCATCATGGAACAGGACCCCTTGTGCTAGGTGCTGTACAAAGCTAAAAACAGTCCCTGTTGCCAAAGAACTTACAAACTAAATTATGTCAGCATATGTTACTATAGTTTAGTTATATACGTCAACTAACTTCTGTTATTGAAAACCAAAATTATTTTGAAATTTACACCAGCATAAAAATGCATCTCACCAGAAGGAGAGCAATTTTTAAAGTTGAATCTGGTCCTTACATTTATTTTGTGAGGAATAGGGGAGGTTAATTTTTTTTTCATGTGACTCAACCAGAATTTTATGAAGAATATAAAATGTTTTGTTGTGTGCTGAGATTTTCTAAGTTGTTTCAGCCCAGAACATTTTTTAACACTATGCAAATAGTAATTCATAAAGGAAAAATTGATTCAGAAAGCATACTTAACATTCCAGCTTCTGGAAACCTAGGCAGCCTAAGATTTCTGTACATAAGCCTTTGGCCAGTCTTGCCTCTGACAATACGTGGCTGTATAAAACTAGTAAGAATGACTTAGCACATTTCTTTTCATGTTATACTTTTCTGCATGTTATTGCATAGTGTACTTTGCCCTCATCAAAATCATTCTGTGTCTTGATTTGATTTTTAAAGATATGATACAAAGCACTTGTAAGGACAGGTTGGTGAGACCGCTCTGGCTACTGTAGTGGTACTATGATATCTCTGAAAAAATTATTGGCTAAAACCTGCAGAAGGGGTAAAGCCTGTGTAGAAGCCATATGCTCTATGCTAAAATGTTGCAGGGTTAATGGCAGTGCTTTATTTGTGCCAGGCTAAGTTCTGGTGCCTCTAAGCTTGACAATTCATAGTCCTGGCGCCTCTGGCCTTACTGCATCAGTTATAAATATAAAAAAATTGCTTGAGCCATAGCACCTGGGTGCTTGAGCCGCAGCACCTCTTTCTTTACAAATTAAGCACTGGGAGGGGTAGAATCATAGAATATGTGAAGCTGGTCTGTGCTTACGACTATATAGTGTGGGTGAAGTATCAGATGTTTACTGCTACCTCTTCTCCCATGTGAGGTTTTGGCTAAACTGACTTGTGCCGTGTGTAAATGCTGGCTGAGTAACTGATACATCCTGCACAATCTTGCATACCAGACTGAAACCCTCTTGCATTAAGTCTCTGCTACTGCTACTTCCTGTGCAGTCACCCTGAATTTTTGTAGGCTGCTTTTGGGCCTTCTGTAAACACACACGGTATTCCAGGACTTTGCAGAATACACTAGGCACAGATAAAGTGTTTACCATGTGTGAAATTTATCTGATGCAGGTTAAATAAGTGATGGGATATAGAACCTTAAGATTTAATTCATACATTTTCAAACAGCAGCCTTCATTTTCCCTTGCAATTGTCATGTACAGAGTTGAGGAAAGCTGTGTTATTGTCTGAAGTAAAATGATCTAATTAAAGTGCCCAAGTTTGTAGGAGGCTCAGTAACCTTTTGTGTATAATCTGGGTACACCATCAGTTTATCACTTCTAAGTTCTGTGGCTAGGTCATGGCATTGTAAGTGTGCATTCTCAAGGACTTGTAAAATTTGTTGAGGTTGCCTTGTGGTTCCTGTCAGCATATCTAGTTACTCTCTTATACACAGTGAACAGGACAAGTGACCTTGCTTTCCAGTTCTTACTTTTTGACTGGTTTATCTCAGTTTAGTTGGGCAACCTAAAGGGATGAAAATTAGAGAAGGCTAAAGAGAAATCTGATTCTCCTACTGTGGTAAGATCGGGCATCATGTTCTGTGCCTCTTATGCCAGAAAGCTCAGTCGTCATACATGGTGCTGTTTAAGACAGTGGACAGTCCCAGCCTGTATTTTCATCAACTTCAGTTAGTGAGGAGCAGACCTCCTCAGCTGAGGAGCCTCTGAAATAGAAAGATATCTACTGTACTTTTCATGATGATAATACTTTGCAATTATAATAGTACCTTCTATCTGAAGATCTCCCAAGGCTTTTACAGACATGAAATTTTAAGTCACACAGAGCCCCAGGATGTAGGCGTGGTGGTGGTATTTTATAGTTGGAGTAAATGAAGAGTGGAGGTGAAGGGTAACAATTTTCAAATGTGAGTGTTTGCAGTTTGCAATACTCTATCTAGGCACTTAAATAAGTGGCCTGATTTTTGGAGATGCTGAGCACATGCAGCTCCCATTAACATCATTATGATATAATTCCAACCAGATATCTCTCACCTCCTGTTAATTATTGTTTTTTATACTAAGGAAATAACACACACTAGGAAAGCTAACAGGAGTCCCAAGAAAACCTTTGTTGGTGCTTAAAATTTTCTGATACTCCATTCGTAACTCTTGCCTGTAAAAGTGACATCAGTAAAAACTTGTGTTCTGTTCTGTTTAGGATCTTATACTGCCCTCCTCACCATACTATCTGACTAACTCATGTATTATGGCAGGAAATTAACTTGTCCGTTGGAGAAATATCATTTACTTGTACAAAATATAGACCATTCAGTAATGATGAAGGATAAGTATTATTGATAACTCCCACAAATGGGAGTTTAGTACATGAAATCCAAGCTGTAAAATTGAAACTATCTAGTGCCCAAACTGTAGAGTGAAGAGACAAGAAATACCAGGAAGCTTTCATTGACAATAAATATTGAAATTTGGGAACAGAATGTACAAAGTGTTCAGTATGTAGCCTGGAGCCATGGGGTGGAGTGTTGAAAAATTCATGTCATGTAGTGGTTATGAGGGGGAGGGATTATAGATCCCAACTAGCATACTACTGTATAAAATGCTTCTTCAGCGTCTAATTTTGATTAAAAATCAGCTGCTCTCAGTTACATTTGCTTGCCTGAAAAAAAATCATCATTGGCTGTATTCCTATTGACAACTCTTAGGAATACAAGCAAATTAATTCTTTGGAAACAGTGGGCATACAGTATATACTTCTCAGTATTGATTTGGCTAACAAGCTGGAAAATATTAGTGTTTTTAAGCCATTTTTTTTCTGCTGCAGTGTTCCCACTACCCCTCAGCCTCTGTCTTAAGCTCCAGTTCTTTTGCTGGGGTCTTCTTTCTCTAGTCAGATCAAGGCAAACTAAAAGGAAAATATTACCCTTAACTTTGCAATCCCTTGCTTTCCAGTTGGCGTGCAACCCATCTCCTATCATTGAAATAGAAGGCTTTTTGTGAGTTAACAGTTCCCTACTCACTTTAAGAAATTAAGTCTAAATGATAATAAGTAAACTACAACTGGCAGTGTGCTTAAAAATATAAATGATTTGTGGTCTGGAAAGGAAGGTTTGCGGGGAATTAAATTTTGATACGAAAGAATACAGTTCTGTGTTTGGGACATTTTCATCGTATTTCATGGGATTGCCTAGAAGACCACATATTTGAATAACTGGTTTTAAAAAAGAACAAAAACCTCTACTAAATGCCTGTGATCTTTTCAAATGGAAAACAACTGTGATGCTACAGAGTCCAAAGAAGATTGAATCCAGGTTGAAGTTATTACCCTCCTTTCACCTCTCCCCACCTGAGACATTTTTTTTTAATGAAAACTCATACAAACCACCATTGAACCATATATTCAAATAACTTAATAAAGTAAGTCATGCATCTGATGAAGTGGGTTTCTGCCCATGAAAGCTTATGCCCAAATAAATGTGTTCATCTTTAAGGTGCCACAGGACTCTTGTTGTTTTAATAAAGTAAATAATCCTTTAAAAAATTGTGACAACCTGCTCTGATCCTGCAGCTCTTGTTCAAAGCCAGGACTTTTTCTTCCCTTACAGACATGTTAGATGGTGTGAGGGAGCAGAGGAGTGAGGCTACCACTGACGTCACTTTCATATTCTGGTTTATTATTCCTACTATGGTGTTTTCCCTCTGCTGTACAAACTTGGACCCTGATCCTGGAGTTAACAGCATTCAGGAATGCAGCTGCTCCCCATTGACTTCAGAGGGGATACAAAGCAGTCTGCCCATGTGCTATCATTTGCAGATCAGGGGCCTTGGATCAGACTTGTCAGATACTGAGACATACGAGAACACAGCCACTTAAGTTCTCCTTCGAGTGATTGCTCATATGCATTCCACTTAGGTGTGTGCGCGCCTTTGTGCACAAACTCCGGAGAACTTTTTCCCTAGCAGCCCCCTGTAGGGGCCGGTCTAGGCGCCCCCAGGAGTGCCGCCCTCATGCGACAGTATATAGGGCGCCGCCGGCCCCTCCCCTTCTCAGTTCCTTCTTTCTGCCTGTAATGGTTGTCGGGAACAACTCTTGCTGCTCGCAAGTATTTTCCCTTTACTGTATTAGTTAGCAGTTCTCCCTGAATTCAGTTTGTTTTTCAGTTAGTTAGGATACTTAGTGCGAATAGGAAGAGCCTTAGGGCTCTAGCGACCCGGCCATGCCGGGCTTGCCAGGGTTCAAACCGTGCACTGGCTGCGGGAAGGCCTTCCCAGTCAGTGACCCCCATGAGCACTGTCTAAAGTGCTTGGGGGAACAGCACCGAAAGGATTGGTGCCGCATTTGCAAGGCCTTTAAACCATGGACCCAGAAAGAGAGGGAAATCCAGCTTAAGGCCATTTTGGTGGAGTCTGCCTTGCGCCCAGCATCCAAGCCGACGCGGACCCCTTCGGCACCGAGCGTCTCGTCAGTGCAGAGCGTTCCGCCAGCACCGCAGGCGCCTCGGCACCGGGCGTCTCTGGTGCTGAGAAGGAAGAAGCGCCGCCAGCGCGTGGAGCGCTCTCCCTCCCCCGCACCGCAGAAGCAGCCAGGCTTGAGCCCGGAGATGCTACGGCTCATGGACGAGCCACTGGCACCGATATACAGGGAACCTCCCCTGACTCCTTGGAGTGGGGGACCCCCTGTCCAGGACCCTTCTACGCTGGAGGCGTTTGAAGCGGCTCGAGTCTTGCTGGCCTTGCCCACGTCTCCAGCCCTCTCTTGGCTGAGAGAGTCAGGGCCTGTGTTCCGGGGCAAGCCTGTGATGGGTGTCCCCGAAGGGTGTGGGCACGCCTGGCACCGGAGCAACAGCCGCCCACCACTCGACACCGGAGAGTCGAGCTAGATAGCTCCCCTCCCTCCTCGTCATCGGACGACTCATCTCGGCACCGATCTCGTTCGCCAAGACGGCACCACTCTGGGTCTTCATCGCGACGCTCAAGCTCCAGCCCAGCACCGAGATGGCCGCTCTCGGCACCACTCACCGGCAGTGGCATCGCAAGTCTTCCATCCCCCGGCACCAGTCCTCATCTTCATCCTCGTCGCCCAAGCGCCGGCACCGCAGACAGCACCGCCGCTCCTCAGGATCGTCCGGCAGCAGGTCCCGGAGCGGCTCTTCCCGGCGGCACCGCCAGCACCATTCACCCGGCTCAGGATCTCAGACCCGTCGCCAGGAGGAGGTACTGGCACCGGCACCGAGCTGGCTCCAGCCCCCATGGCAATGGCCATACTGGGGGCCATGGGCAGCCCAAATGCGGCAGGGAACTACGTCAGCCCCTGCCTCTGTGACCCAAGTAGCTCCCCAACAGGCACCTTCGGTGCAGGAGAGGGGCCACTCCTCAGAGGGGGAGTCGGAGCTGGGGGAGGGCCCCTCAACAGGACCCCGCCACCTGTCCTCTTCTTCGTCGCCGGACGAGGCGGCCTTCAGGGACCAGGGGGCCCCTCTGATTGATTTCAGAGCTCATCAGGAGCTACTGAAATGGGTAGCCTCTAACCTTGGCCTGGAGGTCAAGATATTGGAGGAAGAGGTGGATCCCCTCTTCGGGTGTGTGGGGACTCAAGGACCATCCAGGGTAGCCCTCCCCATCCATGAAAGGGTGCTGCACCTGGCCAAAGCCATTTGGCAGACCCCTTCCTTGGTCACCCCAATCTCCAAGGGCGCCGAGAAGAAGTACTATGTGCCAGCCAAAGGGCACGAGTACTTTTACGCCCACCCGGCCCCGGGGACTCTGGTTGTGGATGCTGCCAACCAGAAAGAGAGAAGGGGCCCAGAGCGCCACTCCTAAGAGCAAGGAGGGTAGGAGACTAGACCTCTTTGGCAGGAAAGTCTACTCCACGGGGGCACTCCAAATCAGGGTGGCTAACCACTAGGCCCTCTTGGGCCGGTATAATTTGAACCGTTGGGACTCTATTCAAAGGCTCGCAGAGTCCCTGCCCCAGGACCAGGCTACAGACTTTGCCACGGTTCTGGAGAAAAGACTGACGGTAGCCACGCAGCCTTGCAGACTGCTTCGGACGCTGCGGATATGGCCAGCAGGGTGATGGCCTCCGCCATTGCCATGCGTCGCGCAGCATGGCTCCAGTCCACGGAACTGTCCCAGGAGGTGCAGCACTGCATTCAGGACCTGCCATTCGATTGAACCGGTCTGTTCTTGGAGAAGACAGACGACAAGCTGCACACCCTCAAAGACTCGCGAGCCACTCTCCGCTTGCTGGGACTGTATACCCCTCAGGCGGCGAGATTACAGACTCGCCAGCAGCTGCAGTGCCCGCCACAGCGGCAGCAGCAGCAACCTAGGCCACTGCCTAGGCCTTTCCCCACGCAAGGGGTAGGGATAGGAGCAGCAGTTCCGGACAGTGCGACCGCTCCGGGTCGTCCGCTGCTTCCCGTAAAGGACCCTCCCAGGGCTCCAAGGGAAAGCATCAGTTTTGACAGTGCGCCCAAGGGGGCACCAGCATTCTTCCCCTGGATTCCCCCCCTGGCCTTCAGAAACAGGCTAAGGCCCTACCTCGGGTGGGTCCTGGACACTGTGTGCCAGGGTTACGCCCTCCAGCTTGTGGCTTTCCCCCCCAATTCACCCTCTTCCCCATCCCTCTTCAGGGACCCATCTCATGAGCAATTAGTCCTTCAGGAGGTCCGTTCCCTCCTGCACAAGGGAGCCATAGAAGTGGTTCCACTGCTCGAAGTGGGGAAGGGGTTCTACACGAGGTACTTCCTCGTTCCCAAAGCCAAGGGAGGCCTCAGACCTATACTGGACCTGCGCAGGTTAAACAGGTTCATAAGGAAACTGAAGTTTCGCATGGTGTCCCTAGTGGCCATTATCCCCATACCTGAATCCAGGAGATTGGTTTGCTGCCCTCGACCTGAAGGATGCGTACTTCCACGTGTCCATCCTTCCCACCCACAGGCGCTATCTAAGGTTTATGGTAGCTGCTGTCCACTACCAATTTACGGCCTTTTCCATTGGCCTGTCTTCCTCCCCCAGGGTGTTCACCAAGTGTGTAGCAGTGATGGCGCCTACCTGAGGCAAAGAGGGGTCCAGATATTCCCCTACCTGGATGATTGGTTGATAAGGAGCAAGACCAGGTCTCAGGTGCACGAGGCGGTCTCCCTCGTCAGGCCACCTGCAACGCTCTGGGGCTGCTCATCAACGAGCAGAAATCGACGCTATCCCTGGTACAGCGCATGGAGTTTATAGGGGCATCCATAGGCTCGGTTCAGGCCAGAGCCTTCCTCCCACGCTCGAGGTTCGAGGCCATGGCAGCGATCATATCGCAGCTTCAGAGGTGCCCCACAATGACAGCCAGGCAGTGCCTTCAGCTGTTGGGCCACATGGCCTCGTGTACGTATGTGGTGAGGCTGGCCCGCCTCAGGCTCAGGCCCCTCCAAGGTTGGTTGGCCACGGTATATGTGCCCAGCAGGCACGTCCTGGACAGAGTGGTGACGGTTCCCCCTGCACTACTGGGGTCACTACGATGGTGGATGAATCCCGGACAGTCAAGAAAGGGGTCCCATTCAGGAATTTGACCCCCTCGGTCACTCTGATCTCAGATGCATCAGACCTCGGTTGGGGGGCCCACATCAGTGGTGGCCTGAGCACTCAGAGCCACTGGTCGCAGGAGGAGACTGCCCTCCACATCAATGTAAAAGAACTGAGGGCAGTCAGACTAGCTTGGAAAGTGTTTCTTCACTGTTTATTGGGCAAAATGGTACAAGTGCTGACGGACAACACTGCAGCGATGTATTACATAAACAAGCAAGGGGGGGGCGGTGCGCTCCTTGACTCTGTGCCAGGAAGTGCTTCGGCTTTGGGACTTCGCTGTGAGGTACGGCTTTTGTTTAACCGCCTCTCACCTCCCGGGGGTCAGGAACAACGAGGCAGACCGCCTCAGCAGGTCGTTTCTTCCCCAACACGACTGGTCGTTGCATCCGGAGGTGGCGGCCAGGATTTTCCACGAGTGGGGTGTTCCCTGACTGGACCTGTTCACGTTGTCCTGGAACAGGAAGTGCCCGAGGTTCTGCTCGCTCTGGGGTCGCGAGCCGGGCTCCCTCTCTGACGAGTTCCTCATCGAATGGACGGGGACCCTTATGTACGCGTTCCCCTCCATCCCGCTCTTGCCCAGGGTCCTCTTGAAAATCAAGAGGGACAGAGTAGACGTGATCCTGATTGCCCTGTCTGGCCGAGACAGTATTGGTTCAACATGTTGCAGGACCTCTCTGTCACCGTTCCGATTGAGCTTCCGAGGAGGCTGGACCTGCTCTCCCAGGACCACAGTCTCCTGCTGCATCCCATCTTGGAATCCCTGCATCTGATGGCGTGGAGACTCTCTGGCTGACCGAGGAGGAGGAGAGAACCTGCTCAGAGCAGGTCCAACGCATGCTGCTGGGAAGCAGGAAACCCTCCACGCACATTGCCTACAGAGCCAAGTGGAGGAGGTTCACCTGTTGCGTGGAGTCGCGGGGCAAAACCCCCGGTACGTCCCCCATGCAGGCTATCCTCAAGTACCTGCTGCAGCTTAGCCTCCAGGGACTAGCATTAGCCTCCCTCAGGGTACACCTAGTGGCCATCTCAGCTTTCCATCAGCCATTGGAGGGGCGGTCCCTGTTTTCCCACCCCATGTTGGTGAGGTTCCTCGCAGGGGTTGAGAGGCTGTACCCACAGGTCTGTGACCCAGTGCCTCCTTGGGATCTCAACCTGGTCCTCGCTAGACTGACAGGGCCCCCCTTCGAGCCCTTGGCCACCTGCCCCCTGCTGATCCTGTCCTGGAAGGTAGCCTTCCTCGTGGCCATTACCTCGGCTAGGAGGGTCTCTGAGCTAAGAGCTTTGACCTCGGAGCCTCCCTATACCGTATTCTTCCGGGATAAGGTGCAGCTGAGGCCACATCCAGCCTTCCTGCCTAAGGTAGTCTCCCAATTCCATTATAACCAAGACATTTTCCTCCCCGTGTTTTTCCCTAAACCACACAGGTCGGAGGAGGAGAAGAGACTACACACCCTGGATGTGAGGAGGGTGCAGACATTCTACCTGGAGAGGACGAAGCTGTTCCGGAAGACCACGCAGCTCTTTGTCGCGGTGACGGAGAGGATGAAGGGGTCCCCGGTCTCCACCCAATGCATCGACAGATGGATCACTGCCTGCATCAGGTTCTGCTACGAGCATGCAGGTGTCCAACTCCCAGGGGTCGGTGACGGCGCACTCAACGAGGGCCCAGGTTGCGTTGGCAGCCTTCCTGGACAGGGTCCCCCTGGATGACATCTGCAGGGCTGCCACCTGGTCATCGGTGCACACCTTTGCTGCACACTACGCCGTCATCCAACAGTCAAGGGAGGACGCGCAAGTTAGCAGAGCCATGGTGAGGGCAGCTCACCGTTGACTTCTACCCACCTCCAGGTATGGCTCGTTGATCACCTAAGTGGAATGCATGTGAGCAATCACTCGAAGGAGAAAACATGGTTACTTATCAGTAACTGTTGTTCTTCGAGATGTGTTGCTCATATCCATTCCACACCCATTCTCCGTCCCCACTGTCGGAGTCAGCAGAAAGAAGGGACTGAGGAGCAGAGGGGCTGGCGGTGCCCTATATACCGCCGCATGAGGGCAGCACTCCAGGGGGCGCCGAGACCGGCCCCTATAGGGGGCTGCTAGGGAAAAAGTTCTCTGGAGACTGTGCACGAGGGTGCGCACACACCTAAGTGGAATGGATATGAGCAACATATCTCGAAGAACAACAGTTATTGGTAAGTAACCATGTTTTATGCCACTAGTCATGCTCTCATGTAGTCTTCTGACTGCCTGATTTTTTCATATAGCATAAGCCTTTTTTCCCCATCTGACTTTAAATGTTGACTTTGTACATATCTGCATTTTGCCTTCTCTGTGCTTTAATATGATATTTTTAATTTTTTTTTTGGAAGCCGGGAAAAGACATTACTTCAGAAATGCACCTTTCGTTCATATAATTCTCTGACCTAAAATTTGTACCTACTTACACTTGCTTTGTTGGACTTTTCCTTATATTTTCATGGTTTTTTAACATTAAAATTTTTAGGAATAATAATCCTGGATACGGAGGACAGAAAGAAGGAGAAATTTTTTTACCTAATAAGTTCTCTTCTCTTAATAGCTGGGCTTGCTGTTTTTTACCAACACACACTCTCACACTGGATAGATAGGTATTTTGCCTTTAGTTAATCTTGGCCATGTTGGCCACCAAAACACACACACACACACAAATCTATATACCTGTATATTAATCAGTTTATTAATATATTACAGCACTAATAGAGCTGGTTAGGAATTTTTTTGATTAAAACATTTTTCCATCAAAAAATGCTGATTTAACTTTCTGCAGGAGAGGGTCAGTTTTAGTGAATTTCCCTTTTCAATTTTTGTTTTTGAAAAAACAGGTTTTGAAATTGTCAAAATATCCTGTTTTGACACTTTGAAGTTTTTTATTCAAAACCACTTTTTGATTTGATAGCTGTACGGTAGTAATTAAAAAACCAAAAAATGTAAGAAGGTCAAAATGAAAACAAACCTTTATCAATGATCACAACAAAACATTTGATTGATGTGAACTGAAACATTCTTTGGATTTTTGGTTCACAAACATTTTTGAGATTTTGGCTTTTGATCCTGATTCAAGATGGAGTATTTTTAAAAATCATGAAAATGTTCCTGGTATAGGAAAACTGTTTCCCATCCAAGTCTAATTGCTGCCTGAATTCTGAGGTGATGGAGTCAAGCCATCTCCGTGACCGACAGGCTCAGTCCTTCAAGTCTGCACACCGGAAGAAAATTCACACTTTGTGAACCTGGACATTCAGAGAAGATATATTTGGGCTTATCTAATAAAGCATTTATTTTCTCCCACTACCTTTTGCAATGTATTGTGCTTAGGTACAGACAGTACAGGCATATATGGTGATGATGAAGTGACTAGCATATTCATCATCCTCATCAATTTTGAGGACGATGTCAACAATCATAGTTTGTACTAATGGTTCGTCAAGTGACTCCATAGACCAGTTCGGGAAGAACAATGTTTACCACATTCGCCACAGAGCCATATGGCTAGTTGCATTGATTGAGTTGCATATTGCTTCCATGCCTGGGCTGTGCTTCCAACTGCTTAACATGATTCTTCTCAAAGTCATGGACACCCGCACTTATGACATGATGCCAGGCAATATGATCAATCACCAGTTGCTCAAAGGAACTATATATATACCTAAGATAGATGGTGAAAACTGAAGTTGAAATAAATTGGAAGAGTGAGAAAGGACAACATTTGAGATAAATTAGTTAGAGCCCAGTGTTCTCTGCTGATGATTCTTCCATGATATATTTTGTATCAGATGGGAAAAGTGTGATCATTAACAAATCTATTATTAAAAATATTGACATTTTATCTTCTGATCTCATGAATAAAATTTAATTTTTTATTTATATGTACATTTATTTTAGAATGTTGTTTCCCTTTTCATTTAGGAACTTTCAGTCCTTCTGCTTCCCCATGTGTAACTACATAGACAGCATGGGATGATGTAAAAATTGAAAGTGGCTGGCAATATAAATAATGCTGCTTACTAAGTGTTGAAGGCAACGGACACTGCATTCAAACAATTTATGACCAGCATTTTGTGTCCCTAATTGTTTTATTTTATAGACTAGTAACACCTGCCCTGTCAAGGAACACCTGCCATGTCAAAACTTAATTTGTTAGTTCACAAATTGTTTAATTCTATGGATCATTAGGAACCATGGTCGAAGAGTAGTCCAGGCAACCTGGTTTGAGAGCCATTGCTACATTCAACAGAAACCTCCTATTTAGTAGAGAACCCAAAAGAGAAGGATAGAGATGCTGCAAGGCTGGCAGTATTTTTTCTCTTCTGGAGACACAAACACTAGTCATGTCACATTATTCAGGGAGCTAAGCATTCGTAATTGACGCCTGAGCAGCTTAATTCTTTTAGACCATAATTTTTATTTATTTTTTGTAATCCATTAATGCCCATCAACATTAGAGCCCTGTTTGTGTTTGGTACTACAGAAATGCACAGAAAGACATGCTCCCTTCATTGAAGAGCTCACAGTCTAATTTAAGACAAGTAATGATAAACGAATGTAACAAAGACAAAAGGAAATGAGGGAAAGACAGTTAGGGTAACAGTAGTAAGCATTATGAGCAGGAAATTGAACCTTTACAGACAAAATGTATGATACTATCTTGACTTTGATGTCAGATCTCATGTTGGACTGTCCAGGCCTCGACAGAACGTGGATGGGAGACGTCCAACAAAAACTCAAGTGCTACAGGAAATGGTGCTGGTGATTCTCTTTCCTCTGAATGAAGGCTGAGTTGAGCCAGAACCAGGATCACCAGCACGGTGTTAGAACAATATCCAGTTGTAGGTACTCTTTTGGATAAGGCACAAAATCGAAATCTTAACTACTTGTGCCATGGAATATTAAATCCCCATTTTTGGTATCAGTAGATATTTAACTAAGGGCCCTACTCCAGTTCTAATTTGCATGATTACCTTCTATCTGTCTAAATTGGTCCTGTGGTTTTGATTAGACATAGTTATCTTTTTCTCTTAAACTGTCCTAAAGTATTAAACAGATGTTGTTTTTCAGTGGTAGTAAATAAAGGCATTCTCATTGCTTTCAAGGGAATTCTACTTATGTAGGGAGAGCAGAAAATCTGAATCAATATCCATCATGCAATTAGTTTCCCAAGTGCTTCGAGATTTTTTGGGGGGATGAAAGGCACTATATAAATGTAGCATTATTATTGATTAAAATGGGACAAGTGGTTATTACCATTCTGCATGGTAATTCAGGTAGAACTTCCAACGGGGTGACATTTTGGAACTTATCTATCATGTGCCTTGTTCTATAGACTGAAAGCATGTTCTTATTTGATTTAACTGCATAAACTACATGTAAAAAACTGTATCCTTCTATACTGACATATGATATTTTAAACTTATTAACAATTATAAGTAATAGTACAGTGCACAAGAAATAAAACGACAAATACCATTTATAAAGAAAATTTCAGATAATAAAACTGCTGTAATACAGATTCACCTTTTTAGTCAGTTTGCACTAGCTCTCACATGGTTCCAAAATATCCATGGGCAACAAAATAGACTTTAAGTAATGCAGGGCACAAGTGTTCCCCTGTTAGATGTGTAGCAATAGTAAACAATATAGAAAAGATTTTGTCCAGTGTTATGGTTATGAATACCCAAAAATCAGACTATGGCAAAGTAATATTTCTTATTTGTGTTGTAGGTGCATAGCAGTCTCTGCTAGACCATCATGTATTTGCAGGATTTATGGGAAATTGCACATATGATTTTTGTAAAGTTATTTTTCAAAGAAGTGTAAGTGTGTGTAGTTTGTGGAGCTCCTTGATCAATGTTGAGTTTAGATACTCTTAATAGAGGTAAAATGGTATTTAATTAAAGGATTAAATGAAGGCAAGGTGAAAGGGTTATTGAAAATGCTGCCCCATTACCTAGTTTGGGGATATTTTGTACAATTGTCTCCTATAGGGTCTAAAGCAAAACCCATTGAAATCAGTGGGGAAAACTCCCATTAATATCAATGAGTTTTGCATCAGTTCTATGATTTTTTTTCTTTTAAAAGTTTGTTTTAAAGCTTTCACCCTTTGAGAGGTAGTTTATTGGCATTGGTGGTGCCCCTTGTAACTGTTAATGTCAGAAAGAGGGGAACACTTTACCTTTTCTCCCTTTCTGGAATGTTCAAAAATAATATCCCATCCTTGTTAATGCTGGAGCAGCTCTTCTGCATTTGCTTTCTCTCCTGATAAATTCCTTGTTAACTCCATCCTGACCCTCTTTGTCCTCTTCCTAGTGTGTTCTTTTTCTGATATAGGTACAGATTGTGGCTAGTCTGTACAGGATCACAATGTAGGGAGGGAGGAAGAAAGGGAACCTTCTTTTGTGAAGGGCAAACACATCCACGGGCCTATCACTCTTGAAAGTGTTCAGTTTTAGTTCTTACTCGTGCACTAGAATCTCTCTGAAAAGTAAGGGAGTGGTAGAGCCATGACTGCCCTTGTACATACTCCTCTGGCTTCCTAAGGTGGGGTAGGGCAGTGTTTGTGTATGTTTCAGAGGAGCTTTGGGAGACATTGTGCTCCATACTTCTTTCAGGAGGTTTAAAAAATAAATACTGATTTGAGCTCTTAAATAGTTGGGTAACAAAATGATTGTGTACATTTAACATATAAATACATTTAAACCTAAAGTATATGAAAATTGGCATACTTATTCCCAAACCCAGATTCAGAGTTCTCTTTTTTCCCCCATTAACCACTGATGATATCCATTCAATTGTATAGGAGACCCAACATCCTAAATGAAAGACTAGTCAGATAAATAAAAAAGAACTTTTTTTCAAATCACATGTATTTATAATTATAAGAGGCTAAACAAATACTCTGTCAGTGATTTAAGATCTTAAACACTTTTTAAATCTTGTCTTTTCAGTGCAGTTTTAATTCCTTTGTGCCTGAAGTTGGGATTTCTTACTGAAAAGCTCGTACCCTGCAGAAGGCACACTGGGACTTACCAGTAATAACTAGTTAATAGGTGTAACGTGGTGGTTTCATAAAAACAAGATAATCAATTCCATCTGCTTTTCTATTTAGTCATCCTTAAGATGTAAAGTCAGGATCATGATGAATTTATACAGTTAGCACATATTATGAAAAAGAGGAAAAGCAGATAACTTATCAATTCATGGTGAGAGAACTACACACAAGACTTTCCTCCCCTTTCCTCCTTTTCTTGCAAAGAGCTGACTAAATGAAAGTTCAGGAAGGAAGGAATGTCATACACAGTATAGCATTTACCCAGCTCGCAAAGATATTGCATGTAGTAGTTTTACCAGTTTTGCTTGTTCATGACAGAAAAGTAGTAGTTAAATGAGAAAAATAACACTGTATTTGGGACTCCAAAAATAAAATATGCAAGAGAGGGAAAAGTCTCATTCAGTTTTTGGCATCATTGTGTTAAGTCAGTTTAAGCCAAGAAAGGGTGGTGTTCCACATTGCCTGCTGATAGTAGAAAGTTTACTTATTTGATTGATTTTCTTTGTTCCTTAGAGGAAAAAAATTAGTGTGAATTTCAGGAGGAAAATCTTCCATTTGCTTTGCAGAATAGTTTGTTCTGTTAACAACTCATCAAGGAAAAAAGATAAACAGGATTAACTGTTTACTTTAAGTGAGGAGAAGTCGGGTTGTTTTTCCGAAGAAGAACACAATGTACTGTTGTATCTGGTTTCCAGAGTGGTGTTTATCATAATTCCTTGTGCTGTGGTTGGTAGAGTGCTGGAAAGGCACTCCGCCCACTCACAGCTCGCTGGCTCGCTCTCTCCCATTGAGGCCTCACTACAGGATTGTGAGACTGAGTGAGCTGTCCTGTGTGATCTTTAGTGCTTGTCATGAGCTGACATTGACCTAGAATAAAATAACAGGGACCATTTCCTGGAACTCTCAATGGACTGCTGAGAATTGCTACCATAACTCTTGTAAACAGTCTATACACACACATACTCCCTCACTCATACACACACCTATGAAACTGAGCCAATGAATGAGAGCAAAGAGAAAAACAACAGGGGTGAGAAGAAACATCAGAAACCTCGAGGAGGAATTGAGTTGTATTTTTGCCAAATAAAGGTCCCCAGAAAGCCTTCACTTGTGTTTTTCTTCTTTTTGGTTTTTTTCTACTGCTTATTTTGATGAATAACAGATACAGATTTTAGTATTGATTCAGTAGGATGATGTTACACTAAAACAGTAGAGAGACTTTTTTCCTGAATGCAGATGCTACTCCATAAAAAACTTTACAGTGTTGTTATATTTCACTCACAATATATGTTCACCGAAGCAAGGAATGTTTTATTGGTCTCTTGCTTTACATTACCAGGAGTGCATTTTTGAATGCTTGGTCACTTTTTAGAATGTGGGCTGTCCTTTGTTTTTAAAGTTCATTTTGTATTGTACTTATAAATTCTTCTAACAGCCATTATTAACCCGTGTGGCTTAAAAAGGAATCCACTATATCCACAAATGATACACTATTGAAAGATTAAATGATGCCTCTAGTATTGCTGCAGCATTCTTACTTTTATTTCAGTGGCTACAGTATTTGAAAAGTATTTGCCATGGGTATTGTTAAAGGTACATAGAGTTCTCTTGAAGATGCTGCTGCATCCTAGAAAGAATGGTCTTTACGCTGCAAGCCTTTCACATACAAAACTCACCTTAATTTAAATGCAAGTTTAGTATATGGAAGGGCTTTCAGGATATATGGCCTCCATCTATCAGTGCTCTTCCCAAGCATTTGTTCTCTCAAACCCCTGTAAGAGAAACTTTTCTATTCCCATGTTGTAAACAAGGAACTGAGGCACAGAGGAAATGTGACTTGCCAAACGCTGAACAAAAAATCTGTGTCAGAGCCAGGAGTTGAACTCTCATTTCTTTGGAATTGCGGGCACCCACCAGTTTGCAGAACAAGATCCACTGTTAGCTCCCCATTAAACTATGCAATTGAACATTTAAAACAACAACAACAACCCTTAATATCAGTCTTATGTTTGTTTGAGCCTATTGTGATTCATCGATAAAAGTGCTATGCAAGTGTGATGATGGTGATGATTGTATATTAAATTTAGAATCTGATCTTCTCTTGGAGATCACATATCACCCTAGACGGGTGGTGTTCATCTGATTCTGTGGCTTTCTTGATCATAAAGTTTTCCTGTTGTTTAGTAAATGATTTTCTGTAGAAAAATCGTATCTGTTATAAGCTAATCCATACAAAGAAATCAAGTAATTGTAATGAGACTCCATATGGAAGCTATCCATAATCTAAAATAGATGTAATGGGAATCTGCATTTCCTTTTTTTTTTTAACTACATTCTGCCTATAGTTTAATTACTGCTACAAGAGGACTGGCAATAACAATTCTGAAATAAGGTAAAATGGTCTGGTGTTTATTTACTTATTGGTACCCAGAATGCCCTTGTTCTTAGTTATTTCATAGCAATGTAGATGCCTGCACTCTGGAAACAAATGGAAAGGATTGAGAGGCTTATGGATGTACAGTTTTTGTTTTTTCTGGCTGTATAATTAAGACTTTACTCCAGTGAGGTATTCAGAATGGAACCAGGCAAATTACAGAAAGCTATACAATTATCATGTCTTTTATTTATTTATTTATTTATTTATTTATTTATTGGTCCCACTGAACCGCTTCCCTTGAATCTTCATCCAAGTTGTGAGATAACCATTTGAACGAATAATTATTTTCTTTACCCCTGCTAGTACCAAAACCAGTTTGCTGGGAATGTTTGTTTCTATTTGATGTAATTTTTCTGGCTGCAACTATTAATAGAATGATTTCAATATTCAGGAGTTCAAAACTGCCAAAGCAACCAGAAAAATGTAGAAAATATTTGCCAAATGCATCTCTGTAAGGGTTTGGAATTGTAACTTAAGTTGATGAGTTGTGTAGATGACAGGAATGTCTTTTTATCATTGTAAATGTTTGTTTATTTTTTAAATAAAACAGGTCTCATAAAACCGGGTGACTGGGCAATAAACTGGCAGATGAAATTCATTGTTGATAAATGCAAAGTAAAGCACATTGGAAAACATCATCCCAACTATACATACAAAATGATGGGGTATAAATTAGCTGTTACCACTCAAGAACGAGATCTTGAAGACGTTGTTCTCTGAAAAATCCACTCAGTGTGGAGCAACAGTCAAAAAAGCTAATAGGATGTTAGGAATAATTAGGAAGGGGATAGATAATAAGACCTAAAATATCATAATGCCTCTGGATATATCCATGGTATGCCCACACCTTTCT
Source organism: Mesoclemmys tuberculata (assembly GCA_007922155.1). Lineage (NCBI taxonomy): Eukaryota > Metazoa > Chordata > Testudines > Chelidae > Mesoclemmys > Mesoclemmys tuberculata. The sequence goes on from ML675601.1 coordinate 64,846,847, forward strand.
TTAATACTGTGTGCAGTTCTGGTCACCCCATCTCAAAAAAAGATATATTAGTATTGGAAAAGGAACGGAGAAGGGTAACAAAAATTGTCAGAGTTATGAGGAGCTTCCATATGAGGAGTGATTAAAAAGACTTTTCAGCTTGGAAAAGAGACGACTAAGGAGGGATATGATAGAGGTCTATAAAAACTTGACTGGTGTGCAGAAGATGAATAAGAAAGTGTTATTTACTACTTGACATAACAACCTGGGATTGCCCAATGAAATTAATAGGCAGCAGTTTTAAAACAAACAAAAGGAAGCATTTCTTCACACAATGCACAGTTAACCTGTGGAACTCACTGAAAGCGGAGGCTGTGAAGGCCAAAACTACCTTGGGGTTCAAGAACTAGGTAAGTTCATGGAGGATAGGTCAGTACATGTTAACCAAGATGGTCAGGGATGCAACCCCCATGCTCGGAATGTCTCTGACTTCTGATTGCGAGAAGCTGGGGCGTGGACGATGGACGGGATGGATCACTCGACGATTGCCTATTCTGTTCATTCCCTCGGAAGCACCAGGCACGGTCCACTCTCTGACAGGATACTGGGCTAAATGGATCATTGGTCTGACCCAGTATGGCCGTTCTTATGTTCTTATCTTTGTACATATAAAAGAGAAACAAATGTCAGCAATTCAAGAATTACAGGAAAGTGAATTATGGCGAGTGAGGTTCTGTGAATTCAAACAGTGTATTTGTGCTGTATAAAAAAAACTACATAGGAAAAATTAATTCTGTTGAAAATAATGATCATCCAATTCAAAATCTGGAACTAGTGCTCTTGTTACTCCAAATATAAATAGCCCTCAATTTCTGTGCTGCAAGCTACCTCCAGGGCTGTTGCTTATATTCAGCTCTCACCAGATATTTGAAGTGTTCCACATTGACTGGGAAAATTTAAATTGCTATGCAGCTCCAGTTGTGTGTATGTTCTGCGTTAACAACAGTCAGCCCCCACACGTGGCTCTTGCAGGCCTGTTCCTTTATTGGCTCCTCTTCCTCAGGGCATAAAAGCAGCAAAGGCCGCAGGGGAAGAATAACCTGGGTAGAAAAATGGAGGAGAGCAACTAGCAAGGGGAAGGTTACAAAAGCCATAGTAGAAGGTACATTTAATTTCCCAGGTTTGAGCCACACTTATTGATTCTTTGAGGAAGTGGGAAAAAATGTCTGTTTTTTTTTAAATTGCCATTAAGGGTATGCCTACACAGCCAGGGATGCATCAGGCTGCAGGGATAGATGCAGTGGGATCAGTTGAGGAGGCAGTGGAAACCCGCCCAATCAATCCTGGAAGTGCTCTCCAGCTGACACACTAACTCAACCCCTCACCCCAAAAAGAGTAATGCTGCGTTGACCAGAGGGCATTTCCTGTCAACGTAGCGCAGTGGAGATGCCATGGTAAGGGAATGTTAGTAAGTCGACGGGAGATACGCAAGTTTCTAGTACGTAGCTTGTGTATCTCCCGTCGATGCCACCGACAGTGTAGACCAGGCCTTAGACACAAATGACTAGATAAATTCTGTACACTTATTGCAATATAGATGCTGCAAAATGCATCATTTACTTTGTATAAACTTTCTGGTAAACGTATGTAAGAATGTTTTACTAAAAATTTTGGAGGTCTCTGCTACCTATTTTTATTTAAGATGTTGAGAGGTAAGACTCACTTATTTCCCTGACTATATTTGGGGTAGTGGCTGGGGTGCTGGATTCTGTTCTCTGCTCAGCCACTACAGTGGTGATTGATTTCTGGACAGATTATTTCAACTCTGTGCATCAGTTTCCCCATCTATGAAATGAGAACGCTGTTATTTACTCTCCATTATGGAGTGTTTTGAGATCTGTGGATGAAAGAGGTTGTACAGTAACTAAATATTAATAGTATAATTATTTTTTTATCATTCAAGCTGTAGTTGCTGCTCTATAAAACATCTCTGGTAGCAACAAATGACGTGCATTTTAAAGGAGAAAAGAACAGTCTGAGTCTTCAGGAGGAAAAATACAGTAGAGATAGACTATTTAAATGGAGACATTAAGCAATTTATGGTCCATTGAATATGGGCTTTCTTTTTTTTATATAAACAGGAAAATCCCTGTGTTGTTACAGGATAAACAAGCTGGTTATGGTCCCCCAGTGTGTTCAGATCTGTGTCTACAGCTCTGATTTTTCCAGAGTTGACATGTACAGTGAGCAAAAGGACTGCTTCATTTGCATGAGGTTGGATGGCTTTTTGTGTGCATGTGTAAGGTTCAGATAAATTAAATCCAGCTTGGGTGGTGTCCTGAAGGTTACAGTTTGAATCTAAGCTATGCTTACAGGAGTTTAGGAGCTCCACCTTGAGACTTGACTAGACAAGTTGCTGAATTGGAATTGTGTAGGCAGAGTGTTGTGCCTGTGGTGATTGAGGGAGAGGGCAGTGTTTATAGGTGTGCTTTATGTTTCTGCTAGGAGCACACAAAAATAGATAAGAAATCCTCCCCTGCAAAGAAGAATAATCAACAATACCCTACCTTGATGGTTCAGATAAAGGATGAGCAAACATTGGAGTTAATATACAGCATGTGTGGGCTTTCCCCTTCCCTCCACCCTCTCCCGAACTCTCCTGACAGTCCCTTCTTTTTCCTTCCAAAGAAACAGCAACTAGCAGTGTCCCTTTTGCAGACTGTAGAAGATTTGTGGAGGACTTGTCTGCACAGATTTCTGCCTGCCTTTCTTTCCCGCCACAATCAGAAGTGTGGTCCTTAAAATGTGAATAAACAAAAAATCTACGTGATCCTTCTACTCTGATAGAACTTAACTAAAAGTAATCGTGTTTTTGACAAATCTGCTGCTTGTTTCTACGAGATGTGGACAAGGGCAATTGCTGCATCTTCATTCAGTCTCATAGACTCATAGGTCAGAAGGGACCAATATGATCATCTAGTCTGACCTCCCGCACAAGGCAGGCCACAAAACCCTACCCATACACATTTATAACAACCCCGAACCCATGACTAGCAGACTTATCTGCCGATAATCCAAAATCAATTGCTCAAATTAAACTATCCCATCATAACATCCCCTCCATATACTTATCAAGCTTACTTGTCAGCCTTTTTGCTTCCCGCCCTCAGCTGTTCTCTCTTCTCTTCATGCACTAGGTATCATTTTTGATACACTATTCCTCTCAATGGCAGAGATAGTGGAGGTGATTGTCAGCTGTGGAATGATTAAGTGCAAGGGGGTTCTACTCACTCCCACCTTTCCAGGAGACTAAGTGCAAAATATGAGGCAGCGCCATAGATGTATGGTGTGTTTCATGTATAATCAAAAAGAAGAAAATTGAGCTTTACTCCTTCACTGTAAGTGATATTTAATTAGGAGGGGCACAGCAATGCAATCCTGTAATCATCTCCACATTTCAAGTGGGAAATGTTAGTCTTTAATATTACTTCAGTCATAAAAATAATGCAAAGTAAACATTGCTTTGCTCCTGTTCCCTCCCCCATCCCGCAGGCCTTTTAGGAAATTAACAAAATCTTCCCAAGGTTTAAAATAAGACTCTGTGTCATTACATGTTTAAAAAAAAGAAGAGGTAACTGACTAATCTCTTCCTCATTTCTTATCATTCCCTGTCCTTTCCCCCTTTGCTCTTACCATTGAGCTACACCTCACTTCTTCCTTAGTCATCTTCCCACATTTTCATCTTCATGTTGTCTCTCATGTCACCCTCAGGCCTGGAACTAACTCTCTGACCCACCTCAACAGAAGTTTTTTTTTCCACATCCCTCCTTTAAACTCAATACTTCTGTAGGGCCACAAATGCTAAGCCTTCCAGACCATTATCTTGAAAAAAGAAGGGATAGGCCCCATCCCCACAGCACACACACATACACCATTGATTAATAGTAATGTTTGTTCTTTTATAGTATTTCGAGGAATATATGTATAACAACAAACAAGTGTTAAAACATTTATGTAGAAAATATACAATATTATTTAAGCTATTAATGCATATTGCACTTTATGGAGAGATGATGGATTTGTGGTTAATACATTGCTGAATTTTCATAGACGAGTAATGTAGACCTGAACAATTAGATTTTGGATTACATGATTGGTCTATTGTAATTTAGGTTCAAGTTTTTTCCATGTAGTGGTTCCAGAGATAAAAAGCTGGGATAAATTGTTCTCTAACTTTTTATGTATTTTTTTAATTGAGAATTTTGACAGTATTTGATGATACATGGAACCAACACTATGACATGAGAAAATGTTGCAAATTCATTTCAGAAAACTAAAGTAATTATATGTAACAGAATTCTCTTTAAAGCTTCTCTGCCATGCATGAGCTGCCTCAAGGAGCTGTAAGCAGTTCGCAGTAGTGGCAGGAATAGTGTATGAATGGATATGCAAGAACTAAGCCAGCTGCACCTAAGATGACATCAAGAGTTCTATGAAAACATTTGTGGATCCTGTTGTGCTGCTAGGTTGTTTTTGTTGTAGGAGTGAAGAGGAAAATTGATGGTCATTAATTACTCAGCATCAGACTGATTTTTTTTTTCTTTCCTTGCACAGTGAGAAATGCTGGATCTATGATCAGTATGACTAATTCTCAGTTTTTTCGTTATTTCACTTGTACTTCCAAAAAAGGCTTAAGGAAGCGAATATTTTTTGTGATGTCCCTGTCATGTTAATCTGTGATGTTCCTTATCTTGAGTTCCAATCTGGAATTCAGTTTTTCAAATAAATCAACGGGCTAATCTGATTTTAGACCTGTGTATAGTAGAGTACTACTAACCACTGTTTGGTGTCCTCCTCCCTCCCCCCACACGTTTGTGATAACCCACATGCCCACTCACACATGTTTTCCCAGTAATTCAAAAGCAATAACACAGGCATTTGAATTAGACTTGTGGTGAATGAAGATACTGTTGTATTCTTCTCTACTGTATTGGTAATCACTGATGCAGTACCATTGTGGATTGGACTGTTTCTGTTATAGCTGCAACAGTACAGTTCTCCCACTGCCATTCCACAGTGTGTCCCTCACAACTCATGTGGCCACTCTGGTGTACTTTATGCACTTGACTATGAATGGGTCAGGTTTGCTGGAAGCCACTTGTCTGTACAGATAGCCTCAAATTCTGTGCATTGTTCATTGGTGCACTGTATTCTAATGATCAACTTCTTCGGTAGCAGCTGAGCTCATTTTTCTTCAGCCATGAGATTATCTCAGTGGCCTTAATATGAGTATGCTGCCATCTGGCCTGATGCTGATTTTCAGGCACTGAAGTCAATCTCAAGAAATGAGAGGATCAAGTGCTTCTTAAAAGAACACTGACATAACAAGTGTCTGAGATAATAGCTGAGATGGACCTCATTTGGAATGGCAAGCACGTTCTGTGAAAAGAGTGAGGGTTGATAATAGTAGGTCCAGTGTGGGGCAGAAAACATATAATTGTTTTGTTAGGCTAGACTGAGTCCTTGGTATGCAGCCCAATGTGTGCTTCTGGATAGCGTGGAGGCTCCATGTAAAGTATGGGTGAGGAAAGGAGAAAGCTGATTCTGTGGATCGAGAGGAATGAGTAGCTGAACTAAGAGATACCCGACTTTCTCTCTGTCATTCACTTTCTCTGGGATAGGATCTTTTGAAAATGGGTTTGTGCTCTACAAGAAGACAATCTTCAGGAATGATGCACACATACTAGAACTGGCCTACAAGATTTCTCAGGAAGCCCCCCCTAAAACGTGTTGAAGCAGTGCCTTGCTCAACCCTTTCTCTGTCAGGCAATTAAGATAGTTGTGTATCCAGCAGCCTTCTTCTCCCACTCTTCTATGACTCATACTATCTTAGCTGCTAATCTCTGATTTGGAACCTTGTGATGAAATACCTTTTTGAAAATCTAAATATACTTCATCCATTGACTTTTCCTTATCTACCATGACAGTGATATCTTCAAAGAACTCCAGCAGGCTAGTTAAGCATGACTTCCCAATCTTGATTCCATATGGGCTGTCCTTAATCATATTGCTAGTCTGGGGGTTCTCTTACCACATCCCTAAGATCGTTTCCAAGTGTTTTTATACAATCAGTGTTAAACTAACTGATCTGTAGTTCCCTGCTTTGTTTGTTTCATTTTTAATTAATTTATTTAATAATCGGGTTGTGTTTGCCAATTTTTAGTCCTCTGGGTCACTCTGATTTCATTTAAGTTAAAATAAATATATTCATCAGTTTCCTTTTTCTTGATTCTTGTTCATCTCATGAAATCCAGCGTTTTATTTAAGTGGATCAAAGATTTTTATAATCAATTGTGTAATCTGTGTATACTGTCCATCATTTCTAGAAGATTCATCCCCACCTTCAGACAGATCTCTACTCTCTTCCTTTACAGGCACAGGAACAAAGTATTACTTAACTCCTGTTTCCTAATCTCCAGTGTAAATCTTTTCATTCCATTTCCAGTTATTCGCCATAGTTTTTGTTATCCTCTGTCTGTTGCAGATATATTTTAAAAAAATCCTTAGTGCTATTGGTTTTCATTTATTTATTTGTCTCAGAGCCCATTATATGCAAAGTGCTTTCAAGATATTTCAAGCTAATCCCTCCTCTGAGGAACTCACAGTCAAGTTTTCTGCAATTTGTTATCTATTGTTCCATAATTGTGAGCAATTTGCTAACAGAAACATTCAACATTGTTTTGCAGATTATGCCTCCTTGTTCAGGATGCGTATGGAATGTTCAGTGAAGTGCATTTGCAGACCCCATGTTCTGCAGAGAACATTGAACAGCACAGCAAGAAATGGGAAGGAAAATCCTGCATTTTAACTGGAATGAGAATTTTGCAGAGAACCACAAGAGGAAGGTGAGAACAGTCCCTGAAAAAATAGGCTGTGTACTGTGGCAGAGGTGTTGTATCGTTTTATTTAGTTAAGGATCAAGATACTTTGGAGCACAACACAGACTTTGCTTGATCTGGTAATATAATCACCATTTGTAGTGCATGATGCAGCTAGCACAGCAATAAAGAAAAAAATACAATATTAGAACAACTATACTTCTCAATCAGCATAAGCAAGTTTAGATAATGGTATGTTTTTGCTAGGAAGAGAGGTGGAGAAGGATAAGCAAGCTGATTCTGCTCTTTATTGTTTACATTATAAATAATTTTCCTCACCTCTAATGAGATTCAAAGGTTCAAAAGTATGGATAAGACCTAGTAGGTAATTTATTCCATCTCCTTCCCATTACAGGATTGGTGTCTACAGTACATTTTCTACAGCTTTGTCTAGTTTGATTTAGTGTCTCAAGCACTGCAGTTTTTTCTAATATAAAAGGGCCTTTTTAGTTTTCCTTGTGTTGCTTTGAAAAGGGTTTAAACAAAACCAAAAAAAAAACCCCAAAACCCAACCCACTTTCAGTTGTGTCAGTGTCCAGACTGGGAGTTATTCCAGTAGAACTGTATTAGTTTAACTATACCAGTATAATTATACCAACATAACTATATTGATTTAACTATACTGGTAAAAGTATACCTGTATAACTGATAACACTTTCCTGTGTAGACAAGACATAAAAAAATACTGTAGCAAGCAATCTGGAATACAAAATTAACCTATGATGCCTGGCTTAGTTTTGCTAATTGTGTTCAATTTCTTTTATTTTTCAATCTAAATATGTCTGTAATCGTCACAGAAAACTTATTCCACAAAATAAGTCTCATTAAAATAACTTCCCAAAGGAAGTGGTATAAGCGTGTCCACAGAGTAACATATACCAATATAATTATATCAGTTTAAGTTCACTCTCTGTCTTATACTGATACAACTTTCCCAGGTAAACAAGCCCTTAGCACTAGAGCTGGTAAAAATATTTTTGATTAAACTTTTTTCTTTTGAAAAATGTTTAGCTGAATCCGAAATGTTTCATGGAAACATCGCTTTCTGCAACAGATTTGTTGGGAAGATGTCTCAGCACGTGAGAGAGAGAAAGAGAGAGACTTGTTTCACAAAAGCTTTCAAAAAGTCTCGTTTTCATTCTGCATCAAAATGAAAACAAATTTGAAACACTAAAATGTTTCATGAAATGGAATAATTGTTTTCTGGCCTGACTGCGTAATACAGTTTTCTTCATATGTGCCAGAAGCACCTTTTGCCCTGTTTTATTACTTTGTACCTGTTAGTGCAATATTAATTTTCAGATCATCTACTTGGATTATTAATGTATCTTTAAGAACAAACACTTCTAATTCTTTCATAGTTCATTATTTTTATCTTTTTTAGAAGTTTCATTTTTTCCAAGAAATAATGGCTTTGGAATACTGGGTACAAATGCAGTCTTATAACTGGCTGCTAGTGAGTCTTAGCACTGCCTGATAAATATGAGACAGGCTTTTTAAAAATATAAATTTATTTCAGAACAACAAAGACTCAGTTCTGGCTGCCTTGAGGATGGCCGGACTATACAGTAGAGCTGGGAAAAATTTTCACAGACAACTTTTTTTCACTGAAAAATGTAGATTTGGGTCAACCAAAATGGTTAGCAAATTTGGATCAAGTTCAGCAAATTGTTTCAGTCAGGAAAGAAAAAAAACAACCCCAAAATATTGAAACAGTTTATGTCGTCATTTCAAAAATGACATGTTAAGACATTTTGTTTTAGAAAAGTGTCTTCTTCGAGTGCTTGCTCATGTCAATTCCAAGTAGGTGTATGTGCACTGCATGCACAGTCGCTGGAAGGTTTTCCCTATTGGTATCTGTAGGGTTGGTTCTGGAGCCCCCTGGATTTGCACCATCATGATTCCCTATAAAGGGCCTGCCAATCCCTCCGCCTCTTCAATTCCTTCTTACACATGTGATGGTCAACTGGAACGCTGGTTACTCTGGCTCCACAGGTGTCCCCATTCTTAGTGGTTATGCACACTGCTATCTGTAAATAGTTTTAAATTAGTGTTAAGTATTTAGTTAGAAAGTAGTAGTTCAATAGATAGGTCCCCTTAAGGGGTCACCCCTTTCCCCCTTCTTTCCCAGGGCTGGGGCATACCTTGGTTGCACGGGTTTAAACCGTGCAGGGCTTGCAAGAAGCCCATGCCCAGGAGTGAGCCACATACTACCTGCCTCATGTGCTTTGGAGAGACTCACCAGAGAGACTGTTGCAAGGTTTGCACAGACTTTCGCCCAAGGACCAAGAAGAAGAGCCAGAGGTTAAAGTTTATCCCCATGGAGGCGGCCTGCCGACTGTCTCCGAGCTTGTCCAAACTGGTGCCCAGCACATCAACTTTGATTCAGAGTGCACTGGTGTCCATATGAGACTCAGTGCTGAAGAAGGACTCTAGTTCAAGAGACCCTCGGCTCTGTCATGGGTCACCGACACCGAGGGATATCTTCAGAGTGTGGCACCGCTCTCACTTCCCTGTCTCGCACAAGAAACATATGAAAATGGACAGGGAACTCTTACCAAGACCCAAACCATCTGGGTGTAAGGGCTCGAGCAGGGTGCAGCCTGTGCTGGGCCACTCAGGTACTGCTCCCGCTGCCACGGTGCCATCGACTATGGCCCTGTCGAGTCTGATACCCATTAACTCCGCACCCAGAGAGTTTGAGGAGGAAGATTTACAGCTTCCCTCCATGCCAGAGACCTTTGAGGTAGCCAGGGAGCTCACTGAAAGCATGGTGCTGCCTCCACAGGCACGGGAAAGGCACCAGAGGCAGAGTCTTGGCACCCAGGAAGTATGCAATGTCTTCTAAGGGGGAACCCGTTATGATGTGCCACTAACCATCTTCCTGGCATCGATTGCCAGTACCAAGGGGCATCACACCACTCTCGTCTGTGAGGAACGAGTGATCAGGATCCAGCTTTAAGGCAGAGTCCTACACCTCAAACGGAGTTGGCACCAGGAGAGAGGGAGATATCAGAGTTTACGGACTGCACCCCTCTCTATGCTGTGGCCAGCCCAGTGGCAGATCCCAGTGCAATGACCGTTCTGGACCCCTTGGGCATTTCACCGAGCCAAAGGGACCCATTCAGGACGCTCACTCTCACTAGCCTCCGGTAGCAGATGCCAGCCACCCCAATCAGAGGTCATTCCTTGGCTCGACACTGATGCTGGCACTGAATACAATGCTGCTCCTTGAACTGACCCTGCATAGTTGACCCTGGCACCAAGCTTGAACTCCTGGTACCACAGGATCCCCAGGGAGCAGAGGGTCAAGAGACCATCCCGATCAGGGAATCGTCTTCCACATCCCATGACAAGGCAGTTGCTGGATCCTTGCTGCACCGGTCATGGAGGACAACAGGGTTCACCAGGAATTCCTTCGTAGAGTTGCCCAAAACCTGGGGCTCCAGGTTGAGGAGGTCTCCTAAGGGGGGGAGGGTAGACCCTATGATTGACATTTTGGCCCCATCAGGCCCAGTCAGGATTGCAAAAGAAGCAAAAAAGATGGATTTATTTGGCAGAAAAGTTTATCCCACCGGGGGACTCCAACTCCTTGTGACAAACCAGCAAGCGGTGTTGAGCACATACAACTTCAACACCTGGGGTCCATGCTGAATTTTGCAGGGTCCATCCCACCTGACTCCAAGACAGAATTCACAACCCTGGTGAAGGAGGGAGTCTCTAAAGCATCTCTTTAAGGGGCTCTGGATGCGGCAGATGCAGTGGCCCACTCAATGGCATCAGGTGTGGCGATGCATCACAATTCTTGGCTGCAGGCCTCAGGCCTCCCTTACGAGGTCCAGAAAACTATTCAGGACCTCCCCTTAGAGGGTCAGTCTTTGTTCTCAGTGTAAACTGACTCAAAGTTAAATAGTCTCAAAGATTCTTGGGCCACCCTCAAGTCTCTGGGCCTACACACCCCAGCACCCCAGATAAGACACTTTAAGCCCCAGGCCCTTCCTCACTTCTATCAGCCCCAACAAATATAGGATTTTGGCTGCTGAAGAGGCAGAAATTACAGAAGGAAGCCTCCTCTGGCCACGAAACAAGCCCAATGAAGTAACACGCTGTGCCCAAGCATAACTTTTGACTGAGGACAGCGTACTAATATAAAACTTGGATCTTCCACATCGCTTATATTCAAACCTCTGATACCACTTCTACTGAGCATGGGCCCAAATTATGTCAGACTGTTGGGTGCTACGCCTGGTAGAACTGGGGTACTCCATCCAGTTCAGCTCCCTACAGTCCTCACAACCTTCTCCCTCCCCATCCATTTTCAGGGACCATGTTTCAAAAAGTGCAGGGGTCAGTGGAAGAGCTTCCTTGGAAGCTAAGGGGAAATGGTTTCTATTCCTGATACTTCCTAATCCCAAAAGCCAAGGGCAGTCTCAGACCTATTCTGGATTTGTGAAATCTCAACAGATTCATGAAGAAGTTGAGGTTCCACATTGTCTCCTTGGCCTCGATTATCCTCTCCCTGGATCCGGAGGATTGGTATGCAGCCCTTGATTTGAAGGATGCATACTTCCATATGTCAGTTATCCCAAAACACCCAAGACTCACTGTCAATTCAGTGTACTCCTGTTTGGCCTCTTGGCAGCTCCCAGAATTTTTACAAAGTGCATGACGGTTGTGGCTACATTCCTCAGAAAGCAAAAGATACAAGTCTTCCCATATCTGGACGATTGATCAAAAGCCGCTCCAGGGAACAGGTGGAAGTGGATGTAAAATTCATAAGATTGACCTTCACCAGGGTGGGCCTCCTGGTCAATGTGCAGAAATCAACTTTGATGCCTACCCAGAGAACAGAATTCATAACAGCAGTGCTAGATTCAAACCCAGGCTCCCAATTTATAGCCATATGTTCCATCATAGAAGAATGGAAACAGCATCCCATTACCACAGCCAGGAACTGCCTGAAACTGTTGGGTCACCTAGTGGCGTGCACTAATGTGGTCCAATGTGCCAGATTACGTCTCAGGCCTCTACAGGCATGACTGGCTTCAGTCTACCGGCCTTTCCGAGATAACATCAATCCCCATATCTGTATTAGAAGTGTTCCACTGATGGCTCAACCCACAGTCAGTCTGGGCAGGAGTTCCCTTTACTTCCCCATTACCCACCATGACTTTGGTCACTGACGCTTCGGCAACAGGCTTGGGAGAATGGCTGAGGACACAAGGACTTTGGTCCCAGGAAGAACTATCTACCCACATCAATATGAGAGAGCTGAGAGCAGTGCGTCTCACCTGTCAAGCCTTCAGTATTCACCTGAAGGGCAAATGCATTTCTATAAGAATAGACAATACAACAGTGATGTTTTATATAAACAGACAGTGGAGCATACTCCTGTCCACTGTGCCAGGAAGCCCCTCGATCTGTGGCATTTTTGCATAGCTTGTGTGATTCGTTTAGAGTTGTTTTACCTGCCAGGGTCACAGAATGTGTTGACAGTCTACCTCAGCAGATTGATATCCACCCACGAATGGTCTCTCCATCCAGATGTGATGAACAACATCTTCCGGAGTGGGGGATTCCCCACATTGACTTATTCATGACGAAATCCAACAGGAGTTGCACACAGTTTTGCTCATTCCAAAACCACAGTCCAGGGTCAATTGTGGACTCATTCCTCATTCCGTGGACAGGTCACCTGTTCTATGCGTTTCTGCCGATTCCACTAGTCCAAAAAGGTCAGGTTGAAGATCAGGGAAGAAGGGTCTTCCATAATCCTGATTGCTCTGACTTGACCACGCCAACACTCTTATACCACACTTTTCAACCTCTCGGTGGAGACTCCCATCAGTCTTCCACTGGTACCAGACTTAATCACTGAAGATCATGGCTGCCGCTGCCACCCCAGCCTAAAATCTCTCTTTACCTCACAGCATGAAGCTCCATGGCTAAATCCTCTGGAGATGAAATGTTCGAAGCAAGTGAGAGAGATGCTACTTGTTAGTAGGCAATCTTCAATTAGGGCTACTTACGTGGCCAAATGGAAGAGATTGTCCATGTGGTCTATGCAGAAAGGTACTCTGCGTGAACTGTTGTCCTCTTATCTTGGACTATGTGCTACATCACAAGCATCTGGCTTTTGGTGTAATCAGTTAAGGTCTACTTGGCTGCAGTCTCAGCCTTTCACCCTTGGGTAGCAGGTCGTTTGGTCTTTGCTAATCATACAGTAGATCGCTTCCTCAAGGGCCTCAACTGGTTATACCCTCAGATGTGTCAGCCAATTCCCCCAACTTAACCTGATGCTATCAGCACTGATGAAACCTCTGTTTGAGCTTTTAGCGACATGTTCGCTCCTCTACCTAAGATGGAAGGTAGCCTTTGTGGTGGCCAACACTTTGGCTAGAAGAGTTTCAGAACTTAAAGCCCTCACATCTGAGTCTCATTATACGGTCTTTTTCAAAGACAAGGGCTGCCTGTGTCTGTACCCAGCCTTCATTCCAAAGGTAGTGTTGCAGTTCCACTTGAACCAGGACATTTTTCTCCCAGTCTTCTACCCAAAACTGCATGCCAACAGCCAAGAGCAGTAGCTTCACTCACTGGATGTTGGCGGGCTTTGGCCTTCTATATTGAAAGTACTAAACTATTTAGAAAAATGACTCAACTCTTTGTAGCTGTAGCAGACAAGATGAAGGGCCGTCCAGTGTCGTCTCAAAGAATCTCTTCATGGATCATGTCATGTATCAAGGCCTGTTATGACTTGGCAAAAATACCGGCCCCAGCTTTAATAGCCCACTCCACAAGGCTCAGGCATCCTCAAGAGTTTTCCTAGCTCAGGTTCTGATTCAGAGCATCTGTAGGTCCACAACGTGGTTGTCCATCCACACCTTCGTGATGCACTATGCCATTGCTTAACAAGCTGGAGATGAAGCAGCCAATGGTAGAGTAGTACTACAATCTGTAGTATGTTGAATTCCATCCCCTCCTACTGGGCTGCTTGGGAGTCACCTACTTGGAATCAATGTAAGCAAGCACTCGAAGAAGAAAAGACGGTTACTAACCTTCTGTAACTGTTGTTCTTTTAGATGTGTTGTTCATGTCCATTCCAAGACTTGCCTACTCCTCAGTCAGAATCAGCCAGCAAAAAGGAATGGAAGAAGCGGGAGGTTGGCAGGCCCTTTATAGGGTGCCATGATGGCTCATCTCCAGGGGGCTCCAGCGCTAACCCTTCGGATACCACTAGGGGAAAATCTTATGGTGATTTTGCACATGGCACGCACGCACCTATTTGGAATGGACATGAGCAACACATCTTGAAGAACAACAGTTACAGAAGGTTAGTAACCATCTTTTTTTGAATTTCTCTCAGTTTTGTTTGACACTCCTGCCCCCCCCCTTTTTTTTCTGGCTCTTCACCCGAACCAGATATTGAGTTATTCAGACAATGCTTAAAACACTAGTGGCTGATCTGGGCTAGTGCTGCTGGAGCTTCATTGGTGGTAAAATTAAAGGAAGAAGGCTAGTGTAGGTCCAGGGATAGCTAACATGATTTTCAACATGGTTTCACTGTCCAGTGTTTACATTATGCTTTATGCTAATAATTGTTTCTTTATACTCGTGTTTTTGTCATCTGTATTCCTCTGTATCCCTAGCCATGACTATTTCAAATGTTGAAGGAAATGCCAAAAGGTGACTCTTAAGGTGCCAGTTTCAGGAAAACCAGTGGATCTTTAAATGGATGTAAAGAAATAAAAGTATAAAGTATGAGGAAAAAGGTGTTTCTCTTCCCACCCTTGGGACACATGAGTCTGGCAAAATGGATAATAAGCTCCAACAAGTTTCTGTTGTCCCACAATCCCAAGGACTGGAATCTCACTTAAATAGAATGCTCCCTGCTCCCTCAGTCTTGGTATTTGGTAGACAAGATTTTTCTTTACTGTCAGATAAGCATTCACTTACTTTAAGGACCAAAATGTAGCCTAGGTTCAGACAGCAGGTAAGGGCCAGGCACTCTAGAGTGGGGCAGAAGGAACCATATTCCCTTCTGATGCTTCATTTATGCTCTGGAAAAGAAGGTGGCTTAGAGCTCACACAAATGGGTCATATCCTGACCCAGAGCAGCCCCATACAGAGCTAGACCATTGGGATTATGATGGTTGTTGCAGTAAGGCTTCAGTAATCCGCATCCGTTTCCATTGTAGAGGAAGAGGAAAGGGGTTGGGTACAGAGTCTCCCTGTGTTGTTTTTTTTTAAGGATGTGACTGGGGGCTCTCTCTCTCCACTTCTCTGATTGTTGGGGTGGGATGGGCCTTTGGTTCAAAGACTGTCTGGGACTATGCTGTTCATTTAGGCTCCGTTTTAAAGACTTTTGAAGTTGACGAAAGGATTCCTATTGGATTGGTTTAGGATTGAGGTCCTAGTGTCTTCTGCAAGGCTATCACAGCAATAAACCCTTTCCACTGTTAGGAAACTAAAGGAAGTAATGTCTCCTCTGACATCTTTTTCCAGGATCTGGCATATGAATAGGGTGGAGTCACAGAGAAGATGCTGTGACTTACTCAGTGTCTTATTTATACAAGTTCCTTTAGCTGTTTTTGAACAAGGCACAAATCATTACTATAGAAGCTGGATTAACAGCATGTGGTTCAGTTTTCTGATCGTCCTTTCTGTCCACCAATCCTCCCTGCACCCCTCTTCCCTGACCAGCACATTTTGCATCAGCCCAACAGAGACTAAAGTAATATGAAAGTTTGAAGAGAGAAGAGCAAAGTGAAATTTTTTTGCCATTTATTTATGTGATGTGTTTATTCTGTATTTCTCAAGCCACACTTTTCCCCACTTGCCAATCTTATAAATGTAGTCTCTTGGGAAAGGAGAGGTGAAACTGCCCCAGGTTTCCTCCAGGCACATAAATAGCAATTTCAGAGATGTACTCATTCCAGCCTATATGTGACCCCAGGTTGATTACTGTGGAACCCAGGAAGCTGAGTAGCAGATACCACCTCCTCAACTGGCAAGGAACCTGCATGGTGCATAATAAATAAGCTTGGCTCAGGGAAGCAGTGGAGAGTGTGCGTGGCAGAGGCTTTGAGGGAAGAGGGGTGTGGAGGAGAGGAGGATATGTATCTATCCTCCCATCCACCCATGCCCTTTTAAATCACTGGACACCTGGGCAATGTCTCTTCTTCACCTCTCCCTCCCACCTCCTACCCCCGGTTGGGTCAGCAGGCCTGCTTCTGGTGCATCCATTGCTTTGGAGAATCTCATATTTCTTCTTTGAGAGGTTGGTGCTCCACTGTAGGTGTGTCTGTGTCCCTACACTGCTGATTGGAGAACTTTGGTAGCAGTGTCCTTTAGGTTCACACATGCGCTCTCTGTCTTTGTGCTGTGCCATGAGGCTAGCCAGGGGGTGTGGGCTTATCGTCCTCAGTTCCTTCTCAACTGCCCCGGCTAGAGACAGAGCTTTAGTTGTCTGTTTGCAGATCATTAATCCTTTTACAACGGCTAACTTTTAGCTTCCTTTGAAGCCTCTTTTGTTTCTTTTCTTCATTCTATTGTTCATTTGGCCGTTGCCTTAAAAAAAAAGAAAGAAAGAAAGAAAGAAAGAAAGGACTTCATTCTTTGGTCAGCCCTGTGGGGGGGAACTCCGAACAAGGGTATGCCCAGCTGTTTGGGTTTCAAGAAGTGCTGTTCTTGAAGTGAGGCGAGCCAGGTGACACACAAGCACTCCCAGTGCATACGCTGCCTTGGCGAGAGCCTCATCCAACAAAAGTGTTCCTTCTGCCAGCAGTTCTGGTTGAGATCTCACAAGGACAGAGAGCGTTGCCAAAAACTCATCTTCATGCAGGTGGCTCTCTGACCCCAACCTTCTAGCAGGTGTGAGTCTTCTCCTCAACCTTTGACTTCAAAGAATAGAGGGTTGAAGAAATGGATCGTGTACTCCTCTCACAAGTGAAAAAACAGAGGAGGAAGTCCCCTCGGAGAGCCTAGGGATATCTGTAAACGATCGCCATCTTGCTTGGTATCCTTGGAACTGCCAGCACCAAGACCACAATCTGGCACCTATGCCTCATGGCGACTGTTGGTATCCAGTTTTGCTAACAGGCCTGCGTACCCTTTGGGCACGGGCACAAAATCTTTAGTACTGAGAGATAAGGGCAACATCCTAAGAAGGTGTTCCTAGTACATGAGTCAACACTGGTATTGCCAGTGATGGTAGCCCACCCAGCATTGGAGAGATCAGCACGCGCAAAGTCTCCATCTTTCTGGCATGCCATTGACACTGGGACAGTTGGTACAGGCAGAATTACACCATGCTGGCGACCTAGGAGTGAAAACAGCTTTTCTGATGGCAGTTGCCTCGGCTAAAAGAATAGGGGAGATAGCAGCTATGATGGCACATCCCCCATCCACAGCATTCTTTCCAGACAAGGTTACATTCAGGTTGCACCCAAAATTCTTCCCTAAGGTAACTTCCCCCTTTCACATGAATCAGTCAGTCCACCTTCCTGACTTTCGCACCAAGACAATAGGGAGGCTATACAATGTAACTTAGATCTTAGGAGAGCCCTAGCATTCTACCTTGATAGGATAAAGGCCTTCAAAAAGTCCTTTTGACTTTTCCTCTCCTCTCTGTGACTGAAAGATCCATGGGCTCAGCAATCTTAGCCCAAAGATTCTCTAAGTGGGTCTCGAATTGCATCAGACGGTACTACCAATATTGTAACATGATCCCTCCAGACTCAATCCATACACATTGCACAAGATTGATTTCTGCATCTGTCACCTTCTTCGAAGATGTCCCTATTTCAGAGATCTGAAGAATGGTGATATGGGCATCAGTCCACACATTTTCACACAACACTATGTGATCACTGGGACTCTGTCTCCGATGCCATCTTTGGCTCCACAGTACTGTCATCTGTAACTGACCCGACTGAAGTCCCTGCCATTCAACAGGGATACTGCTCAGGAGTCACCTACAGTGGAGCACTCATAGGGATACTACTCAAAGAAGATGTTACTCACCTTGTGCAGTAATGATGTTTCCTTGAGATGTTTACCTATGGGTGCTCCACAACCCACCCTCCTTCCCTCTACTTTGGAGTTCTGTTTATGACTCTGCGGTAGAGAAGGAACTGAGGACAGTTAGCCCCTGTACTTTGGCTAGCCTCATGGCGCAGCATGAAGAGACAGCGCATGTGCAAGCCTAACAGACACTCCTACTGAAGTTCTGCGATCAGTGGTGCAGAGATGCAGACACACCTACAATGAAGCACCCATGGGGGGACTCATCATGAAGAAACATTGTTACTGCATAAGGTGAGTAACTTCTTCTTCCTAAAAGTGCAACTTCTGCCTGGCATTAAAATCAAGAGCCAGAAAAAATAGGGAGATCAAACTTCATCTCCTCAAGATAAAGAGTTTGCTGCCCCTGCCTTCTGACTGAGGCCTGGGGACCCTTCTGCATGCCAGTTTCTGAGTAAGCCTGCTGCCTCCACTGTCTCTTAGCTGCACTTGTCGAGAGCATTTAAGAGAAATACCCAAGATTCCTCCCAGAAGACTGTCCCTCAAGTTCTCAAGGTAGGGAATCTATCTTGAAGAAGGGACAGTGTCCAATGACTCCAGCCACTTTAGCAATCATTGCTTTCCAACCTGGTAGCCATGAGGCTGCTGGTTCCTCAGGTGCCAAAGGCACTGTCGCACATATAGACTGCAAAGTCTTGGGTTCCAAGAGGTCATTGGTACCACCAGTAGAGCGAAGTGGCAAGAAGAGCTTTACTATTCACAAAGTACCAAAGAAGCCATCTTGGGCTCTGTCTGGATTCCTCTCAGAGCAGTCAAGATTCATGGTACCATCAACTCCCTCGACCACTATCACTTCAGTGCATGCCATGGATGCAAGGCCAACAACAATCTCGGTATCACAGATGTTTTGCTTTCACTGAGACTTAGCTGTGTCTGAGATACCTGACTCACCATTGCTCAGCACCAACATACACTTGGTACCAAGGACTTCCAGATTTACTCCATACTGATGGCTTTACCTCTGGCTTCTTCTGGTGCTTCACCATTACAGATTGGAAGAGGAATATTCTTTTTTAGATCTTGCCTCAGTTTCCCGTATATCTGTGTGGAAATCTCCTCTCCATTCCTATACAGGTCCTTTTCCAGAAATCTCTGAAAAGATTGACACCACTCATGAGAGATGACCACAGCTATCATCTCGCTGGCCTGAACATCCATAGATGCCTCCATTCATGGCCATATGCACCACCACCTTTGCCATACAAGGATCCTTTGGCGACCTATTTCCAGCAAGTTTCTAAGACCTCAAGCACCACCCGTCACAGAGATAGACAATCTTCATCACCCTCCCTCTCTAGGAGACTGGATCCTCAGAAAGAAACCTGTGCAGAACAGGAAGTTAGAACTGAAGAATACATTTCTCCACTGGCCAACATCTCTTTTTTATCACTGGATGAAGCAGTTATGCCACCTCCTCTATCCCTAGCAAATTATTTTAAACAGTTTCAGCAGTTGTTAAGAGAATTGCAGACTCTTTGCAGATTCATCTTGAAGAGGTTAAAGAAGCACATCATAAGCTCCTTAACATCCTCCAAATAGCTTCATCTGCTTGCATTTCCTTGCCAGTTAGTGAGGCCTTGCTGGACCCTGCAAAGGTTATCTGGCACACCCTGGCCTCAATTCTGCCAACATGCAAGAGGATGGATAAAAAATATGTCTCATCTATGGACTCAGAATTTTTATTTTCTCATTCCTCTTCTAGCTCTTCGGTGGTTGACACAATTAATGAATGTGGAAGGCAGCACCACATTAAATATATACCCTATGGCAAGGATCATAAGCGCCTAGATCTGTTTGGTAGAAAATCATATTCATCAGCTACATTACAATTCAGAATTGCCAACTACCAGGTATTAATGGCTAAATACGATCATACAAATTATACCAAGCTGAGCTCTTTATTGCTCATCCACCAACTAAACATAGAGAGTAATTTCAGACAATTATTGTGGAAGATCAGCTGCTTCCCAGAAGATCTCTGCAGGCCTCCCTCAATGCTGTTAATATTGCCACCCATTTAATCTCTACAGCTGTAGTTATGAGAAGGGCCTCCTGGCCACAGCTTCCAGGATTTCTAAAGGAGGTCAGAAATATGGTTGAAGCCCTCCCTTTTGATGGTACTAAACTGTTTGATTATAGCATGGACGAATTGCTACGCACATTAAAGGACTCTAAGGCTACTTTGTGTTCGCTCAGTATCTATACACATACCCACTGGAGAAAGTTTAATAAGTCCCAGACAGTGCAGAAATCCTGTCTGCCCAACTTTTGAGCTCCCAGAGATCATACAGACCTTAACCCAAGAGAGAGAGGTTCCAGAGAAGAAAACCACCCATTTCTCAACCTTTGACCTTGCAGTCCTCCACCTCCAAGCACCAATTTTGATGGGGTATGGTTGGTTGAGGGCTTGAGTTGTTATTCCTGTTCTTACCAGCTGCATCACTTCATCTTCCTTCTTCCCTTCGGTGACCGCCTTTACCAATTTTGGCAGGTTTGGGAGTCAATCTCTATGGACAGGTGGGTCTTGGAGATCATTTCCACAGGGAACTCCATTTTACCTCTCTTCTGCCTTCCAACCCCCTTTCCCTGTCCCTCTTCAGGGACTCGTCTCTTGAGAACCTGCTTTGATAAGAAATATAGACTATTTTCAACTCTTGGGTGCTTTAGAACCAGTTCCCATGCAGCAGAGAGGGAAGGTGTTTTATTCCAGATATTTCCTGGTGTGAGATCATTGCAGATGATTGCAGGCTAATCATTGCAGATCATTTCAGGCTATTCATCACTTATATGAAGGCTTAAAAATTCAGAATGGTGACACTTGACCAAGGGAATTTGTTCTCAGCTCTAGATTCAGGATGCATATTTCCATATAGTGATCCACCCATTCCCCAAACAATTCCTATGCTATACTGTTGGACATGACCATATTCAGTACTAGGGTGCTGTCTATGAGCCTGTCTTCTGCCCGAAGAGTCTTTTTGAAAGTTATGTTAGTAGTAACACCAAATCTCAGCAGAAAAGGAATTCTGATGTTCACTTACATAGACGATTGGTTTCTGAAAGGTCACTGCCAAGACATAACTTCACAGGCAACTTGTGATGCTATAGACCTCTTCCTCAACTTGGGCCTACAACTGAATATTCAAAAATCCATCATGACCCCTGTGCAGAAGTTAGAATTCATAAGCGCACATCCAAATGATTAGAAGCAAGAACCTGCCTCCCAATGCAGAATGTGGCCCTATCCAACATAGTCTACATAATCCAGATCAGCCCTAAGAGCCCAATCAAGAACAGTCTTCAGCTGTTGAGGCACATGGCAACTAGTACTTTTGTTATAGATGTGCAAGACTCCGCATGTGTTGCCTTGAAGGGTGGCTCAGGACTATTTATTCACTGAACAGACACAGTCTAATTACACTACTGTCCATGCCCACCTTCGTGAAGGAATCAGTCAGTTGGTGGAAAGACCCTCACTATGTTTGTGCAGGAGTCCCTTTCACCTATGCTTTCCCAACACTTGTCATAATGATGGTTGCATGCCTGCTTAGAGTGGGGAGCACATCTGGACACACACAGCTTCGAGACAACTCGGCACGTCAACCTCCTGGAACTCAGATATGCCTGTCTCCAGTTTTTACCAATAATTAGGGCCAAACACATAAAAATCATGATGGACAACATGTCATGCGTGTTCTTTCCCAGGAAGGCGGAAAGATCCTTCACTCCAATCTCAGACTTCTTCATCTCAGAGCATGGCTGGTAGATGGTTCACAGAAGTAGAGGCAACCTGCTCAGAGGAAGTAAAAAGAGTGTTACTACACAGCAGAAAACAGTCTACTTGCTACACTTACTTACAAAAAATGGACAAAATTTGCCTGCTGGTGTGACTTCAAACACATTCCACCAACAACATTATTGCTGCCAGGTATACTGAACTGCACGCTAGAACTGAAAAACATGAGCCTGTCACTGAGCTCCTCTTAAGAGTCCACCTGGCAGCTATCTTGGCTTTCCATTCTGCAATAGATGGTTATTCCGAATTTGCACACCCAATGACAATGGAGGTTCCTCATGGGGCTTGGAAATCTTTTTCTGCCAATCAGGGATCCTGCTCCAGTTTGGGACTTCAGTCTGGTTCTTAAATGCCTTTCAAGATCATCATTTTACCCAATGGCTACCTGCTCACTCATCCATTTATCAATGAAAACAGCATTTCTAATAGTCATCACATTGGTTTGACGAGTTGGGAAATAGGAGCCCTTATAGCATACTTCCTTTTCACAGTGTTTTTCAAGATCACATTATGACCACATCTCAAGTTTTTACCAGAAACATCTTCTGAGTTCCATGTTAACCAGCTAATTCACCTTCAATCTTCTACAGCAGTGTTTCTCAACCTTTGTGGTGCCAGGGGCCAGTAGTCTGCCTTCCTAAACTGTTATGGACCTCCTAAGGCTTTTTGTATAATTTTAATGTTACATTTGTGCATTTAACTCTATTGCCTTTTAGTATTAGTGAAACAAATACTGTAAAATAGAACCACACCCACTGGATTTAAATTTAAAAAATATTGCAAAAGAGTTTAAACATGAAGTGAGCGTGTTCATCAAAAGTTGAGGGTAGATGTACTTTTTATTTTTAAATTCCCATGCAAGTACATGTTTACAAGAAATACATAATAAAAACTATGCAAATTACAAAAACATTCCACATGAACAGCACTTTAAGTGTGAAAAATAAAAATAAACGTATTCACTTTCCAGAATCTTAATGGGATTTCTGTGTCTGCCATGCAGCCACGAGGCTTTCAATCTGGGGATGAATGTTGGATAAAGACACCTCTGAGCATTTTTCCAATGCTCAGTCTGTTCCGGTATTTCGTTTTAGTGGCAGTCATTGCTGAAAATCCACTTTCACAAAGATACATTGAATGGAATGGTAGTAATGTTTTTACTGCGAGTTTGCTGAGTTGTGGATATTCTTTACTGACTTTAATCCAAAAAACAGGTAAGGTCAGTTTTTGAAATTGTAATCTCAGTCTCTCATCACTTGACAACTCAAGCAATTTGTCCTCCAGTGATGACAACAGGTAAGTCTCAGTCCCTGCAGACGAAAAAGGGTCACAAACCCACTGCATTCCTTTCCATGGATCATGGTTGGCGGAGAAGTACTCTTCAAGTTGACTGTAGATGGAATGAAATGATTTCACTAAATTTGGCAAGATCAACATCTTTGCTATCATCCATAGCCATGAATGGGAAAGATGGGAACATGTCAGCAATCTTTCCTGACCCTTTCTTTCTAAACATTTAGCTTCTTTTTAAAAGCTGTTATTTTATCTGCATTTCAAACACACTGGATATGCTTCCCTGCATTGTCAGATTTAGGTGGTTAAAGTGATCAAATATTTAGGGCATTATTAATTCTTCCCCTGTTGTAAATGGTGATTTGCATTTCGCTAGTCTCAGGGCCAGCAGGTATGATGCTTTTAGTATACCTTCATTTGTTGTGGGTATAGCCTGCAATAATTTCTGTTGAGACTTCACTTCCTCACATTTTCCTTGGAAAAATTCCACCTGTTTTTCTTTTAAGTTTGGGTGTTTGGTTTCAAGATGACGAATCAATTTTGATGGTTTCATGGCATCGTTGCTCAAAATCACACTACACACAACACACTGAGGCTTTGAGCACTCTTCGTCCCTGCACAGAATATTTAATATATGCATACTCATACTCTTTGTAAAAGGCTGAGTGTTTTTTCGTCTTTTCAATTGTTTCTGCCCTTTCACAACTTTCCACGGCACATTCCTAATCCCTGTTATATTTACCCAAACATTTACTAGTTCCAAAAAACTATCTAAAACCGCCTGCTTTGACATTATGTGCAAATCAAAAATAAACTCATTTTGCTAATGTTAATTTCGCCTGTCACCACTGATACATCATGCACCAACGTCATGTTTTATATAAGACCCGGAACAGAATTAATGGAGCAGATTGTGAGCTTGATTATCATTTTTATTATGACCGGCCAGCGGAATTACATGAAATACAGATTCAGTCATATTCTTTCAGATTAATCGCATAGGATTTTTTTTCAATTCTTAAAAATTTATCAAAATTAGGGATGTAACAGGGTAAAACGTTCAAATGGTCAGCAGCAGGCTTCACATTTAGCGCATTAATCAAACATTCAAATGACAGGGAGGGGGGAAATCTTGTCCTGGAGCGCACGAGCCGCCCAGCTGAGGGGGCTGCTCAGCGGGGGGGGGCAAGGGGCGGTGGTGGGCTGCTTCGTCCCTGAGAGCCCAGCTGCAGCTCTCTCTCCCCCTGCGCTGGGCTCCAAGCCTCCCCACTGCTTGTGGGATTCCGAGCCCAGCTGTGGAGCTACTGTCCCTGTCTGTCCATCTGTGGCCCTTCCATGAGGCGCAGAGCCCAGCATGAGATAGCCCACAGCTGGACTCGGCTCCCTGCAAGTGGCAGGGAGGCTTGGATTTTGATTTAAAATGTCTAATATAATTAAATGTTTCACGGACTGGCAAAGGAAGTTGTCATGAACCGGCAGTTGAGAAACATTGTTCTATAGTAAACCTCACCTAGGCAAAAGAAGGCACTTGATGTCAGGAGAGCCCTGGCCTTCCATCTTGACCTTTCAAATAGACTTCCAAATTATTTGTTTCGATTTGCAGACAAATCAAAAGGGTCTGCAATCTCTAAACGAAGACGTTTCAAATACATATCTGAGTGCATTAGTTTTTGTTATCAATCTTGCAATATCCAACCACCTTTGGACATATGAACTCATTCTGCAAGGTCTATTTCCACTTCTATAGCCTTTGTCAAAAATGTTCCCATCATTGAAATATATAGAGCTGTGATTTGTGTCTCAATACATACACTGGCTGAATATCATGCAGTAACTCTCAACTCTACTTCAGATGATGTATTCTTCTTGACTATCCTTTCTTTGTTATTGGACTCAATTCTGAAGCTCCTTCCATCTTATAGGGAACCACTCCATAGTCACCAAGAGTGGAGTACTGAGAGGGACAATACTTGAAGAAGAAATGGTTACTCACCTTGTTCATTAACTGTGGTTCTTTGAGATGTCCCATCTCCCCCCCCCCCCAATTGGTCTCCACTATCCACCTTCCTTCTCCTCTGTTTTGAGTTCTTTGCTATGAAGTTTTGCAGTAGAGAAGGAACTGATGGTGGTTAGCCTGCGTAGTGCTATATAACAACAGCAGGGAACATGAGACTGAGTAATACGCATACATGGGCTGAATGGACACTGCTATGAGAAATCTCCAATAAAAGGATCAGAGTGCGCAAGCACACCTAGAATGCAGCAACAATAGGGACATGCATCTCGAAATACCAGAGTGACTGCATGGGGTGAGTAACCATTTCTTCTATTTAGTCTTTCTCAGAATATAAAAGCATAGTCAACAAAACAAAGACAAAAGATTTTAGTGGTAAATAAATACTTCAACGTGATCCCTAATTAGCCTGGGAACTCACTTTAAAATTGAAAATATAATTGAAGTTAAAAGCTTAGCAGGATTCAAAAAAGAATTAGACATTTATATAGATAATGCAGACCGCCTCAGTTACATTAATTGATGGGGTTTTGGAAGACACTTTTCAAATGGCAGTTTGTTCTGTAATAGTTCACTCCAGGGTTTCTTGCATCTTCCTCTGAAGCATCTAGTCCTTCCGTCTGTGTCAGAGGCTGGATGCTGAACTAGCTGGGTCCCAGGCCTGTTCCATTATGACAATTCTTATGTTCCAGAGTTGTTGTAAAGCTTAGCTCATTGATGGGTGAAATCCTTGCTCCCCTGAAGTTAACGGGGTTTTAGTCATTGACTTCAGTGGGGATTTTACCCAGTGTTTCTCAATATAATTGTGTAAATAACTGATTTTGTTATTCACTGGATGTTTTCAGGGCAAACATCTTTTTTGGTTGACCCCCCAAAAAAAATCTAAATATTCAGTGAGCCAAAAAGTTAGGGAAAAAATAATTTTGGGTTGAACAAAATGTTTGACCTAAAATAAAGTTTGGTTTAGTTTTTGAGCTTTTATAAACATTTTTTATTTTTTAATAAAATTGGATAACATTGTTTTGAATCCAAACATCTAAATGCTTTATTCTGAGAGTATCAAAACAAAATATTCAGATTTTTTTAGAATTTTTAGACTGAAATAATTTGGTGAATGCAACATAAATTCAGAATGGTTCAGTCAATCTGAATCTGCATTTTTGGCAAAAAAAGTGTTTTGGCAGAACAGTATTACAAAATCATTGAGATCCTCTGATGTGAAGTACTGTAGAAACGCAACTTATTTGATTACGCTGGACCCTCTGTGATGAACAGTTTATGGTTTGAAGCAAAAGGTTTTATTATTCCTATCTTAATTTTTGTGTAAATTAGCTACTACAAATGTGAGTATTGGTCAGTATATCATCTAGCCCTTATTTAAATCTCATGTCTCTCTCCCCTCCCTTTTCGCCCACCCTTTGCTCTGTGGTTTACTTTCTCCTATATTCTGCTTCACATGCTGCCTTTCTATAAAGACATGGTTGGTTATGCAGGACAGAATAACTGACTGCTAACTGCCATCAAAGAGGGTTCTTCAACTGCTGGAAACACGTAATGGCCACAGAGCAAGGAAGTAGTAATTTCCTTCCTTTTGGCTTTCCCTCCTCCAAAGAGTGCCATCTAAAGGAACCACCCACTTCCTTGGGGTTTTGGGTCCTTGAAATCATTTAGTAGTTGCTGTGGTTATAAGTTGAGTGCCTCAGTTTAAAGCATAACTTAAATAATTTAACATTTTTAAGATACATTTATGCTTCATTATTTTTAATAGATATTCAAAACTAATGTATTTTCTTGTTGGGTGTATTGTTTTTCCTTTAGCTTACTTC
Source organism: Mesoclemmys tuberculata (assembly GCA_007922155.1). NCBI lineage: Eukaryota > Metazoa > Chordata > Testudines > Chelidae > Mesoclemmys > Mesoclemmys tuberculata. The sequence goes on from ML675601.1 coordinate 64,873,775, forward strand.
GATGATAACTTATGTTTTCAGTGGCTCATAAAACTGATGAGGATCTATTTAGTATCTATCACCACAACATATATATAAAATGGTGTTGAATTATATAAGAGAGCATTTCAATCTCTCAGTGGTGTGATACAGAGTTTGTTTTTTGTTAGCACTATCCAAATTATTCCATGCAACATGTGTAATGTAAATATCTTACCTAAATTTAACAAAAACGGGGGGAAAAATCCCCAGTTTGACTAAAATACTGAGTTATTAGTTCCAAGTTCTGACTCGCCCCTTCCCCCGCCATGGCCTCATTGGTACATGTAGTGCTGAAGTCTTAGAGTGTATGTTATTTCATATCATACATGCTGTAATGACTGTGCACAACAGGGGAAGTCGAGGAAGGAATGCTGGCCGTCAATTACAGATTTACATTTGTATTTCCTGTCTTTTGATTGTTCAAATGTCTGTAATATGTCTGTGTGTGGGAGAGCGGGGGGGTGTTACTGGATTTGTTTTAGTGTTGAACAAATTGAACGCTTTCATGGAAGGTAAGTAATTATTTTCCTCCCCCTTACTGTCATTTGTGCATGTTGTAATATTTGCCTGAAGCAAGCTAAAAGAAAACTGTATCTTAAAAAGTCTCTTTCTGTAATATTTTCAGATTAAAGTGTGGGGGGACAGAGAGGTGAAATGAAGTATTTTTTTGTGATTCTTATAATATTGAGGAGAGCTTTTGTTCTCTGTAATTGCAAAAAGTTTCAAAGATAGTGGAAGACCATTGCTTTCTAACAGCAGTTTGGCGTCTCTGTAGTGTAGGCTGGTGACTGTAGGGTCTGTATATATATATTGCTAGAAATAAGACTTTACACTTGTTACAAGAGGCCCAGTTAAGCACTAATTAGCCTTCTCAGCAACTAGCTACAGAAGCCCTGCAGGCTCCATGGACTGATGGGGTACTGATGCCAGTTCCCCTGGAAGGAATCATTTTAGATGTTTTTGTGCTGCATCTCTCCAGTATCCCTAACACTGCCAAACCCGGGTACCATATTCTGTTTCATTAAGTGCACTCCACTGAACATTTGAGGTAGTATGTCTTCTAAGATGGGGATGTTTTTTTCCCTGGAAAACTGACAGGGCCATTTGCCAATGTTAGCCAAAAAAAAAAAGGTGTGTGTGCCAGATACTTGCTACTGTGTTCTCTAGTATTGATGAGTAAGCCAAAAGATTGAAGATTCAATTTGAATAAATATAGCTTAATGTCTTTGGCCTGTAGACAGGGCTGGAAATCTCATGAGCTCAGGTTTTCTCACAGGATGTGCAGTTCTCTTGCTGGAAATGAAAGAAGAATATTCTCTCCACATGTGATTTCTCTTCCAATCCCAGCTGTGGTCAGGACGTGTAGTTCTATTGCAGCTTTCATCTAGGGATCCTGAAGCATTAATTTCATGTATTTATTGATATATTAATATGTATTAATTTAATATATTAATTTCAACACCACTGTGATGTAGCTGTATTATGCCCATTACAGTGGAGTTTATTGAAAAATAAAGAGGTATAAGTAACAAGTCTACATCACAAGCTTATGACATACCTGGGAATGCAACCCAGGATTCCTGTTTCCTGTCTCCTTCTGCAGCCATTACACACTACATTACCTACCTTCTTGCCTTTTACTAGCGCACAGATTCATACTCTTCCTTCTTTCTTCTTTGTCCTTTTCTTTTTTTTGGCTCTCTGTCTTTATCCTTTTTCTTTATCTTTTCTCATTTTCTTCTGAATTTGCTGTGTAATGATTTTTAAATAAAATTATTTATAAATTGCACTTTGCTGAAGAAAAATGAATATAAATGTAATCTAGAAACAGAATCAATTGCTTCAAGTGTGGTTAGTGTTCTGAGACCAGAACCTGGAGTTTTTACTCTAAAACCCTTGCATTAACAAAACAAAGTTTAATCACTAAATTGTCCTAACTTAGTTTCCAGAACAGATAACTGGTTTCTGCTCTAATATTTTAATATAATTTAAACGGCTGTGCATACAGTGAGATACAATGTTAGGCAATGTTGTGTGATAGTTAGCGTAGAAGACTGAGAGTTAGAACTCTTGGGTTCTGTTCTGAGATCTGTCACTGACTGACTCACTGGGTAGCTTTAACCTATTTAACCTTGTGTAACCTTGAAAACCCTAGAAATCCTTATAGAGACAGCACACCAAAGGCCAACACCTTTTTCAATACAGCGTCAGTTGACTTTCTTTGCAGGGTTAGATGATATAGTGCCAAAAAGTCATCAGCAACCGAACATCTGTTTGGTTTAGGGCTTCGAATGTTGCTGGTGTTCACAATGCTGGGAAATTTTTCAAAAACATTCCTAGTGTCAACAAGGTCTCCACTCACCCGTCTATTAAACAGGTGTTAATAATATCTACCTTCTTTATCAAAAATCGAAAATTACACCACACACACACGCGCGAAAGGACACTGCAAAAGGTAAGAAACAAGATGGTTTCTGTTTCCTGATTACACTGCTGAACTATGAAACTGGGGAGGAGGGAGGTGGTTAGGTGTACAAATAAAAGCAGCCTCAGAGCGGGGCAGCACACTCTTGACTCCAAAGGGCTGAGGGTGGAAGATACTTGTCTCTATTATTGTTCATATCAACATCTATCTTCTAGTAATTGTTCCATTCAGTGGTTTAAGATGATTTATTAAATAGGTCATGAGTTGTTTCTGCAGATGCAGGGGGTGGTTGTTTGGTTTGGTTTTTTTCACTCTCAACCATGTGTTCAGCTTGTTTAACATTATAGATTATTAAAAACCTCAGCCCGCACTGAGGATTCAGACAGGACAGTTTGAGTTTATGGATGTACAGAAAAGAGAGGCAGCAAGTTCAGTTTTTCACAACAAAGTTGTAAATAATGATTTTCAAGTATAATGGATGCTAGAAACAAACCTGAATAATTTGAGCAGAGCTGGAAAGATTGGGGGCTAGAGAAAGGGAGAGAGCCCTTGATATGGAGAGGGTTCTGTGTCATAAGACCACTTAATCCCTGCAATTTTATACATTATGGTTACCAATAGATGACACATTTCTGCATTTAGTGTAGGATGGAAAGATTTTTTTCTACATATGTATTTTAGTTTGTTATGGAGATGTTGTTCATGGCTCCATTCATTAAGGTTATACTGAGGGTTTTTGTTTGTTTTTGTTTTTAATTTACAATTAGGGATTCAACCTCTTTGTTTTATAGGAAGAATACAGAGTATTAGATTAATTTTTTTCTCTTTTAGGTCAGAAGAACATTTTTTAAAATATTATATATGTTTTTATCCTTGTACCTGTTGCTTCTTTTAATTTTGTCCATGTTTCCTTTGTCATGAAAATATTCAAAAATATTTGTCATGAAAATATTTTTTAAAATGTTGCCGTTATTCCCCCTCCACTACCTTGAACACACACATCAAAATCACAGGGAGTTCCCCTTGCTCTTAGGGAGTTTGCCTTACGTGCTGTGGGCCAACCCTGAGCCTTCACTGTAGCACAGAGACAGCTGAAGTTGTGCACTTTGATCTGGTTCCATAGAGAGTGCTACAAATCTTGGGCGAAATACAGCCTTTTTCAGAGGGCCTGCATGTGCGCACGCACGCACACACGTGCGCGCACACACATACACACACACACACACTTATGCACTACTTAAGCCTTGAAAGTTGGGCTTACGTTGGACATGAGCGTTTCATGGACTTCATACTAGCTTGTTTTGCAGGCTGAATTTCACTCATTCTGAGGGGGAGCCATTTTCCAGAGATGAAGATATAGTCCCTATGTGGTTTCCAACCCCTTTCCCCCATCTACCTAGGAAGCAAAATCCATGACTGTTAGGTGTGTAGCTATGCAGTGCCTTCTAGACTCTATGGGGGGCAGGGTGGGCAGGAAATTTCGAAGAGCCATTGACTAATAAATACATCCCCAGCACTGACAAATAACAGCTCCAAAATTCTTGTCACTAGGCTGACTAATAACATCAAAGGAAAGGGTTTAGTAGATAGACAGTTGCTAAGTAATTTTGTTTCCCTGCATGGGTTTGTAAACAAATAGTGTGAATTACTGTGCCATTAGTTGCTTCTAGTTCAAGCTAGATAGGCTGGGTCTCATTGTATGCTTCCTTATAGAAAAGTCAGATACTCGTTCTGGATGAAATTGCGAATGGGAAGACAAGTAAGGAACAAGGGCAAACTTCACACCTCCTGTGCAAGCCTGAGAACATAGACTATGTGTGAGAGTCCAACACAAGATTTGGGAGGAGACAGAATCCTCTCTTGTGCATTGGAGGCAGGGCATGGTCATTTGTGCGGCTGAGCTGCAACAACTTACTGCCTATGGTAACTACTCCACTCCCACTTTGTGACCTCCACATGCATGCACTAAACCCTTGTGTGTTGGCTCTTATACAGAAGTAAGATTGCCTTGGTTCTCTGTAGCTTAATCCCCAAGTGCAGCTCTTTGCACTAGCCTTGAGACTGTGCTGTCTCCCGCAAACATTAAGGCCACTTTACTTATAAATGAATGACCACAGCGGGATTTAATGCATTGTAACTAATGTGCTTTAACTTTACACCTGTATAAATTTGTGATTTGTCTTAACTTTCCTGAGTGTCCCCATGTAGACAAGCCCTGGCTTTCTTTTTTCCTGACTCTTGAGTACAGACATACTCAACTTTGCTGTGCCACAGTTTTACCATCAGAAAAACAGAGCTAATAATAGTAGAAATATTAAAGGTGTACAAAACCCTGTAAAATTAGCTTTGTGAGTGCAGATAATCCACTTTGACATCTGAAGGCATTAAAGAAGAGCAAAGTCTTATTTTCTTATTTTTATCCATCCTTAAACTCCTCTGTCTCTTATTCCTCTTTCCCTAAACTTGTCTCATCCCAATCCATTTATCTAGGGTGTCCATTTTGTATGTAGGTTTCTAAATGCAAAACAGTGCTCATTAAAAAAATGGATGAACTGCAAAGAAAAATAAAATGAGACTATGCCCATTTATGCTTCTTTATAAATGTATAATGAAGGCCTGAAGTTATTTTAAAAAAATAAATTAAATAAAAACAAATCCTGTCAGTTTATTACATTAGAATTTCAGGTTTTATCGACCCTGGCTTTCTTGAAAGTCTCTATGACCAGCTGCAGAAGAAAAGCAAGAAAGTAAACCTTTTTAGTTTAGAGGCAAATTGAGTTTTATTCTGCTTATTGCAAATATTCTAAATTGAAAACTCTTTTTGAATAAGGAACTGTATTGATATGTGTCTTGTACAATATCAGCGTTTACCAATAATCATAATGTATCCTTTTACAGGCAAAGAATTAAATGAAATGTCGATATTCGGCAATTAATTATCTTCCTTTTTTTTCTTTTTCTGCATCAGAAAACATGGGGATTAAATTAGGCCAGCCAAAAACCAACATCTGATGAACAAATATGACTTGGATTTGTTTTCAAAATCATACAAAGATTCAAATTATATTTCTTTAAAGTCTTTTTTATGCAACGGGTTAAATTGAAAACATTTTGAACCAAGTTGTATTTTTTTTTTTTTTTAGGGCACTGGGACTTTTCAGTCTGATAGACAGTTTGTGGCCTCCATTAGTGCCTCTAAAAGTTCCTGGTCAAAGTCAAGACTGTGAAGCGGTAAGGTGTATAACTACTGAATCGTGTTTCTTTCACCCAGAATTAAAATTCTTGTATGTATAGTGTACATGTTTACTTGGATGTCAGAATCCCCCAATCCCTTTAGCTATTCAGCTATGCTTCTCCCTTCATTCTAAACTAACTGCCTGCCACCGCCTCCTGGACAAACACCTTGAGCTCATCCACAACTGTAGGTGGTGACTCATAATTAGCTCTCTGTAGACATCATTGATCAGCTACTGTGGGACTCTTCTCCTCCAAATTAGTTCTGATATTATGAAGGCAAATCAGAAAATATGACAATAGAAATCAGCAAGGACAGGACCATTCTACAGGTCAAAGTCAGGGCTATTTTAACTTCCTTTGCATGCTGGAGTGATTCTGAATGCAATGCTCATCCTGCATGAAGATTATCATCTGGAGGTTTACCTGACCACTAAAACAGTCTTGCCATAATAAAAATAGTGTGAGCATTTCTCTGAATTTAAAACTAAACTCTGAAGCTAATGTGCACTGCAAAACTGGGATTTCATCTGTAAATTTCCTTTAGTTAATATTGTATTCAGAAAAGAAACATTGCCTATTGTGTGTTGCTTGAGAATATTACTCTGATGGGAAAGTTTTGAGAAGTTTTGTTGTTTTAATCATTAAGAATCAGATACCTATGCTGTTCTGCTATTCCTGTGTAACTGTTCTTTTGGAGAGAAGGTTGGTATTATTTAATTATTTTCATTACATTAGAGCCCAGATGTCTCATCCAGGTCAGAGCCCCATTTTGCTAGGTGCTGTAAAGATTTACAAATTGGGTATGCATATTTAAAAATAAACAAACTTACTCCCACCACACTTCCTCCTCACCCTCCCCTTGAAGTGTAATCAACACAAAGGAAATGGAAAAGTTGGTCATTACTGGTTAGTCTAAGAAAAAAGTCTCATGAATCTTCTTGGTACAATGTACTTTTTACATTGCTAAAAGATTTATGTTAGAGAATAAAGTTAAAACTCCTCTATTTTAAAATAATACCATTAGAGTTCTGATTTACCCTGAAAAAGCAAGACCAGTTCTGAATAAAACCACTACTCTCCTTAATTCACCCCTCATCTACAGTCTAGCTATGTCACAGGTCTTGAAAAAAATGGATTGCCTACATATGTTGCAGCACATATATCCAGCAGTGGAAACATTTATGAATGGAGCAGCACTCTTAAATGTTGTGTAATATATTGTTATAACTTTCAGTTGCTTTTAAATTCTTTTACTTTCATCATAATAATCAATAAAGAGAGGAAACTTTCCATTGCCATACACCTAAAGCGTATTTCACAAACTAGGATCCTAATGCTTAAAGATGCCATAGTGAAGTCTTTTATTGCTGCCAGTTTTTGGCAGTATGTTATTTAATTTTGATACTTTTGTTACTGATACAAATGTGCCTAGAGAGCACATCCTTATAGATATAAACAAAAATAATAATAATAAAATAATGTTGATGTTACTGTATGAAGAGGTCTCTGGAACAGATTTCTCTTGTGCCATATCTACACCAAGCTATCTTTTTTTTGATATATTCAAAAGGAAATGTTTTGGTCTGACATTTTTTTCTTAGGTGGAAGTTCTTTTTAATGGCTGAACAGCTGTTTTCATTAATCCAGCTTTCCTTCATTATATAAAGAGCTTCATTAACTCCCAAAGAACATCCTCAGAGTAGAACTATAGAAACTGATAAGTAAAAATAAAAGTATAGGGCTGACCCTGCACCCTGAGAAGTTATTCTAGTTTGAGACCTCTTCGACTGGGGATTGCTGTTGTGATTATTCCATCACATAACTGTTTAAGGGAAATAAGGGCTGGTCCTAGCACAGAGAAAAATTCATGTTGTTGAATTTCTGTTCTCCATTTCCCCCCAGTGCTTCCTAGGATTTAACTTGGCAGCTTTCAGGTTCTCAGTGAAGCTGCTTCAGCTGTTTACTTTCACCAACCCATATGCAAAAATTACCCAAATGTCAAAAGTCACTTTTTATTTTGAAAACATGACAGTCATAGAATTCATATCTCTCAGAACTGCCCTGTCACAAAGAGTCGTAGTAGTTATCCATTATGCCAAATTGTGTGATTGTGTGATATGGGTCAATGTCAAATTAGGAGAAAGTATGACACTTTCAAACTGATTTCACTTGTGACATGGAAACATTACATTTTCATTGGTTCCTACTTCACAGGGGTGTTGTGAGTATCAGTTTATGTTTGAAAATGTGAAGAGTGATGTAAGGTGTAAGTATTATTACTTATCATTATTGGTCCTATTGAAATCCTTTTAATTAGGTCCCATATTTCTTTTATTTCTTTTAAACAGATTAAAACTAATCTTCCTCCTCCCAGCTTCTGTTACATTCTTACAGCTCAGCCTGATCCAAGACATATCAATGTAGATGAGGAAGGACAGATTTCCAATTTGTACCTGCGCCCAACTGTGCGTGGCCTAAAGGAAATTCTTCAGGTAACTTTTTAAAAAGTGCAATAATAGGTATTTTTATTACTGGTTTAATAGGTTTATAAAGCCACATTTGCCTAATTTTCTGTTTTAAATTGTGTGGCAGGTTGGTGATTGTAATCAACGTTGTAGCTTTTGGGCACAAGTTATATATCGAAGGCTGCAGGTAATTTTACTTTTTAGCAATGAAATGCACTAAACCAATGTAATGTGTGTGAAGAAGCAGATATTTGCTGTGTTTAGACAAAACATTTACTTTTCAGATGCTCTTTAAGAGCTGTCTGAGTGGAATTATCAGTAAGTAGAATATCTCTGTGAATCAACAAGAAGAGCACTTCTACTTGGTCTCACTTCTGTTTTGGTTTAGAAGACTAATTTCTTCTGAATCAAATGCTGTGTATTATAGGACAGATTTTCACCTTTATATGCCCAGGTAGCTCCCATTGAAACCAGTTGGGATCTGCAATGCCAACCAAAAAGAGAGTGTTTTGCAGTTAAATTCTGCCCTCAGATGCACCTGAGAAATGCCCATTCAGTGGCACATGTGAGGGAGACTTTGGTAGATCATAGGTATATAGAGTGATTCTGTTGTTGCATGCAACTGAGCAGATCCCCCTGGCTTCAAGGGGAGCCACCCAGGCACACCTAAGAGCAAAATTTGGCTCCTCTAATCTATCAGTGAAAAGCAGGAGGTTTTAAGTAAATCTATCTGCTATTCACGTTGGATTTTCTACTTCTGGGGTTTTTTTCCAAAGTGATGCTCTGAATCAGTAGTTCAAGGGATTTTGCGTTACTGATTTTCTGCACACTACTGGGTATGCAGTACAGCCAACACCGAATTCTAATGGAGGATGCACTTGACCCTTTTCTTGACAAGAAAAATAGCATCAGACAAATACAAGGAAATTCTAACAGGACCAGCTAAGAAGCTGGAAGTTGTAACTGATTTTGGGTGTTTTAGTAATTTGAATGGGGTTATAGGCTTGCCAATTGATCTGATCAGAAAATAATGAGGTTCTTGTCCCGGAATCAGGCTCCAGAAGGGTTTTATAGGGACCCCAGGGTGCACGACTGGAAGGTTCACAGTGATAACCAAATTTGTATAATTTTATAAGCTTTTATTGAGATAACATAAAATGATAGACAAATGACTGATTAAAAGAAAATGAATAATCACATGGATAATGGGTAGGATTACAGTCTTATTTTAGAGACTCGTGATATATATCTATATATATATGTCTACGGTATGTTTTGGATTAATATACTCACACCCTTCCCCGATGACCTGGTTCAGAGAGATGCCTGGTTCCTCAACTCTTGAGTAGGGGGGTGGAGAGCTAGACAGTGCTCGAGGGCTAAGAGCTATAGCTAAGAGCTATAAGGCTGAGACTACAAATAAATTTTTTATTAAAGATAATGTTTCAAAAGCAGGTACAGAGTTTAAGCAAAAGAGCATTGAACATCCAGGCAGAGGGTACAGGTTATTGGTGGATACAGAGTTGGAAGGAGGTCAGGGAGTACATCAAAAGCATAACCCATGGTGTTCTGGATGGGGAGTAGTAGTAGGTTTTACAGAAAACAGAGCATACCAGTAACTCGGGGACATCACGTATTACAAGGTTTACATGGGGTGCAGTGAAGGGGAAGCAGAGAAGTCCATAATAGTGAGGTGTCCCTCGTGGAGTTTGTGGAGTGCTGTGAGTGGTCGGACTAAGTAGAAACGAAGAACAAAATCTTAACACTAACTAAAAGAAGCTTCCAGGAGTAGCTGATGATTGCCCCAATTAACACAACTGCCCCTTCTTATACCCTGAGCAATAGGGGTCCTTCTAAATCCAAATTTGGATTCTTCACCCCCAAATTATTAGGGTACACTTATTCTATAGGCTGGTAGGTTTGTGCATATTAATGACATATCCACATCCTTTCCAGATGGTTCGTTTATCTCACCTTTGTTATTTCTGGCCCTTTTTGTGGGTTCTGTGGTGTATCTGTGAAGTTTACTTGGGGCATAACCTGTGACAACCCCTCATGTTTTGATGCCTCCTGATTTATCTAGGGGTAAAGGTTATAACCATATATGTCTTAATCCTTTAATTCATCATTACTTATCTGGGCCAAAGGTCCCAAACATGTGTATGCTAACTGCCTTAGTTTTCATACAGGATGTGGTCTCTAAGGTACCTTGCATTACAGCTATAATACTTTGATATGAATCTATGACTCTATTATAATAAATCAACAATACTTGACTCTATAAGGAAAGATATATATATATGCAAGCAAGCAAGCTAGTCCTATAGGCTATAAAGTGTTTCCCACCACCATGATATAGACCTAAATTCAATTTCAGGTCAAAAGTCTTTTGCTTCCAGTGCTCATGGGTAATGATCTGATATTTAGTCCTGGTCTACAGTGGAGACTTTCGTCGATCAAAGTCAGCTTTTTCTGCCAAAATGGTGGTGTACATACTGCAATAACCCTTCCCCCGTCGACCCAACTCTCCTGATTTTGAAACAAAATCAAACCACCTCAACAAGAAGTGTAGAGCTTTTTGTGCCAAACGTTTACCGACAAAGCGTCAACGTAGACATCACGCTTGGTTATGTTGTGGTAAATGGCCTCTAGAAAGTGTCCCACAATGCCCATCCTGACCTGTTCTGGCCATCAGTTTGACTCTGCTGCTCTGCAGCCATCTGTCCCTCCCCATTTAAAGTCCTCGGAATTTTTGAAATTCCACTTCCTGCTTGGTTGTGGAGAGCTTACATCTCATCTTCTCAGCTGACCATGGTGGCTCTGTACACCAAACATTCTCCCACTTGGAGCACACCGGGGCTTCCGGATCTGATCAGCATTTGGAGCGAGGTGGCTGTGCAGTTCGAGCTCTACTCTAGCTGAAGGAACTTCGATATGTACAGTCAAATTTTTCACTAAATGGCAGAGAAGGGCTATGAACAGGACCCACTGCAGTGCTCTAGGGAAGATGAAGGAGCTGCAGCAGAAGTACCAAAAGACTAGGGAGTCAAACCGTCGCGCTGGTGCAGAGCCAGAGGCTTAGTCTATGCTGCTGGCAAAATTCGGCAGCAGTCGAAAGGAGATACGCAAGCTACGTACTCACCATGCCCTGGTTGATCATCGAGCTGTGTACTTGCCGGGGGACAGTGAGAAAAAGGTATATTTCATAGTAATACATCAGTGGTGTTATTGCACTCACTCGTGCTTCTGTTCATTGTTCATTGTGCTTCTACAGGTGTGCCCTTGATGGAAAAATCCCTCCACAGCTGCCGAGCGCTTGCAGTTGATAAGAAAACAACCACTGAGGAGCAGTGGAGTTCCAAGAACTTGTCCAGTCCTCTAAGGTGGAAAAAAGGGCATAACGACATGCTGTGTCCAAAAATTAAAAAACGGATAGGCAGGAGAGGAGGGAAAACCAGGAGCAAGTGATAGCAGGTCATGAGTGGATGAAAAAAGCCATGAAGGAGCAAATGGAGCTGCTAAAGTCACTAATAACGCTGCTGACTGAATTCATGCGTGCTTGGCCTCCTTTGCAGCCAATACAGAACTGTTTCCCATGCCCTTCCCAAACTCCACCCACACATTCCTACCAAACTCCCAGCCCATCTTGGTACCCCGTTCACTCCACCCCTTCAGACTGCTTCCAGAATGATAGCTGGACTTACACCCAGCTGTCATAGCTCACACTGCCCCTCACTGCTTTGTCCCTTCCAGCCCAGCTTTTCATGTGTGTTGTGAATAATTGTGATTTAATAAAGACATACTCTGTGAAGAATAAGCAATCTTTATTTGTCTATTGCACCTGGTGGTTGCACCTCACTTTGATACACAGTGCAAGCTGGATAGCAGTCATAGCATGGTACAGTGCTCTTTACAAAGACACATTATTGGTGCTGTGGCAAACAGCTGGCTTCTCCCTAGTGGGTCTCGCACTTTTGCCTCTCTTAGTGGTCCAGGGCATTGCCAGTTACCCTGTCTTCCCAGGGAGGGGGGTAGGGACCCAGGCCCGCCCGCTCCTCCGGGTCTCAGCCCAGGGGCCCTCTGAGTAGCAGCTATGTGCTGCTGGCACCTTACTTGCAGCTGCAGGCTTTTTCCCTGGGCTACTTTCCCCCCTCTGTCTTTCTAGCTTCTTGAGCCCAGTACCTTCCTCAGGACTCCACCTCTCTCCCACACACCACTGTGCTCCGTTCTGTTCTTCTCCACAACTCCACACACCACTGTATTCCGTTCTGTTCTTCTTCACAAACTCCTCTGCTCACCACACACCTACTCCTTCATCTCCCACCCAGCCTCTCAGGAGTAGAGGGTTTTTATCAGGCACCTGGGTGGGGCCTTAATTGGTGTCAGCTGACCCTAATTACCCTTTGGCTAGTCTACAGGGAATAAAGCCTGGATCATTCTAGCACTTACATAGCGCCCTTCCAGAACTTTCCTAGTGCCCTCTGCCCTTGCTATACCACAGTGCTTATTGTCAAAATAGTTCCTCAAGGCCTTTCTGATTCAGATGCCCCCCTGTTGTGCCCCTCTCATAGCCCTGACATCTGATTGTTCATATTCAGCCGCAAAGTGATCCACCTCTGTGATCCATTCAGGGAAATTTCACCCTTGGCTTCACAAATATTATGGAGCACACAGCAGGCAGCTATAACCATGGGAATATTTTCCTCATTTAGGTCTAACTGGCCATAAAGGCATTGCCAGTGAGCTTTTAATCCGTCAAATGCACATTCAAAGGTCATTTGGCACTTGCTCAACCTGTTATTGAAGCTCTCCGTGCTGTTATCCAGGTTGCCTGTATAAGGCTTCATGAGCCATGGCAGTAAGAGGTAGGCTGGGTCTCCCAGGATCACTGTGTGCATTTCAACATCCCTCATTGGACTCTTTTGGTCTGGAAAGAAAGTCTATGCTTGCAGCTTTCTGTACATGGCAGAGTTCCTAAAGGTGTGCGCATCATGCACCTTCCCTGACCAACCCGCGCTGAAGTCAGTGAAACAGCCATGGTGATTTACAAGCACCTGCAGTACTGTAGAGAAGTACCCCTTTCTATTGATGTACTCTGTCGCAAGATGGTGTGGAGTCAAAATTGGATATGCATGTCATCTCTCACCCTGCCACAGTTAGGGAATCCCATCGCTGCAAAGCCATCCACTATTTCACGCACATTTCCAAGACTCAGAGTCTGTAGCAGAATGCAATTAATGACCCTTCACAATTGCAATAACACAGCTCCAAAAGTAGACTTCCTGGCTCCAGACTGATTACTGATTGGTAGCAGTCTGGAGCTGCCAGCTTTCACAAAGCAATCACCACACGCTTCCCCACCAAGAGAGCAGCTCTCATTCTGGTATATTTGCTCCATAGGGCAGGGGTGAGCTCCGCACAGAGTTCTATGAAAGTGACTTTGTGCATTTGAAAATTCTGAGCCACTTCTCATCATCCCAGACCTGCATAACGATGCGATCTCACCGCTCAGTGCTTGTTTCCCACTCCCAAAAGCAGCGATGCACCGTGTACAGATGTTCCGTGAATGCAAACAATAATCTGGCATTGTTTGTTTGCATGGCAGACAGCAGATCAGGCACCTCAGATTCCAGTTCCAATTGAGAGCTCATGATATACTACATGACCAGTTGCGATGTGTTCAGAATACTGACAGCAACAGTTGAGAGCCATGAAGGGTCCATCCTTTAGAGATGACAGGAGCTCAGGAAACTGGAGCCATTGAAAAATGCCGCAAAACACAGTTGGAAACCCAAGGAGTGACAGGACGGAAATCACTGCATTATGAGACTTTGAGCCCGCACCAATGATGAACTGCGATCATCTCTGCCTTCCCACAATGCCAAGTGGCACGAGGTGGTGAGTTGCACAGTGGGATAGCTACCCACAGTCCACTGCTCTCACTGTCGATGCTAGAGCACCAAGTGTGGATGAGCTTCGGTGACACAACGAGTACTGTGTGGACAGACACAATTGTAATGTCAGAACTTTTTGATCATCTCTGTAACTTGCATCGACAAACTTTCTAATGTAGACAAGGCCTTAGGCAAGTAGCACAATTGCTCAATGATAATTCCCCCAAACTAAACGGCATGGGCATTTCTATGGGTATTAAAGCAAGATGAAATGATGAGGTCCTTAAGGCATTAGTAAGGACATTAGATTTTCAGGCATGTTTCCCTTCCCTATTTAAAAACAAAAACAACAACAACAACAAAAAAGCTTCCAAAAAACTGTTTTTGTCACAGAAAGTAGATTGTGTTTGTCACTGGCTGGTTGGTTAGGAGATGATGGTTTCAGATGCACCTATACCTGAGTCAATATTGTGTAGCAGTATCTTATTCTAGAAGTTCCTGGTCACTTAGAAAAGAGATTGAAGATGCTGGGATGTACATTGCTTTGAAGAATATTCATATGCCTAATAGGAAAGGCGCATATATACTTCCATATTGTTAAAATATTTGATTAGCCAGTTTTTGTAAGTGATCATTCACTATTGAACTATATGCACTAGACTTGTCTAAGTTAACAAGATAACGATATATTTGTTATTGGAAAGCTGTACTAAAAAGATAGTGGATAACTTTTGGATAACTACTCTCAGGATGCAAATGCACTTACTTGTTGTTTGTGTGTCACTCACCTAATCCTTCCAGAAATAAATTTTCATATGCAGCAACTTGTTGATTGCCTCAGACTTTGCCGAGAGGATTTGTCTTTCACACGCAAGATCATTGTGCAATAAAATGTGAAGGGCTTTGATTCAGCTTTAATTTTTTCTGCAGACTCACTATTCATAACTGATAAAATACCTTGTATGAATTGTGTGCCTTTTGTAGTTAATTTATATTATTGTACTTTAAAAAGCAGCAGTGTGTCTGCATTCTGCAGTGCCTTATTTAGGTGAAGGAGGAATGGAAATATGCCTTTTATTATTTATTTACTTATTTTCAGAATAAATACTGTGGTACAAAAGGAAAATGAGGAAATATATTCCATCTGTGCTTTGAGGAGCTGTCCTTTTTTATAACTGAATCCTGCTGCTGTTTGTCTGTTGTTTCTTTTCTGTTCAGAACAAATTGTCACACACACAAAGATGATTTTACAATGACTTGTGACTGTTACTATTATTATTTACTTTTTGGCTGATTCTTCCGTTATGTACATCTAAAGATCAGCTTTTAAAAGGTCTGGTGTTACTCTCATGTGACAGCTGTAAAAGTCAGTCTTATAAAACGGTTTTAAAACTGTGCAAATACGGAAGATGATGAGATGCATGTAGTTGTTACAGAAGGAACTTGGGATAAGTACAATAAAGAACATATACTAAGGAACCAGAGTAAATTGATGCATTGGGTTAGGAATTCTGCCAATTACCCTTTCTA
This sequence comes from Mesoclemmys tuberculata, assembly GCA_007922155.1. NCBI lineage: Eukaryota > Metazoa > Chordata > Testudines > Chelidae > Mesoclemmys > Mesoclemmys tuberculata. The sequence goes on from ML675601.1 coordinate 64,889,347, forward strand.
ATTAGTATATATTTGTTCTGAGAGCTACTAGGGTGACCAAATAGCTAGTTCTAAAGGTCTGATTTTTCAGAGGTTTGAATTTGCTGTTGGAAACAAGCTGAGGTTCTCATTGCTTCATAACCGGTAATAAATGAATGCGGCTTTAAGAATTCATATATCTTTATTTTTAGAAATGTACCCATTCTCTTGGGGAGGGGGGGTGAGGTGGAGGAAGTTGAAGTTAAATTCCAATAAATAAATGCAGTGATAAAGATTCTGGAATTTGCAGAGTATCTTCTAGCTATGTACTTCAATAAAATTATAATCTTGCAAATAAAAAGAGAGATTTGTATGCAAGCTGTTCTGGTAGCACCCATCACCATATTATCTAAGCTCTGTTGAGGTATTGTTCCAAAAATTCATAAATCCTTCAGAAAAAAGTGTTACACAATTGTTCATAATATTTCCTTGAATACTTGAATCTAAAATAAGTTTATCTAAAATTCTCTTTTCTCTATCGTACAAGCACACTACTTTATTGTTATAGAGCTGTAATGAATGCTAGCTTTGCAATAATTGTAGATGTAAAATAGAACACTGAAGCATTTCAGGGGGGTTAGGAAAACGCACACAGAATTACAAAAGCTCTGCAAACAGACACAAGAAAACACAAATTGCCCAACTTTAGCCCAGCTAATCTTGGTGGAGCCCTTTTAATAAATTTAATATCCATCTGTTTAATCTAACTTGTTAATCAAAGTAATGGGAATCATTTTAAAACACTACTGAGATAATGTTAATCAATTTTTCAGATATGTAGTCTAACACAAAGTGTAGGTACTTTGGCTGTAACATCATGTGTTTTCATGTTGCTGATTTTAGCCATACCAGAATATATTTTTCCTGTCCTAAACAGGCAAAAGACTTGTGTAGTCAGGGTGGGTTTCCTCGTTTCTCTCAGAACATTTTATGAATCGTTTAGTTTATATTTATATATATATCCCTCAAAAGTTTTCAGATGCTATTTGTTCACCAAAAAGAAAAACATCCAATTTTGTAACCTATAACAGCTATTACCCAGGGAGTGGGGCATTTGAGAATCTGATGACAGTGTTTGCTGAATTTGCTTATGCAGGAATAATGTCACTGAGAAACTTTTTTTTAATGACAAAACTCATATAAGGCCTTGTCCAGACTAGCATAAAAGGTGTATTTTAAGATGTGGCTAGCTAATACATTTTAACTAATGTATTTGAAAACTCTTGTGTAGATTGAGCAAGTTGTATTATAACATTAGCTGTTGAGGTAACCCCAGGCTTCCAACTCAGGTCAACCTCGACCAGCTAAATTAAGATAAAAGGATGTTAATCTGCATCTATGCCAGGGAAAGGGTTAACACGTATTAAAGGTTAACACACTTTAACTAGCCTCGATCTAATCTTGATTTCTCTTCCTGTCCAAACTCTAAGCAGCATGATCTAAGTGAGTTTTGTTTGTTTGTTATGAGGTGGAGCTCTTTTAGTCCTCAGCTCTGCCATTAGTTTAATCAAATTGCATTACAATTAAATGTGTTTTGCCCTTTCTTCTTGAAACTTTAGATAAAATGTAATTCTCCCATGGGTCAAAGGGAGTTGTGGCTCTTTGTGACAGACTTCACACTGCAGGATGGGGCTGAAGGCAACTGTGGAACTCCAAAGACTGTACCTGTATGTTTTACGTCATCATTTGTTCTCGAGAAAGAAGTGATGGAGGCACTAACTACTGCTTCCCATTGTGTTATCTTCTTCAAGGATGCTTTACAAGGAAATGGTAAGCTTGTTATTCAGGGTACTGGGGCAATTGGAGCCAAACTAAGTTCAGCATGGCCCATGGGCATTCAGATCTTTAATGTAGACATGCAGCCTTCTAAGACTGTAACACACTCAGATCAAGATGAAACATTGCAGGCTGGAACCTAATATTGGGGGGAGGGAATTGTGACAGTTGTTTTCAGTAATTTTTGTTTTGTTTTACATTTTTAACTGAATCTACTACCCCTGGAAGGTACAGAGTTAATAACAGAGACCTGACACCTTTATTTCCCTACAGGGAGAAGCATTGCAAGTTGCCCCACACTACCTTTTCAGTGTCCCTCTTCAATGACCAGATGGTCATTGGGAAGGTAGTTCCATCTCTATGCCTATTCATGTTTTTGGTCTCTTTGCCAAGACTCCCAATTAGAATGGCAGTTAGTGCCAGTGATGGAGACAATCTTAGGATGTGCATATTTGTCCATCAGGAAATAGAGTGAGACCACTAAAATGTAATTCACATAGGATGTCAGATGTTAGTGACTTTGTCACCATCAATCCAGCCTGAGTATGAGTGAGTCACTACTTATAAAAGGCTCCATGTCCTGTTACCAAATCCACTGAACAATCTGTCTCTAGCAGCTGAAATCTGGTCCATATTATGCAAATTAGATGTGGCACTTAGGTGCAGGTGAGCAAAAGTTTTGCCAACCCCTTCTTTGGAGAGATACTGCATGTGCCTAGCCTTTGGACAGATTTAAAATAGAAGTATCTCTAAGAGAAATACAAACTGATATGATTAAACAACAGACAAAAACCACATGCTTCCAGTAAATGAGTTATAATCCTGTTTGAATTGAATTTCAATCTCTCTTTTTAAAAAAATCTGACATAGCAAAATCTTTTTGCCTAGAAGCCACTGAGTTCAACAGGAGCGTGATGTGTGTTTCATTCAAAAACCAAATACTTTGGTGTGGAGTAAACCAGAAATAACCCATCTCTGTGTTTAGTAACTGGTAGAGAGCATTGTCTTTATTGGCCAAGACAATATGGTCACCTTTTTTCTTTGTATTGTAATAAATTGAAATGTCTGTGTTGGCAGGTAGGATTATTTGTGTTGAACGTACCGTTCTCTCATTACAAAAGCCCCTTTTGTACACGGCTGCCGAGGCTGACTTCAGTGAGCTGACTGGCCCTGTCGAACTAGATGAACTGGATTCTGCCACAGCAGCCAATTCCATTTGTACCATAAGAGGTTAGTACAGCCTTTTCTGAAATGAATGTTGCTAAGGATTTATGTTCATTTTAATCATTTGGTCCCAGTACTGATCTCTTGAATTAAACAATATGTTGAAGAAAGAAGGGGGAAAGAAAAGGAAGGGGGAGGTTGCTGTGTGTCATTAGGACAGTCAGGTTTACACCTCTCCCTGGGCTTTGCTTCTTGCCCTTTCACTTGCAGATGATGTTGTGGAAAAGTAGTTTCCCTTGCACACCATTGCCATTTGAGCTCTGCATGGTCGGTGTTCCCACGCGTATGTACATATGCACAAATATTTACTGTACAATGTTTTATTCTTTTGCTTCATATGTCAGTATTCCTTCCGATAGCATCCTGCACACCAATCTTTTATATCTTAACAATTGGGTATAACATTATCTGCTGTAAAATTATTTTTCAATAGATTAGGTGTGCAAGCAAGGTTTGTGCATGAGAAGGGGCTTTGCCTCCTTCCCTTGGGGGTATGCTGAAGCAGGGCAGTTTTACGTTCTACTGTGGGCTCCTTATAACAACTTGGCCACACTTGCTCCCCAGCTAGAGCTGCTTGCTGTTGGACATTGCTTTGTTTAATAATTTAGTCCATCCACTGCTAGTGCAGGAATATTCCCTACTGTGTGTTTTCTAGTGCTTTATCTCGTCTGCTTCTAAAGGTTTCAAGTTGTGGTACTTCCTTTGGGAGATTACTTCACAGCCTAGTAGCTCACACTTTTATAAAAACAAACAAACAAACAAAAAAGCCCACAACTTTTCTTAATTTCATTCCATCATTGCTAGTTATGTGACTAGACAACTCTTTACCTTCCTTGGGATTTGCACCCATCAAACGCTTGCTAAAACATTTCAATTCATTTCTAGAGTATTAGCAATGTTGACAAGGAGTATTATAGAATCCTTGCAAACATAGATTAAAAAAACTCAGTGTTGTTATCAAAAATATCCATTTCATTGCTGTGATAAAACCCTATGGGGCTAGAATCTCTGCCTCTAGTGTGAGTATATTGCATTGAAAAATCTTGACTTCTGGCATCACATAATGAAGAACAAATCTAACTCTAGAGGGTTCATTCTGAGTCCTTGTGAGCACTAACGTCTCAAATCAATATTGGCAGCTATTGTAATAGTATTTTAATCAACATGTTTGAAATACTGATTTTTTTCAACCACACTAAAATTTATGTAAAGAATATTCACTCCTATGCTGTTACATTTAAACACACCCAGTATAAGATGCTCTTTCTTCTCTACTTCAGTCTGTATCACTCTTTATTCAGTAGGATCGATGCAAGATACCCTTTTTTTGCCTCCCTCAACATCTAGAGGAGAAAAAAATCCACCTTCATGTTTCTATACAAGTTAAAGTGCATAATACTAAAAGCGAAGAGCTATTTTTAAAAATAAAGGTATACAAAAACCCTCAACCCCAGCTCTTCCTTAGTTGTGGAGGAGGAGTTAAGGGAGAAATTAGAGAGGAAGTTGTACTGCTGGCAATCTAGGCGGATGTGTTTGTGGAACTTCCTCTGGCATTCACCCCATTTGATTATACAATTGCTTTCAGTTAGGTTAACTGTTACTTTATTAATATTCTCCTGGGTCCTTTTTTACTAATAGAGAATGTAAATTCTCCTATTATAGGAGGAGCTAGCTCTGCCTGTGATAAGCTCTCTTCTTTGTATTTTCACATAGTAACTATAATAGTTTACAGTCTTTAAAATTGATTTTTATTGCTGTGTAGTTTGTCTACTTCCTCTTTCAATCTTTCTAGTGGAAGAATAGGAGATGATTGTGTAGCACAGCTTGTTCTTATAGTAACAAATTTATTTGGTGAAATGATTAACAAAGGAGATGTTTCTTTCCTGAAATGCTTGCAGCTTCTCTGTTTGTATTTGGTAACAGCATAAGATTATTAATATTTCTTATTAGATCCAACTGTTCATATGAAAGAGTTCTAGTAGTTCATACCATATGCTTTGTGGGAAGATGAGCTGATTAACAGTATTTTTTTGTCAGTGAATGATTCAGATGTTCGGATTTTGACACTTGATGTCTTCATATGCCCTTCTCCAAGTGGCACTGTTTCCAGACGTACTGATAAGAAGCTGCCCAAATGGCAGTAATCACCACACTGCCCCATTCCTAAATATTGACAATTGACCAGCCATTCCACCCACTCACTAACCAGTGTGACAAGTTGAATGAAGAAAACTTCACATCCATTGATTTTGGAGCTTTCAGTCAGCATACTTCCTTTAGCCACCTGCTCTCATTGCCATTAGTGACCAGAGCCATTTTCCAGATGCAGTCCTGATTGATCAGTCTCAGTCTCTTTGTGCTGATGACAGCAGCAGTCCAAAGAAATATAAGATGTATAAAAGTCAAATTACAGCTACATATATGGGTCCTTAAAAAGAGAGATCACAGGGACAGAGTATAAAACTGCCTGAAGTTGAGGAAAAACTATGGACTTGGTAATTTTATACAACATTTAAACCTGTTTAACTCTGCCTACCACTTTGTGTTGTGGGACGTATGATTGACATCTGATTAGTGTTTTTGCCACAGCTTTGACTTGGTTTGGCTTGATACTCACCTTTTGCCATCATCTTTAATGGTTTCACTGGAGAATTCACAGCTTCATCCAAATAAGAGTGAATCTCAGCACTTTGGGTAATCTAGTCAATAAAATTCCTATACATTTTTTTCTCTATTTATTTGTATTATTTTATTTAGTACCAGCACCATGTATCTGGTATATAAAAGATGAAAATAAATCAGAAGACTGAGAGAGAGAGAAGAAATTGATCTATCAAATTAAGGACAATTTAAAAATAATTTTAAAAATAAAGTTCTGGTGGAAAAAGGTGTACTTAACAAATGGATGACTATTCTTCCTCCATTCATAAACAGGCGCGCATATACTGTGGCAGGTTGTGTAAAAATTTGTAATAACTAATTCTAATGAAAGATCTCTTGCACCCTCCCACATGCATTATAAATAATTTAATTAATTTTCATTACAAAACCAAAAATGGATGAAAACGTTACCTACTTACTTCATGCCGTGTAATGCCTGAGTTCTCTACTTTCATGTTACAGTTTGTTCTTCAGCATCTGTACACAGCCCTTGAAATTCACTTTTTATCAGTATAGTCTGTTTTCTTTGCTTATATACATAACCATCAGATCTTTTGAGCCTTTCCTTCAAGCCACATAAATGCTGTTTCAGAATTGAATGATTGCCTTCTTGATGTCTGCTTTTAGATTTCTTCAAATTTAATTAAACTAAAATCCAAAAAAAATTAAAGTTTTGCTGTTTTTTCCTAACTGCATGTTGTGTACCTTTCCTGCCTGTCCCTTTCAGTAATGTTCTTATAATGGGAAAGTAAATATATTGCCACATGGCTATCAGCCACCTCCTTGTCTCTCTAGGATTTTATTGGATGTACTGTAAAATTGGGAGACTTTTGCTCAAAAAGATCTGGAATTACGAGATAACGCCTTTGTCATAACAACTACAGGTTGATTTACTGTAATTCTCCATTTACAAGTGTCTCAGATCATCCATTCTAAAAATTTTATGGATAAAGAATGGTGCATTCATAATTCTAACTTGTCATCTCAGCATTTTATTATTATTCTAAATCTCCTTACTGGCTTCCCATAACATTTTGTATTGATTGTAATTATTATACTTGTCAATAGTGGGGAGTCCATTAATAATGATCCACAATATCTCTAGCGTTCTCTTCCTAGCCAAACATTTAATTTTATGGGTCAGATGTTAATCTCTGTTACCTCAGTATAAATCAAGTGTAACTCCATTATTTATAGAATTCAACCTATTTAGCTGTTTCAAAAAAGCAGTCTGTATCTGCTGATTATCTAGCATTTCCTAAATATCAATATGAAATTTTCTGACCTAGAACATTAAGTAGTCATGCTTCTCTGCCATGGAAATAACAAAGGGTCCCCCTCCGAAAAAAAATCTGTTTGGAGCTTTAGTTCTATAAGTAAAGAAATAGAGACTTACATACTTCTTCAAGTATTTGAAGTTCTGATGCACCCTGACATTAAAATGAAAGACACGTATTTGCACTGTCAGGTTTTTCTTTCATTTGCTCACTTTGTTGATGTTTGGAAAGTCATTGCCTGCTGTCAGATGTTTATCAGCAAAGGAAAAAGGCAAATTATTAATATCAAAAAAGTGAAAGGATCAACTCAGATTCCTACAGTGAAGTAAAGAGACTATAAAAATGTCCATACTGGAAGAGACCAAAGGCCCATCTAGCGTAGTATCCTGTCTTCAGACAGTGGCCAGTGCAAGAGGCTTCAGAGGGAATGAACAGAACAGGCAATCATCAAGTATTTCATCCCGTCATCCACTCCCAGCTTCGGACAAACAGACTGGGAACACTCAGAACATGGGGTGGCATCCTTGAGTCCATCTTGGCTAATAGCCATTGATGGACCTATCCTCTCTGAATTTGCCTAGTTTATTTTTAATCTCATTTTAGTTTGGGCCTTCACAACATCCCCTGACAATGAGTTCCACAGATTGACTATGTGTTGTGTGAAGAAGTACTTCCTTTTGTTTGTTTTAAACCTTCTGCCTATTAATTTCATTGGGTGACCTCAGATTCTTATGTTATGTGAAGGGATAAATAACACTTCCTTATTCACTTTCGCCACAGCAGTCACAATTTTATAGATGTCTGTCATCTCCCTCTAAGGTTATATCTTTTTCAAGATGAAAATCTCAGTCTTTTTAATCTCTCCTCATACAGAAGCTGTTCATAGCCTTAATAACGTTTGTTGCCTTTTTTTGTACCTTTTCTAAATCTAATATATCTTTTTTTGACAGGAGGTGACCAGAACTGCACACAGTATTCTAGGTGTGGGCATTCGAGGGATTTATATAGTGGCATTATTAATTATATTAATTAATTGATTACTTAATTAAATTATAATATTTTCTGTCTCATTATCTATCCCATTCCTATCCAGTTCCTATCACTGTTACCTTTTTTGAGTGCCACTGTACATTGAGTGGATATTTTCAGAGAACTATCCACAGTGACCCCAAAATCTCTTTCCTGAGTGGTAACAGCTAATTTAGACCTCATCATTTTGTATGTGTAGTTGGGATTATGTTATCCAATGTGCATTACTTTGCATTTATCAACAGTGAATTTCATCTGCCAGTTTGTTGCCCAGTCATGCAGTTTTGTGAGATCCCTTTGTAACTCTTCACAGTCTGTTTGGACTTAGCTATCTTGAGTAGTTTTGTATCATCTGCAAATTTTGCCACCGCACTGTTTAGCCCTTTTTCCAGAACGCTTATGAACGGGTTGAATAGTACTGGTCCCAGTACAGACCCTGGGGGAGCACCACTATTTATATCTCTCTATTCTGAAAACTGACCAATTATCCCTATCCTTTGTTTTCTGTCTTTTAGCCAGTTACTAAGCCATGAGAGGACCTTTCCTCTTCCCATGCCTTCTTTCTTTGCTTAAGAGCCTTTGATGAGGGACCTTGTCAAAAGCTTTCTGAAAGTCTAAGTACACTATATCTGCTCGATCACCCTTTTCCACATGCTTGTTGAACCCCTCAACGGAATTCTAATAGGTTGGTGAGGCATGATTTCCCTTTACAAAATCTATGTTGACTCTCCCCCAACAAATTGTGTTCATTTATATGTCTGATAATTCTGTTCTTTACTATAGTTTCAACCATTTGCCTGGTTCTGAAATTAGGCTTACTGGATTTTAATTGCCAGGATCACTTCTGGTGCCTTTTTAAAAAAATTGGCATCATATTAACTGTCCTCCAGTCATCTGGTACAGAAGTTGATTTAGATGATAGATTACATATCCCCCAGTTAGCAGTTCTGCAGTTTCACATTTGAGTTGCTTCAGAACTCTAGGGTGAATACCATATAGTTCTGGTGACTTATTACTGTTTAATTTATCAATTGTTCCAAAATCTCCTGTATGGACATGTCAATTTGGACAGTTCCTCAGATTTGTCACCTAAAAAGAATGAGTCAGGTGTGGGAATCTCCCTTACATTCTCTGCAGTGAAGACTGATGCAAAGAATTCATGTAGCTTCTCTGCAATGGTCTCATCTTACGTGAGTGCTCCTTTAGCACCTCAGTTGTCCAGTGGCCCCATTGATTGGCAGGCTTCATGTTTCTCGTACTTAAAAATAATTTGCTGTTAGCTTTTGAGTGTTTGGCTAGTTGCTCTTCAAATTTTTTTTTGGCCTGCCAATTTATACTTTTTTACACTTGACTTGCCAGAGTTTGTTTGTTCTTTCTATTTTCCTCAGTAGGATTTAACTTCCAGGTTTTAAGGTCTCTAAACACTTCTTTTACTTTGTTGCTTAACCATGGTGGCACTATTTTGGTCCTCTTACTATGTTTTGTAATTTGGGATATACATTTATTCTCCTTCGAGTGATTGCTCATATGCATTCCACTTAGGTGTGTGCGTGCCCTCGTGCACGGTCTCCGGAGAACTTTTTCCCCTAGCAGCCCCCTGTAGGGGCTGGCTCCAGTGCCCCCTGGAGTGCCGCCCTCATGCGGCGGTACATAGGGCACTGCCGGCCCCTCCCCTCCTCAGTTCCTTCTTTCCGCCCGTGACGGCCGGTTGAGAACAACCCCTGCTCTTCACGGGTTTTTCTTTCCTGTAAAAGTGAATAGTTAGCTAGCAGTTCACCCTGAACTGAGTTAGTTTATAGTTAGTTAAGGTTTTTAGTTAGATAGGAGAGCCTTCGGGCTCTAGGCGACCCGGCTATGCCTGGGATACAAACCCTGTGCTCCATCGGGAGCGTGGGAGGGGGGAAGGGAAGTGGCACCGTCGAGCCGTTCCTTGCCGGTGCCAGGCTGACTCGGCACCAAGCACAAGGGTGCTCGTGGCAGGCTCAGCACTGTGGGGATCGGGGCGGCGCTGGACCCGATCACCAAGGGGTGAGCGACACTGCGGGGCCCTCGGTGCCAAGGCAGCACGTCAGTGCCAAGAGCTCCCCAAAACACATCTCCCATCCGCACCGCTTGGGGCGGGGGAGGCGGTTCTCATTGTCCTCCACGCTGTGGGAGGCGGGGGAACAGCCCCTGGCTAGGTGCGGTACCTGTGACGTGGGACAGCCAGGGCCCACAGGTGGGGTGGCTCGGGTTCCCACAGTGGGGGCACAGTCGGCCTGCATTGGCCCCAGGGGCAATGGCAGCCTTGTGGGCCCCCATGGCCATGCCCATTGAGACCCTGCAGTTCTGCTTATCTAACTGGTCCTGTGTATGGAACTGGAAGCATTTCAGAGACTTACCATGGAGGTCCTGGACTTCAATCTCTTACCTCGTAGCAGCCTGAATCTGGCCTCCAGGACCTGTCTCCTAACTTTCTCTATGTCAATGGTACCTACCACAATCATGGACTCCTTCCCAGTACTGTCTAGATGTCTCAAGAGATCCATAACCTTCACACCCATGAGGCAATTCACCATGCGGTTTTCGTGGTCATCACAAACCCAGCTATCTGTATTTCTAATGATCAAATCCCCCACTTCTATTATCTGTCTCTTCTGAATAACTGGAATTCCCTCACTTGGAGAGATGTTCTCAGTTGAGAGGATACCATGACATCATCTGGAGAAAGGGTCCCAACTATGGAATCATTTCCCTCTGCTTTACTTTGATGTTCTCCTTTCCTGAGACTTTCATCCTCCTCTGCAGCATAGAGGCTGTCAGACTCAGGGTGGGACCTCTCTACTGTGTCCCACAAAGTCTCATCTGTCTACTTTTTTGTCTCCCTTAGCTCCTGCAGTTCAGCTACTCTGGTATCCACAGCCTGTACTCAGTCTCTGAGGACCAGGAACTACTTGCACCAAATTCACCTGCCCCCCCAAGGGCATATATGTTACATTCAGAGTAATAAAGTGGATAGCCCCCACTGCTGCTGGAATTTGCCTGCATTGTTTTTACTCCTGCAGCTTTTTTTTGTTGGGTTTTCTTTGTCTCTTTCTTTTTTTGGAGGGGGGAGGGCACTATTTATTGCTCTCAATTTAAGAGACTGTTAATCAGGTGTATCTAGCTCTCCCACTCCCTCGCAAAATTCTCATTAGCTGCTCCATTTTCCCTAGCTCCTCTGGTCACTTAGGAGCTGTCTTTTTAAGCCCCCTTTCTCTCTGAGTAGTCCTGCCCCTTTGCTAAGGGTTAATGGGCTTAGGGATCAAAGCATTGTTAAGAAGCTCTGTCTTGCCTAGTGGGCTGCTAGACTCAAGCACATGGTGCTGCAAACAAACAGACCACATTATATGCTGCAGTCAAGCATCAACCACACAGACAACAAACCCATCCCAAGGGTCGGGTCTTCCTTCACCTGGGAAACTCCCTCCCTGAGTGGTTATATTCATCAACGTATATTATACCTTTGTAAGATTTCATTTTTGTTTAGGCACTGTCTCCGGGGTTAACGAGAGCACTGCCTTTTCCTGGCCCACATGTAACAGATGCAGCAATGGAAAACTGGAGCAGTATCCACAGGATGGGTAAGAATCAGTGTGGTGCTTAATGTAGCAGTGGTTTTTTTAGTACAGATGCAGCCTTAAGAGCCATACGTGGTGCACACATTCCTACAATGCTTCCTATGTCTGCATTCTCCCCGACAGTTACACGGGGGGAACAAAAGTGCGGGATTTTTATTGCTGGTGGAATGACACAACCAGTAAGGGTAAGATTCACCTACTAAAGACGACACAAGTAGAGGCAAAATGTATGAGTTTGCAGTGATAGATTTTTGTAGGTTATCTCAAATATTACTGATATAGTCTGAATGAACATGCCACATACTTTACAAACAACAGTTTTAAGCTGTAAAAAAGTTTTATTTCTTATATCCTTCTGCTTGTAATGCTAGGTGCTTTCATTAACAGGAGTCCTACTTGTTCTCCTCTCACTTTTTACTGGTATGTTTTAGTTAACTTCTGTGTCATTTTTCCTATTAAATAAATGTAAATGAGAGGCAAATCAGGCCTATGAAGTTTATAACTGTTATTAAAAATGAGCTAATTTACCCTTTTCTGCAGATAGAAAGGTCAGTTATAAAGTCTGATTTCTCACCACCTTTCAGGGCTCAAAGCAAGTGATACATGTTCAATTGAAAGGGGCATGGGGACAACTACATCCTGGGACATTGGTTCAATGCGAATTCTACCAATTAAATTACAAATGCTACCTCCCACCACAAATTCTACCAGCTGAATTATCAATGTTGTTTTCCACCAGGTTATTCTTGGGAATTTTCCCATCTAAGTATTTACCTAGTCTCATCTTGTATTGTTTGGGGGCCCATGGTGGGATGACAGCAATGTGGTAGGCATAGTGTAAAGGGAAGAAATGAGGATATAATTCTTCTCCTTCGAGTGATGGCTCATATCCATTCCAGTAGGTGAGTGCGTGCCTTCATGCACAATTCCTGGACTTTTTTCCCGTAGGAGCCTCTGTAGGGCCGGCTCATATCCATTCCACTAGGTGATTAAAACGCCACACCTTGGAGGTGGGTAGGAGTCACCGGCGAGCTGCCCTCAGCACGGCTCTGCCGACTCGCGCATCCTCCCTAGCCTGCTGGACGATAGCGTAGTGCGAAGCAACGGTGTGCACCGACGACCAGGTGGCAGCTTTGCAGATATCATGGAGGGGGATCCTTTCCAGGAAGGCTGCCGACGAGGCCTGGGCCCTGGTTGAGTGTGCTGTCACGATCCTGGGGAGCTGGACGCCTGCTAGTTCGTAGCAGTGCGTTATGCAGGCGGTGATCCATCTGGAGATGCACTGCGTGGAGACCGGGGAACCCTTCATACTGTCCGCCACGGCGACGAAGAGCTGCGTCGTCCTCCAGAAGAGCTTTGTCTTCTCAATGTAGAAGGCCAGGGCTCTCCTCACATCCAGGGAGTGTAGTCTCCTCTCCTCCTCCGACCTCTGCGGTTTAGGAAAAAACACGGGGAGGAAAATGTCCTGATTATAATGGAACTGTGAGACCGCCTTGGGCAAGAAAGCTGGGTGGGGTCTCAGCTGAACCTTATCCCGGAGGAACATGGTATAGGGGGGCTCCGAGGTCAAAGCTCTTAGCTCAGAGCCCGTCCTAGCTGAGGTAATGGCCACGAGGAAGGCCATCTTCCAGGACAGGATTAGCAGGGGGCAAGTGGCCAACGGCTTGAGGGGGGGCCCCATCAGTCTAGAGAGGACCAGGTTGAGATCCCAGGGAGGCACCAAGTCACGGACCTGCGGATAGAGCCTCTCAACCCCCTTGAGGAACCTCACCAACATTGGGTGGGAAAACAGGGACCGCCCCTCCAACGGCTGATGGAAAGCCGAGATGGCCGCCAGGTGCACCCTAAGGGAGGCTAGCGCCAAACCCTGGAGCCTAAACTTGCAGTAAATACTCCAGGATAGCCTGTATAGGCGTCATGCTCAGGGGGATGCCCCATGACTCCGCCCAGCAGGTAAACCTCTTCCACTTGGCCCTATATATGATCTGTGTGGAAGGTTTTATGCTGCCCAGCAGAATGCGCTGGACCTGCACCTAGCAGGCTCTCTCCTTCTCCGTCAGCCAGAGAGTCTCCAGGCCTTCAGGTGCAGGGAGTCCAGGCTTGGGTGCAGTAGGCAACCGTGGTCCTGGGAGAGCAGGTCTGGCCTCCTCGGGAGCTCGATCAGCATGGCGACGGAGAGATCCTGCAGCATACTGAACCAGTGCTGTTTCGGCCACGTGGAGGTGATCTGTCTGTCCCTCTTGATTTTCAAGAGGACCTTGGGTAGGAGTGCGATGGATGGAAACATGTATATGAGGGTCCCCATCCATTTAATGAGGAACGCGTCGGAGATGGAGCCCAGCTTGCGACCCCAGAGAGAGCAGAACCTCGGGCACTTCCTGTTCCAGGATGATGCGAACAGGTCCAGTCGGGGAACACCCTACTTGCAGAAAATCCTGGCCGCTACCTCCGGATGCAATGACCAGTCATGGCGAGGTAGAAATGACCTGCTGAGGCGATCCGCCTCGTCATTCCTGACCCCTGGGAAGTGAGAGGCTGTTAAACAAAAGTTGTGCCTCACCACGAAGTCCCAAAGTCCAAGTTCTTCCCGGGGTTCCTCCACCACTGTAGTGACACAAGTACTGTGGGGGGAACTGTCAACACTCTGTCCAACCGGTGCCTGCTGGGCATGTACACTAAGGCCAACCAACCTGGGAGGAGCCTGAGGCAGGCCAACCTCACCACATATGTACACGTGGCCATGTGACCCAACAGCTGAAGGCACTGCCAGGCTGTCGTCATGGGGCACCATTTTAGCTGCGAGATTATCGCTGACATGGCCTCCTTGGGGGACCCTTGCTGGGAAGCGGAGGACAACCCAGAGCGGTTGCGTCGTCCAACACCCCTGTTCCTATCCCTGTCCCTTGTGGGGGGTGAGAGGCCTAGGCAGTGGCCTAGGTTGCTGCTGCGGGCGCTGCTACTGGCGTGTCTGTTGCCTCGCCACCTGAGGGGTGTACAGGCCCAAGGAGCGCAGCGTGGCCCTAGAGTCCTTGGGGGCGTGCAGTTTCTCATCTGTTTTGTCTAAAAACTGACCAGCTCCATCAAAGGGCAGGTCCTGAATGCAGTGCTGCACCTGGAACAGCCCTGTGGACTGGAGCCATGCCGTGCATTGCATGGCGATAGCAGATGCCATCACCCTGCTGGCCGTGTCCGCAGTGTCCGACACAGTCTGTAGGGCTGTGCTGGCGACGGTCAGCCCTTCCTCCAAGACCGTGGCGAAGTCCGCTGCTTGGTCCCGGGGCAGGGACTCTGCGAACCTTCGCATCAAGTCCCATAAATTCAGATTGTACCTCCCCAAGAGGGCTTGGTGATTCGCCACTCTAAACTGGAACGCCCCTGTGGAATAGACCTTCCTACCAAAGAGGTCTAATTTCCTGCCCTCCTTGTTTTTAGGGGTAGAGCTTTGGGCTCCCTGCCTTTCCTTCTTGTTGGCGGCGTCCACCACCAGAGTCCCCAGGGCTGGGTGGGTGAAGAGGTATTTGTGCCCCTCAGCTGGCACGTAATACTTTTTCTCAGCGTCCTTGGAGGTTGGGGCAACCGAGGAGGGGGTTTGCCAGACCCTCTTCACGAGTTCCTGGTGCGCCCTGAACTCAATAAGGGGGGCCCCCTGGTCCCTATAGGCTGCCTCGTCTGGCGACAAAGAGGAGGACAGGTGGCGTGGCCCTGTCAAGGGTCTCTCGCCAGGATCTGACTCCTCCTCTGAGGAGCAAACCTTTTCCTGCACCGGTGGGGCCTGAGGGAGTGCTTGCTGGGCAACAGAAGCAGGGGCCGACATAGTTCCCTGCCTGAACTGCGCTCCCCAAGGTCTCCAATATGGCCACTGCCAGAAGGTTGGGGCCATCCTGGTGCCAGTGTCAGTGCTGGGGGCTGCACTTCCTCCCAGCGTCGGGGGCCCTTACCCTTCCGGGAGCCTGAGCTGGGGGAACGGTGCCGACGGTGCCGTCTAGTAGAGCCCTTCGGGATCCACTACTGCACGAACCTGAAGAGCGGCAGTGCCATCTGGATTGGTGCTGGCGCCTGGGCGAAGCCGATGGCGACGACAACCGGTGCCGCAGCACTGAGGACTTGCGATGCCTTTCCCCGGTGCGCGGTGCTGTGACCGATGCCTCGGTGCCGAGTCAGAGTCCGACGCTTGAGGGTGACCGGCTGACGACGGTGATCTCGACCGGTGCCGTCTCGGAGACCGACTTCCGTGCCGAAACGAGTCATCCGAGTCCGAAGGAGGAGAGGAGCTGTCCAGCTCGACTCTCCGGTGCCGGGTGCGCCCACCCTTCGTAGACACCCATCACAGGTTTGCCCCAGGACACAGGCCCTGACTCCTTCGGCCCAGGGAGGGTCAGAGGCATGGTCAAGGCCAACAAGGCTTGAGCCGCCTGAAACGCCTCCGGTGTCGAAGCCTGTAGAGGGGCTCCCCCACTCCCAGGAGTGGAGAGAGGATCCCTTGGATCCAGTGCCGGTGCTGGGGGCTGCTCGTGCAGTTCCAGCACCTCCGGGCTTGACCCCAACCGCTCCTGCGGTGTGGGGGAGGGAGCGCGCTCCGCGTGCTGGCGGTGCTGCTTCTTCAGTATGGGGAGGCCTGGTGCCAAGGCACTTCTGGCACCAGCAGGGCGCTCTACACCAACGACACACTCAGTGCTGAGGCGGCTCGAGGCGGCTCGGACGCCGGACGAAGTGCTGCCTCCATCACGATCGCCTTCAGCCAAATGCCCCTCTCCTTTTGGGTCCTCAGCTTGAAGGCCTTGCAGATCTGGCACCGATCCTTACAATGCTGCTCACCAAGACATTTGAGGCAGCGATCGTGGGGGTCACTGACTGGGAAAGCCTTCCCACAGCTAATGCAGGGTTTAAACCCCGGCGAGCCCGGCATGGCTGGGTTGCTTGAGCTCTAAGGCTGTCTAACTTTTACCTAACTAAACTATCCTAACTCAACTTTAAACTAGCTAAATTCAGGGAGAACTGCTATACTAACTAAGAACAAAGGGAAAATACTTGCAGGAGCAAGCGTTGTTCCAATCATCGTCACAGCGGAAAGAAGGAACTGAGGGTCTGTGGGGCCGGCGGCGCCCTAAGTGCCGTGGCATGAGCGCGGCACTCCAGGGGGCACTGGAGCCGGCCCTACAGAGGCTGCAAAGGGAAAAAAGTCCGGAAACTTGCACGAGGGCGCACACTCCCCTAGTGGAATGGATATGAGCAACACATCTCAAAGAACAACAGTTATTGGTAAGTAACCATATTTTCCAGTGACACAAGATACACACAGAGCAATAGAGTGATTTTGATTCCAGAATCTGGTAATTTACAGGATCAAAGGGATTAAAAGAAAATTTTTACAACAAAATTTTAAAAAATACAGCCTTCTGTTTTATATGTAATTTCCCCTGAAAAACTGCAAATGAAAAATACAAAGATTGCCCTAAATTTTGGTGTTTTTTTTTAGTATATGTAATTAATAGTGACTGCATGGATCAGACCCTCTATTTTGCAAGAGATTTTTGCTGTTGTTTAGCTAATAACAATGTAAAGTTTAGTCCATAAAACCACAATTCAGTAAAGCATTTAACCATGTGGTTAATATTATTCATGTGAAAAGACCCACTGAAGTCCAATTCAAGCATGTATTGAAAGTTAAGCATCTGCTTAAGCACTTTGCTGAATCGAGGCCAAAATCAGTACATCATTTGTTTGCCTTCTAATCTGATGTTTGATACTTGTCTTTCATGTGTCTCTTCCATCACTATTTGTTCACATATGTTCACGTATCTTTCAGGGGATCATATTACTGCAGCCTATGTTCCCAAACTGTAATTTTACCAGTTCTCAAAATGCAACTGGAAGTCTTTCTGCACTGTCCATCCCAACCTCATTGTACAGTAAAAGTAAAGGTGAGTTTAGATAATAAAAGTGCTAACTGTGTCCAAGATATAGAGGATAGGTATGTCGATGTACAGAGGCTCTGAGACACAAATTTCTATGCAGCCATGATTGAAGAAAAATGATAACTTTATTAATACAAGAAAAAGAGAAATCCTAAAATGAATGTGGTATTGAACTGGAGATTAAGGATCTAATCCTGAAGTCCTTACTTGGGTAAAACACCCCATGAGCTCACTCTTAGAGCTTGATCCCACAAAACACTGAGCACTTCCTACAAGTTGCTGAGCATCATCAACTTCCATTGAAACACTTGGCTGGATTGGGCCTTTAGGAAGTAATGAGCCATGGACATGTTTCTGTGTTAAGCCACCTGGTTGGACTTAGCTTTAAGGAAATATGGGTGTTTTGACTCGTACCCTGAAGTCCTTTTTTGGTAATTCCCTTAAGTATTTTGGTTTTGTCAGTCAGCTGTGTTGTAAAATATAGGACAGACAGTTCTAGACTCAAGATATAAACTTGCATTTTTAACATGGAAAGTAAATTACACACAAATATGATTTTTGTCTTGTCCTCCTTTCACTTTTTTACTGCAGCTGTTACAAAAAACAATTTCTTCTCTCCTGATGTCATCATCCACTGAGGATGGGGTAGGTATACATAAAATTAAGATAAAGAAATTGAAACTCCTTGAGGTTTAGTTTAGAGGTAAAGTGGACAGTAGATATTCTGAGCTGTATGTGAAGACATTGGAACAAAATATGCTAAGAATATTTTGTTCTTATATAGCATCTTTCATTTGGGAATCTGGGAATGCTTAGGAAAAAATTGAGCACCTCACTACATTCTGACAGAAAATATTAGTATACCCATTTACAGATGGGCATATTGTGCACGTCAGGGTCAAAACCAACAAGAGTCCTGCCCCCCTAGTCCTATCCTCTAACCCCCAGACACAATTGCTCTCCAAAGCAGCTGCCACTGAAGTTTCATCATAGGAAGTAGCACTAAAAAACCTGCAGAATATATAATAAATTATGTTTTATTGGAACCTGAATAAATCAAACCATCGGTAAATGAAACACAAGCAACTGTACACATAATCAAGTGGTTACTCTCTTGGTATGAGATATCAGAATCCTGAGATAAGTGTATAACCTATTTGCTTGTCTTGTGTTTTATGCAGTCTGTTTAGTTTTCACTTGTACAATACACTATTCATTTGATCCATAAGGAATATTTTGAGTGGAAAGTTTTTCTTAAAATTATTCTTTCAGTGAATTGTTTCCTGCTCTTTTATATCGTAGTTAGTACGTGTAAGTTAATAGACTTATAGTTTATAGAAGACCGTTTTTAAAATGATTGATAATCTTCCTGCAACTCTTGAAATACAAAGCTGGTGTTTGATGCAGTACTTGTACACTCTATTCTCAAGTCTATTCAAATGTCATTTGACACAAGTTTCTTTCCAATAACTAAGTTTGACAAAATAATTTAGCTTTCTTTTAGTTATTGGAGTGCAACAAATAAACAAAAACCAAAGCATCTTACATTCATGTTTTAAGTCTTAAGAATATTAGCCAGTTATCCAGAAAAATGACACCTGAAAACTTGCTGTTTTGAGATTTTTGCATTTTTTTCTGGTTGAAATCCAGTGATAACTCCTCTCCGCCCCCCATACTCCATTAACTCATACACTGCAACATTATTTTAAAAAGAAAGCACATTTAGGGAAAGTCTTAAGCATGAGAAATAACACCCCAAATTGTAATTTTTGACAGCACGGGTTTCAAATAAAAATGTCTTTTCAAGCAGGGTTCAAAGAATCAGTATTCCTATTTTCTGTTCCTGATTATACCATCTTTCTGTGTCACCTTGGACAAATCACCTAACTTTTATACCTCAGTTTACCACACTGAATGTAATAGTACTTACCTCAAATGAATATAATAGTACTTACCTCATAGCCATCTGAGGTAGTTATTATTAAACTATATTATGATCCTTAAACAAAAAAAGCTGTATAAATGCAAATTATTATTACTATATGTAGAGCAGTATAGGAACTGATGTAAAGTGGGTTTTTTGTGTTTTGTTTTTTAAAGGCTTAGTTTCTAATGGAAATTTTTTCTTTCATAAACATCTTACAGACCATACACACTCACTTCCCTATCACATTAAAAATACTTGGTGTCCAAGAAAGCTGTATAAAGAAGCAATTGTAGGTTATGCTTTGGTGGACTGGAGTGCTAGATTGCAGTAGACATTATACCTACTGCTGTTTAAAAGTCTAAGATTGACTGCTGGGAGATGTTTTATTTCTAAACTGACTGAAAATCTAATTCGTTTATAACACTAAGTATGTTCCTTGTAGCAGCATTTCACAGTCTTACTGTGTTTAGCTTCCTTTCTGAGCAGTAAAAAAAGTTGTACACTGGAAGAGGACCTTACACTCTTTGTGTGCTGCCTAGAACAGAATGTACAGTACTGTTTGTTTAATCAACATGCCTTTATCACTACAGAGCTATGAGGTGAAGAATGTGCTGGGAAAGGAGGTGGGGCTATTAAACTGCTATGTCCAGTCTGTAACCAACCATCCTAGCTGTGTTGGATTGGAGGAAATTGTCCTTCTGGAAGCAGGAAGAAACTAAACTGAACGCTGTCAGCTACTATAGTATCTATGGACTTTGTAATGTGGTTATTTGTTAACTATGCCCACAGATAATGTATAATGCAAGCATGATAAGCGAAGTAGTTTATTAAAACTGATTTAGAAAATATATTGCTAAACTTTAAAAAAGCTAAATATATTAAACAACCCTTCTTCTGAACATTTATATTCTTTGTGTGATCAGTCCAGAATTTCATTCTTTCCAGTGTTTTCTTGGAGTAAACATCCATGAAGGTAAAACATGTTCTGGAGGTTTGACTGTTTGTAAAGAGCTTTTTCTGATGGTATTTTTATAATGGGTGTTTATGAATATTTTACTTGTGTGTGTCAAAAGAATAACTTTTAAAATGTTTTTGCAATAAGGTTTTAGCATGAATAGTGGACCTTAATTAAGCAGTATGTTTTAGTAATGATTTCCAGAAGCATGATGCACTGCACACCACTGATACCGAACTGTAACATTATCACCACACTGCAATAAATATTACAAATAGATTTCAATGAGCCTCGTTATCTTTCAGAAGATGTGATAAATGGTGTCAAAGGTATATTCAGCTAATGTTTTTTAGTTAGTCATTGTCTAAATATAGAAATACTATGGTATCTAACTTCCCATGAGGTAGATTTTTGATTACATATAGTATAATGTGTATGAAGAGTAAAGAACAATGCACTTCAGGAATGGCATAACTGTTGTGATAGCTGAAATAGATTAAGGTTATAACCATGCCTGAGAGGTTCTTATCTCAATCTTCCTTTGTGTTCATCAACTGAACTTTAATGTAAGATTAGTCTCCGAGATTATCAGGGCTCTGCCTGAATTTTTTCTTTGCCCTGTACAGCCCAGAGCATTGTCTGCACTTAATGAAATGAGGACAGACCAGAGTTACACAGTAACTGGTTTTGCATGCTGAAAAGATTCTGCTGCCTGATTTGTGACTATTGAATAGACAAATAACTAAATCTGTCTCCTACTAGCAATTTCTGGAGTCACGGTTGATAATGGAATGCCTTTTATGCAGTTTTGAGCATTAATAAATAACCAAGCCGTTGAGTCAAAAAGGACCTTTCTTCCTTATCCATTTTAGCTTAAGAAAAAGCTATAAACAATGGGCCTAGTCCTTCAGTTACTACCAGTGTAATACTTACTGCTGTGAATAGTCCCACTGAAACCAATGGAACTATTTTCTGCAGGTAAGCACTATGCCATGGTAACGTTTGCAGCACTAGGCCTGGTTTCTGCAAGCCACTGCCCCCACCTGCTGTGCTGTTAACAATACTTCGAGATTATGAGCAAGTTTAGGTGACTACATTGACAAATATATGCAGTTACTTTCAATGGCAGGTCTGCCTCTTGGACCCCTCACTGTCAGTAAAACTACAGGGGGAAGGTGTGAGTATTAACACTAAAATGTATCCTACAAACGCTAAAAATCGTGTACTTGCAGCAAATATGCTGTTTCTCCCACAAGGAATGCATTTTTCCTGTGAAATTTCATAGCCTTAAAACTGCTTAGTAAAGGTAACAGTACGGATGGCTTAACCTGATTTTGGGATATTTTATAGCTGGAACTCTTAACTGTTGTCTTGAGGTTTAATAGCAAAACTTAGCTTCTCTTAGGTTTTTTTTATTATGGTGCTTGAGAACTATGCTAGGAAATGACCTACTTGTTATTAACAGTTCAGCCACTGGAGGATACAGTTAGCTTGAATTGTTAATAGTAATTACTGACTCAACATTTGTATAGCAGAATGTAGTGTGGGGAGTAAAGTATACTTCATAACCATTATGAAAGTTAATATTAATCCTAATCAATACCAAGTATTGCCTCCATTTTGCTTTTAAGATGTTTTAAAGGTTTAGCACACTAAATAAAACAGAATTTTTTCCTGATTTAACAACAGTATAATGGAAATTAAGCTTTTTGAAAAGTTGTACTTAAAGTACACCCTCACTGTGGGTCTAACATTTCCATATTTACACTTGGCAAGTGTGTAACTCCTGAGAAGCACCTGTTGCATTTATTCTCAACCCCTGGCTCCAAAGCATAGGGTGAACACATGAAGCAGAAGTGATTTAAAATGTTTTATTCTTAGAAATGCTGTAAAAATGTATATAAAAGGTTGAGCATGCTCAGTCGTTTTCCTCCGACTATTTACCATATAAAGAGTTTTTGAATCATTTTTACAAGTGTACCATAGCTGCATCAATATGAATAAAATGTAGAAAAACAAAAGCTATCATTGCAAAAATAATTTAAGGGGAAAAACAGAGAAGCTTAGCTTTTTTTCCCTATTTTTTTGTTGCAAGTTTGGAAGTTAAAGACCCGGGCCTGGCCCAATCTTGCTACAACATTCAAAAGAAACTGAAACCCAGCACAATTTCACTCGTCTTCCTCTCCCCCTGAACGCCGCTTAGGGAGCCGGCGGGAGCTGAGCAGCAGCAGCGGCGGCCCCTCTGCAGGCCCGAGGCACCGTCCCCGTCTCTGCAGCGCCGGCTGCTCCGTGCAGGTTTCTGAGGTATTGGTAGGATAAGGCAAGTCCAGTCCCTCGCCCGCGCGCCCCGGTTACCGGCAGTCGGTGCCCGCGCCGGGCTGCAGGAAGGAGGCGCTGGGCAGCTGCTTGAAGAAGTGCCTGAGGCTGGTCAAGTCCCGGCTGAGCTGCTCGATCTTCTTGTGCAGCTTCTCGTTCTCGGCCGACAGCTCCAGCAGCTTCTGCTGCATCTCCTGGTTGCGGCGCTTGGCCTTGTCGCGGCTCTTGCGCACGGCGATGTTGTTGCGCTCCCGGCGCTGCCGGTACTCGGGGCTGAACCTGTCCACCCACTTCTTGCCGCCCCGCTCCTTGCCGGCCGCGCCCGCCGGCTGCCCCGGCCCCTGCCCGCAGGAGGAGGAGGACGAGGGGGAGCGCGTGCCGCAGCTGGAGGGCGAGCTGCTGCCCGCGGGCTCGGGCGAGGTGGGCGGCGTGGGCTGGCCGCTCAGGTTCACCACGGTCTGGGCGCAGGCGGCCACCTGCGCGGGCAGCAGCGAGGACGAGAGGTCGCTGTCGCTCCAGTCCGGCTCGCGCTTCAGGCCGGCGCGCGGGGCGCAGGCGGCGGCGCGGGGCTCGCCCAGCAGGGCGCCGCCGTCCCTGGCGGGCTCGCGGAACTCGCCGTAGTCGCCGGCCCGCTCCGCCTTGTGGTTGCTGTTGAAGAGGTCGGCGAAGAGCTCGTCGTTGCACAGCTCCAGGTTGGGCACGGCCGACATGGAGTCGATGTAGGCGCTGAAGTCGATGGCGCTCTCGTCCTCGTACATGGCCGGGGCGGCGGCGCTCAGCTCGGCCAGGCTGCGGCTGCCGCCCGCCTGCTCCTCGGCGCCCATGCCGCCGCCCGCCTTGCACGAGGGGCTGAGCCCGCCGCCCGCCTTCGCGTCGTAGAAGTTGGCCGGCTCCAGGGCCCAGTGTCGGTAGCAGGCCGGGGAGCCCGGGCTGTACAGCGCGGCGCTCATGGGCTCGGCGCGGCGGGCTGCGCTGCGCTCGGCGCTGCAGGTGAGGGTCGCTGGCGGGCCGGGCTGGGGCCCGCCTGCCCCGTGCAGCGAGCGGCGGGAGGCGCTGCTGGGTCCCGCTGGCAGGGCGCGCCGGGCTCGTCCCGCGGAGCCGGGGCTGGGGCCGGCGCCGGGACGGACGGACGGACGGACGGACGGGACTGGACCGCTCACCGCCGGCGTCCGAACCTGCGAGCAGCGAGTCGCGGCGCTGCCGGGCCGTGCGTGCCCCGCCCTTATATAGCCCGGCCGCCCCGCCCCGCCCCGCCCGCTGACGGGCCCGTGTTACTGGAACCCCTCGGCCGGGGGCGGGGCCGGGCGCTGCCAGGGGCAGGAGGCAGCGGGGCGCGGGAGCAGCTTCCCGTAGCGCTGGGCAGAGCCGCGTCACGCCGCGCGGGGGGGCCCTGCCGGGCGGGACTG
>ML675601.1:64913849-65192878 GCA_007922155.1 Mesoclemmys tuberculata
GCGCACACGGCGGCCGGCCGAGGCTGCGCGCCTGGGGTCCCGTCTGCAGGCGGGGCCGCGAGCCAGCCCGGGCCGCGGGCGCCGGTCAGGCCAGTGCGCGGAGCGGCGCGCGCCTTGTGCCCCTGGGCTGAGGCTTGTCCCCGCGCGCAGCGGCGCTGGCGCTGCTCCTCGGCCGCGGTCAGTGGCGCAGCGGCGCCCTCTCGTGGCTGAGCGGGGCCCGTTCGGCCGGGTCCGGCCCGGAGACCGGGTCCCGCGTCGCGGGCTTTACGCGCTCGCGCTGCAGGCCAGGGAGGCGCGTGTTCCTAGAGGTGAGGCGCGAGCCCGGTAAGGCCGAGCTGGCGGCTTCGGCAGCGCAGTCGTTTCCCGGTGTCGCTCTGAGGCGTTGCAGCGGGGGGAGCCTGTCGCCCTGCGCCGCTGATCTGCACGGGTGGCTAGCAGTGCTCGTAGTGGGTGCTGGCTTGGCCCTGTACACTAGCTCCCCAGCAATAGGTGGGTTTCCTGGGCAAGAGGGAATGACGACAGTAGTTTCCCCCCTTTTTTTTAACACGTGACCTTGACATAACACCTGGGTTTTATATTCTGTAGCCAGCCCTTTATGGGCAAGGCAACGTTCCTATCCTGGTCCACTCTGGTAACACCGCCGAGTATTGCCAGCACTAGTCCTCCTGACAAGGGCTCTATGCCCTACTAGATGTGCCAGTTCATACTCACTGACACATGGGGGGTCCGATACCACAGACCGCAGGTGCAGATCCAATCTGCTGTAATGAGAGTTTTGCTTGAGCAATCACTGCAGGATTGGCTGCATAGGGAACAGCTTGTCTTCCCAAATACCTCCCTCTAAAAGTGGATGTTATCGCCACACAGGTTTATAGAACCGTGGCTGTTTGCTTTTACACTGCCAGGCCTCTCCAGAGAATTTTGATGGCAGCAGTGAACAAACCTCCTGTGAAACAAACATTTGGAGCGTCTCCAGCGTGAAAGGTACTGTACAAATATTATCATTAAACGTTATATATGTAACTAATTATTGGGTTCCAATTTTTTTGGTGTTGTGGAAACTAATAAAAGAAAACTAGTAGAGTTCATGATATTTTCCCCTTGGTTTGCAGGCTGGTCTTGTTAAATGAAAACCACCTCCATCCTTCGGGTTGGGTGGAAGGTTGCATACCAGTGCTTGCTTGACATTTCGATGGATAAACTCTTCACCTTTTGACGTGGCACACTGCCAAAGTCACTCTGAAATGTAAATATGTTTGAAAAAGTTGTGATTCCTACACTGAAACTTTGTTTTATAAAAATATTGATTCCTCTTTAAACGTACATGCACCTGAATATTTTACTTTGTGAATGTCACTCTGGTGCCCTCCTGAGATTGGGTTAGTTTAGGAGAAACTAGTGTGGTTACCAAAAAGGCAAGAACTCAGCCTGATAGGTCAGGACAATATGTTTTAAGTGACTATACGTTTGCATGTACATTGCATTGCAGGATGTTCTTTTGACAGCAATAAGGTTGTAAATGTAGATTTATGGTGCTAGATGCTGTGAAGTTATAGCGTCTCAATTTTATTGTCTGACCTGTCTCTCCTCCCCACTCCTTTCAGTTGCCTTTTAAAAGTTTTGATGAATATGCTCAATCATAATCTGGTAAACGAACAAGTAACCCTGAAACAAAATTATCTGAATAAAAATTAAAGATACAGTGTGTAATATGAAATCCTCCCATCACCAAAACATTTTAAAAAAATAGTCCATTGATTATTTACAAAAGGGAAAACAAAATTGTTTGACAAACGTTTGGTTTTTTTAAAGAGAATTAGCCAAAGCAGTTAGAGTTGCCTAGTTCTCTCTTCATAGCTAGACTTTCAAAGGACGTTGCCAAGGTCTGGGCTACTGGTACAACTATTACAATTAGTGGGATGTGTTTTGTTTGTTTCAATCAAAATAGTTACAGGCAGTACACCCCCTACTGTGGATGCAGTTATACAGCCAGTGCTTATTCGTCTTCCTTATGGGAATAAGCTCTGCTGACACGAACACCTTTATACCACTATAACTGTCCACACTAGGGTGGGGTAGTGCTTTAACTATACAAGCATAGCTAGACAAGCCTGCAGGCATGGCTTGAGTTTGCTCTATCTGGACCTGACCATGCAACCCTTAGTTACATCAGTAGTCCCCAATGAGTTTAACTTCGACGTGAAGAGGGGTTGCATGATTGAGCTGTGTTAACATAATTGTATTTAACACAAAATATATCTTTATAAAGCAAAATTCAGATTTAGGTGACTCAAATACATACCTTAACTACAGTACAACCTATTTATAAAGGGAATGATATAAAATTAAAGAGCCACATTGGACTCTGTCTTGCATGTCTCTAGCTGATCTCTGCTTCATGATGTGTATTCTAATCTCATGTATGTATACATACCTATCTATAATCTATCTGGACATTGAAGACAGACTCCTTTTTATGTGCATTTTCATTACTCGTGATTTTGACACTCCTTACTCTTCCCATAAATTCTTTGTCTATTTAATATAAATTTTAAATTGTTTAAACATTTGAATGAGTATAGATAAAATGAACACATGCAGCAATCTTGCATAGGCAACGTGTGGATGTTTACACTACCCCTCTTACCACAACTGCTAGAAATAGTATGGCTGCACTAAGGCTTAGAAAGGGCTGTAGCATTTTTAGTACTGTCATAAAAGTTTGCTCTTCATTTCCACTTGCTCAGCTGCACCATTGTTGATAGTTGCTGTAATACAGGTACTAGTTTTCCTAATGTCCATAAGGCCTACTTTCTAAACAAAACTTGCAATTTTTCTGTATTTCCAAACCATAGACATAAACTCCCCAGCCTCTGTTTTACATTCAGAATAGCGTTCTGGCCTGGGATTATCCATCCATATCATTTGTTTTGGAATGATATTTATGTGCGCCAAAACTTAAATAATGTCAGCCCCATGCATAGTAGTTGCTGATGCAAAATTTAAACTCATGTTGCCTGGCATAATCAATGACGCCACATTCAATTTCACTGCCCTTTGAAAATCTCTCATGCCTATTTAAAAAAAAAAAAGTTTATAACTAAAAGATTCTGATTTAACTTTGGGGCGGTAATCTTGAAATGGACACAGCTTTTGTTCTGTATTTGTTGGCTCTGCAAGGCTTAGTTAGCAAAAGCTATTCTTAGGGCTATGCTGCCTGGTGCTGATGCACACAACAGGGAAGTGAGGTCCTATAAAACAAAGAAAATCTTTGAAAGTGTGAGTCGTCCTTTCCATCCAACTATAACGTTAACAGAGGTTGGGCCCAAATAATTGTAGAGTTTCTGTTACGACAGAGGTGGAGGTACATTTAGTATGCCAGAGTTCTCTTTCCTGGACATAAGGTTTGCTATATCAAGAGGGGAGGGTACAGCCACTTTTGTCTGTTGTGTATAGATGCAGTAGTAATGTGTGCATGCTGTACTTCTCTGTTCCAGACAGAATCCTCATCTTCTACAGAAGACTTTTCTTGCCTACGTAAATGTGCTACAATCTAATTTTGTGAGGTTTTCCCCCTCCCTCAAAAGTAGTTGCTCTTGGCACCATCATGTTGTTATATTGTGACCACATGCTCTACAAACTTTGGCCTGGCTGCCTGGAAGTCAGTTAATGGTGTCAGTTAGTTGCTCTTGTTCTTTTCACTGAAGATGCACTAACAAGGGTATTAGTTTACATAGCTAGATGTATAATAGAGAGTACTTTATTACAACACTTGTGAACTAAACTTGCTCCCAGGGAGCTGGTTTCTCTCTCTCTCTCTCTCTTTATGGGATGATCCATAGATCAGCTGGAAGGCTGGGTAGTGTTTCAGGCATGTGATAAAGTATCTTAGAAACCACATTGTTCTACAGAAAGCACATCCATAATTGCCTGTATTTAGTACTGTGTTGCTAGTCAGCTGGTTAAAGTATGTTCTCTTCCCCAGAGCAGAATCAGTCATGAAGTGACCCTGATGGAGTGGAACTATGCCAACAAAAGGTATTTTAATATTGACCGGATTTTAACAAAACACTTGGTATGCCACTTTTCAGTCTTAAGTAAAATACCAGTGTCACAGCAGGGAGAGAACTCTGCTGTTGTCTAATGAAGTATCAAACCTAGACTTTGTGAATCTGATCTGTTCCTTCTGAAGTCAGTTTTATCATTGATGGCAATAGGAAGGAGTGGGATATCAGGCGTAGAACAAATGGGACATTGCCTTCCATATTTCATGTGACTGAAATCTTAACGTTGTTTAATGACTGCAAAAATCACTTCTGCCAGCTGCTTGAAAGTGATGTAGTAAGTCCTTTAAAAAGCAGCACCTTGCAATAGGAAGAATATTTAAGTAAAATGGAAAGAGCAGTTAAATATTGCTGTAAAATGAAATACAGGTACTTCCAGCCACCTTATCTTCCTATTGAAATAAGAACAGATAAACATTAATTTAATACAGCAAAATGCCACTGAGTTCTACAGATACGGACCCCTCTCCCCCATGCCAGAAGGTCAGTGGATTGCTGCTTGTTTTTTAAAATACTGTCCGTTTCTTTTTAAAAAGCTTCGGTGTACGTTTCATAGGCAAGTCTTTTCATAGCCAGTTATATTAGTAGCAACAGACTGACTCAAAAGATAGTCCCACACTCACGGTCGGAGGTCAGTCACAACAACTCCGAATGTGTTTTAGAGCAATAATATTTAGGGTAACAATCCTTAGCATATTCAAGATAGTGTGCAAAGTAAGTTTGTGGACAGGGCTCTCTAAGAATATCATTCTTTCACTATAATTACTTCATCTGATTGCGTAGATCTTCTGACCAAACCTTTCAGAATGGGTGTTAAAGTGGCTTTCATCCTACAACAGACAGACAAACTGTGCTCTGGAGCACTTGGCAGGTTCCTTGAGATATCCAGGAGAAAAGCAAACAGACACCTAGAGCCTGGCATTACAACTAATATCTGTGGATCCAGCTATGTCATTTGGGGGTGTGAAAAAAATTCATACCCACGAGAGTCATAGTTAAGTTGAGCTTCATCAGTAACCTCTAGGAAAGGAAGCTGGAGCTGGTCGTGGAGGGCTTTTAAAAAAAATGTGGACGTGAGCTGGGACAGTATTCCACATTGAAACCAGCAGAACAGTGCTGAGAGAAAGATGATTGCTGGATGTTTTTCCTCCAAAAAATGAGTGATCAGGAGCATTTACATACTCTAAACCATTTATTTTTATTGGTTGTTCAGTGGAGTATTTGTATCTGTTTAATTGCATGCAGGAAATTATACAAACAATGTATTTTTCTTTGGTTAATCTAGTGTATCTGCTTATTTTAATCAACAGCTCAATGTAAGAATTAGTAATATTTTTCTTTGTTCACCCCAACTTTGTGGGTGATTATTCAGTTACTCTATATATCACCTTCTTTCAAGCTACTTGAAACAGTCTGCCATTTCCTGTGTGCCAAATACGTTCTTGTTACCTTCTGAAAACTCACTCTATGAAAAATATTTCTTTTTGAGGTTGTCATTGTGTCAGCACTTTCCCGTACCTTGGCTGTTGCTCCATGTATTTGTCTGTTGACTAAATACTAGAACAGGGGCTTTGTTTTTTGACATCTAAGTATTTCGATATAGAGCTGTAACTCAATATAGCACAAGAGTTGAATGGAATAAACAATAGGGTTGGTTTAACAGACTTAAAACTAGATAGTGAAGGCTCAGAGGTTTACTCCTCTGCCTTGGTAACATGCAAATGGTGGTGGCGGCGGCAGTGAAAATATCATCTTTTTATTAAAATCTCCACCTTGGAGGCGTTAGTTCCTGCCTGGAGGAAATGGCTGTGATGGTGAGATAGATTAATACTACGTCACTCATAGGACTGAGTGGTCTGCTGCTTTAAACCATACATCACTTTTATATCTAAAATTCATCCTTGAGGTAGAAAGACCCTTTCCCCTTCCTAATTATTCAAATTGGTGTTTTTGGACATGTAATACATTTTTCAGCAGCTGGGGTTCCTTTCACATGTATCAAAGGCTTCCATTGCTGATTCTAAATCTCTTACAGTATTCAGAACTGGTATAGAAGTTTTTAGATATTCTATTTTTACCTCCCCTGATTCATTAGTAGTCAGCATTCATCACAACTCCCTTCCCCATGAAAAATTGTGGCTGCTGGCTGACTGGGATGATGGCTGTTGTCTCTCAATTAACAAACACTACTCCAGATTCCTTTACACCAACCCTTCTGAAAACGTTGGGGCAATTTAAAAAGTGTCCAATCAGCAACGACTAATTTGTAAAAATTGCCACTTCCTTGTGAACGCTTCAGAAACTCCTCTGTGAAAAACCTTGTTAAACTGTAAACCTAAACTATCCGTCTTACAGGTCAAAGTACTCAGCAAGTATAAGAGGAATGTGCAAAAAGGGCAATTTAACACCTCGCTGGAGTAAGCCACCCAATTTCTGAATATGACCTCAGTTTTTCTTTACGGTGCTTTGACTTTAGAATGAAGTGACCTTGGCAAGGCACACAATCCGTCCACAAAGACAGCCTTAAGGCCTGAAGTCTCCTTTATTGGTATTACAGATAAAAAAGAGCAAAATGCATTCAGAAAAATTATACAAGGTGAGTATATCAAAAATAGATTACTAAGTTGCAGTGGACAAAAAACTCCCCACACCTTCCCTCCTCAACCTTTGCATGTGTAGGGCCCTGCAACTTTCAATGTAAGAGGGGAAAAGAGCAGTTAAGCTTCCTTAGTACAATAAGTGTCCTAAAACTACTAATTTAGAAATCTTACTATTCTACATGCTATGCTTTTATTTTTAATAGATAAACTTCCACTACAGCATCCAAGAGTTTTTGTGCAACTGGTTTTCCCAAGAAAGACTTGGCTGTACTCACTCAAAATACTGTTGACCAAGAATTCAGAGATGTTTACAATGCGGATATGAATCAGAGTGAACAAAACAAAGTGCATTTATCATTGGTGGTTTAGTAAGGATGTTAAAACATTTTTTAGAAGGGGGGAAAAAAATCTGTTTAATTTTTGCTTCTTTTCCAATCAGTTTCCAACTCTGAAATTAAGACAAATAAGAGTGGGGAAACATATATAGGTTCTTATCCAGCAGAGAGACTGATGGTCTCCTGCTCCCAGGTTGAAACTGGTGCCAGGAAAAGGAAGTCAGTGTAGAAGCAGCCCTGAGTAAGTCTGAGACGGACCTAGAATAATTAGAAAGGAAAACCTGCAGAAGTCAAAGGTGCTTGCTTTTTATTTTTTAAAATTATTTTATGCTTGTTCATTGCTCCACAATAATCACACATTATTAAAATGTCAGTGGGAAATGTCATCTTAAATGAATTCATGTTAATAACTAGCCATAACATTTTGAAAGACAATAGTTCATTCCCATATAATCCCTGCTGCACTTTGCTTGGCACAGAGATGACCTGTCAAATTGCTTTACAATAGAGGCTCATGCTGCAAGCTCTTGGTATGGCTCAAGTCAGACTTTTTCCCCTTAAATCTTCTCATAATCAGGTACTGCGCGATCAGCTCATTCACAACTCAGGGGAGACACCACACTCTGCTGCCAGCTCTGGACTGACTTTTGTTAAATATGATTCTTAAAACTTAAATTAATGCAAAACAACAAGAAATCTCTCTCTAATATACAGTCACAACTTACCAAAACATCTAGAATTGTTAAAATAGGCTGTGCTTTGCCTGTAATTGGTGTGTTAGAGCAACTGATCACTATTTTTTGTAATGAGCGATTTCAGTGTGTATCCTTCAGTAGGCTATGTGTGTTGACTTTTATCTTATAGACCTTTGTGTGGATTAAACCATACAGCATGTAAAACATTCATGAGAAGGGCATTCAAAGAGTGATTGTTTTGCCTCAACACAGTTACCATATTCCTTTCAAGCTCCTACTGCAGGGACTTGGTTCATAATTGTCATCTTTGAGTGAGTTCTAGTACAGTATCACAATCCTTATTCAAGTTGGACTTTCCACTGTGGAAAATAAATTAATTGGTTTTCTATCCATGCTCCTCCCCACCATAACAACTTGACAGTATTGCTTCATCTTACAGAACACTCCATTTGATTATTTCCTAATGCTCTTGGTTTCACATCCAAGGCTCCCATCCTTCCCAAACTCTGCCAAGAAGATTGGGGTCTGTTGCTTGATCTATAAGGCACTTCACTTGGGTCTCTTCTGAAAGTCCATTGTCTGGTTCTCTGGCTCGGATGTTGTGATCTCTGCTTCCTCGAGCTACAGCTACATATTCCTTGTAAGCAGGTGATTTCTCATGGCCCAGTCGTAGTTCGTCACTGAAAAAAGAAATAACCCTGAAAATCCAGACCTTGGATTTTTTTTTCTTATTTTTAAATGAGAGCTTTAAGGCCTAAACCTACGAGATAGTGAGTATTCTTTACTCAATAGACGTATAAAGTGCTCAGCAATTCAGAAGATCAGGTCCTCAACTGAGTGATCTCAGGCTCTTCCCTCATCCGTGAACATTTACTATGAACATCTTCATCTTGAGCTCAAGTCTTTGAAAATCTCACTGGGGATGTCTACAGTACATCTGGGAGCAAGCCTCCCAGACTGAGTCCACAGACTTGTGTTAATGGTTGCACTAGTGTACTAAAAATAGCAATGTAGACAGTGCTTTGAAATTGCAGCTCAGGCTCTGAAAATCTCCCCGGCCCCAGCTTCTGAGCCTCCACATTAAAGCACTGTCTACACATCTACTTTTAGCAAGCATTGCTAGTACAAGTCTATGGATGAAGGCTGGAAGGCTCACTCCCAGATGCAGTATAGACACATCCAGAATGTCTATGAGCCTCTCAATCAAACTACTACTTGTATTGTACTGTTTTTCTCCCATCCCTTTCTTCATCTACCTCCCTCACCTGCCCCGTGCTCATCTGAAAAAAGGGAGCTAGTTGCTTTCTGCAAAGTCTGCCTCAGCAGTGGAGGCTAGAGCAGAAAACAGCTCACTCATTCTGTCACACTCAGCAACCTAAAGGCACTCAAATCTGTTTTTGCCACAGGTCTCCAGGGTGATACCAACTGCACCCTCCTATTCAGCCATTTTTAAAGTATTTGTATAATTTTAAGCAGGCTTTTCATTCATTGCACTAACCCACAATGATTTGTAAAAGGAAGGGGTGAATTGAACTTAAATATTGTGATAACTAGCTCGTTTACGTGAATGCCTCCCATACAACTGCCTCACCTCTCTTGCAGGCCACTATTTAGAAAAGAGCCCATTCAAATTCCACCCCTACCCACCTCGCGGCCCCCCACCCCACCCCCCCCAAAAAAGCTTTATATGAAGAACAGCAGCTTGTGAGGGGTGGGAAGTAATTAGGCATACATGGTGTGGCCACACATGCTGCTAAGAACAGCTCAGGAACACAGAGGAGGACTGAGCTGGAACAAGGACACTCGGGAGGAGATATGGGGTAGTTTTGGCTGGCAGGATGATAAGACAGATTTTTGTGCACCAAAATGATTCACTCTGCCAAGAAGTTTGTTGAAATATTCCCCTCTTGTCTGCCTTTTCAGCCATTAAGTCTGAAGGGAACAAGTCTCTGACTCTTTTAACTTTAAAGTTTCTTATTAAAGGACTTGGAAATCCAAGGTAGAGACTGTCTTACCAGGTGATTACTGCCGGATTGGAACCTGCCAGCTTTCTTTTGGCACAGTTCACTTTCTGCAAGGGATACCAGTTTATTTCAGCTGTGTTTACGTCCTTAGACCATGTGCCGCCTTTTTTCAACTGCTTCAGTTCAAAATTCTAACAAGAGAATTAGAAAAATTCTTCATTTATTGTAAATTGGACACAACCATAACCCTCCCCTACATTTTCAGTCACCCACGTCCTCAGGAACAAGTCTTAGTAAGTCAGCAAATAATCTGTACTGCAAAGAAATTGGGAGACAGGATATTTACAGGAAATTTTCTTCTGTCTGTGGCTTAAGTTACTTTACAATTGAAAATATGACAAACATTTGTATTTCTGCAGATTCAGCAGAGTAAATGTACAATGCCAACCTGAATACAGCAAAACACAGCTTAAGGTCTACCTTGACCTGCTTTAGTGAAATCTCAAAATTTTGGTGACTCTAAAACTAAGAAATAATTTACTCTACAGAATTAAATTGATTTAGCACATTCTGTGCCTACTGGATGTTCACAGGTAGTCTGAAAATATTTATGCTCAAACTTTTAATTCAGTAACTAGTATCAGAAGAATTTTCATAAACAGAACTTTGTATGAAAGGCATACTGTTATGTTGTACATGAAACTAAGGTGGCTTTTTCTATAATGTAACAAATATGTATAGTACATAGGGTGATAGTATGGAATCACCGTAAAGAGTTAGAGATCTCAAGATCACTTGTTCAGTACAGAAATGAAAGTAAATGAAAAATTAGAAATGGATAAAAGCTATCATTCTACTGAGTTCATCTCTCACTCTTACAAGATATTGGAGTCTTGTTTCACATGTTAGAAGAACTTGGCTTCTGCCAGTTTCTCTGAAAGATTACCCCGCAGCTCAATAAAGCTGTCAAAGATAAAAGGAAAATGTAGGCTGACTATCAGGAAAAGCTTTTGTTCCATCACGAGAAATGATCAAATAACAAAGAAAACTAATCAGCTTTAGGCTTTGCATGTGACTAGAAAGGCAAAAAGGAAAGAACAAAAAATTTACCTGCCAGTCTAAGGAAGGTTCTTTTACAAAGACGTCCATAGTGCTGAGCAGAAGGTCTGGGTCTGTGCGGTAGGCTCTTAGTGAATGTACCATCACACTGTAAATAAGACCTGATTCTTTCGTTGGCAACATCAGATTAATGAATTGTCGACCTAGACGAAAAGGCATCAACTCCGGCACTGGCAGAAACTACACAATCAGGAAAAAGTGAAACCCATGAATAAAGAAACCCTGAAACGGAAGGATTACAAACATACATCTTCTGTCTGAGCCTTGAAACATTGTTGGCTACTGAACTGAAAATAATGTGGAGCCCACTGAAACCATAGTGCTCTTGCATTGAAGTTATGGCTAGGAATATTTGTCACTAACGACTGTTAGAAAGCATAGATGAGCAAGGCCTTCTCATTTTCAAAATTCTGATACCAATATTCAAAACGTATTTTGCTATCTGCATGGAACTAATTGTAGAGTTTTTCAACCTAGTAAGTTGATGCTATTTGGAAGAAGATTCTGTTCTAATGATAACTGAAATAATTTGCTTAGCTTATCTTGCTTAGTTTACAGTGGCAGGTATGAGAAACCACCAAATTCAGCACAAATAAAATACTTTTAATTCCCTACAAAAGATGAAGTAATTGATTGATCACCAGCCACTTAAGATACTGCCAGCCCCCAAGACGTCCAGTAGGCAACAGAAAAGGATCAGAGGAAAAATACCTGTGTAGCTGAACCAAAAGCGTGTCCAAAGTCTATTCCCACCATGCCACCTGTCTCCATATTAATCATGAAGTTGGACAGATGTCTGTCTCCAATACCAAGAATCCAATGGCTGATGCAGATTAGTGCATGAGAGCTGGCAAAATGGGATCGCAGAGACAGAAAGGCCTCAGGAGCTGTACTCATCTTAACAAAGGCTCTCCTTAACAAAAGAAAAAGTCAGATGTTGTGAAGCAAACATTGATATAATTTTCATAAACAACACACAGTAACTGACAGCATACTCACCTTAAAAGGTCTCCTGGAACGCTGTTTTCTCTGTTTCTGAAAGACATGACTGTTTCCGTACGATTGGCTCTACTGCAAGTCAACAACAGAATGAATGAACTAGTTATTGAAACTGCCCAAGGAGAAGATACAAGACTTAAGAGAGTCTGGGTCCTTCCATCAAGGCGCTAACATTCTGTCTAACTCTGGAACTGTACCCATCACAAGGAGCGTTTCAAGGGAGAAAAAGATGGCAAAATTTTGTTTGTTCCTAGGAAGATAGGTCTTTTCTATTTTCCAGGCAGCTGTTCCCAGAGTGAAATCTCCTAATTTATCAACCCAAAAGAAGAGAATTCAATACAGTGGAAACCAGGGACAAGATAAAATAGATGGGATAAGATTCAATGTTAATGCAGAAATAAAATCAGAAATTTAAAAATCCAATTGGACAATCCCCTCTGTGGGTCTCATTAGCGTCTCTGCAATTTAAACCCCTCAGCAAGCATACAAAGAAAATAGATCAAACATCCATTAAAAAGCAATAGATGGAGGGAACATTCAAGCAGCACATCACTTTCAACAGTTTATAATCTGTCAAAAATGGGTAACTCAGAACCTAACTTTCATCACCCACAAAGATCAGTCTTGCAGCAGGCCAGAGAATAGCTTATTCCATTTTGCAGAGGATTTTGAGATTTAAAAATTAGGTTTAGCTGCAGTTTGAAATAAAAGTCCAAAATTTTGAAATTCTCTGAGAGAGAGATGGTATGTCTACACAGCCAGGGCTGTAGGAGTCGAAGCACTGGTATCAAATGAGTGGGCTGTGAAGACCCGCTCAATTGATCCCAGAAGTGCTCTCCAGTCAACACGATTAATCCACCTCCCCAAAGCAAGTAAGGCTGCATCGAATGGAGGGTGTCTCTTGTCAGTGGAGCACAGAGTAGATGCTGCAGTACAACAACATAAGTAAGTTGACAGGAGATGCGTACAGTGGCTTGCATATCTTCCATTGATTGCAGGTGGCAGTGTAAATCAGGCCAGAATTACCATTCTCCACCCAGTTCCACTGAAAGCCCTAGCTCTGGGATAGACAGTATGGTGGGATTTCCTGGAATTGGGCATCCTGGGCTTCCAGGCTCTGTGCTCCTATCAGCCCACTGGGTGGGCTGCCAAGGAGGCAGGTGGACAAGCTGGCAGAAAACAAGGCAGGGTTTTGCTGGAATCCTACCTGGTTGCTGGTGGAATTTCATCAAAATCGACACGGTCTCATAGAATATTTCAGTTTAGATGATTCATCAAATTCCACCAAAAATGTTTTCAGTGTTTCTGACCAACTGTTTTCCTGAAAATTACATAATCATGAGACTTACTTGTACATAACCTTATAGCGTGCAGTGCCTTTCTCCTTCCCAGCCATCTTGGACAGCCAGTCATTGTAGTTGGTACGAGGTCCTTTTCGGCTGTGGACAAACAAAAAGACTAGAGATTTATTTACATTTTTTGTGTGTGCAAATTGCAAAAGAAAGTAACAAAATACAAAAAACCAATCAAGTTCATTCAAAACAAATACTAGAGCCAGGCTTTCACCAACCATAGGGCTCTTTCATTCTTGAACACCAGGTCATGATGCATAGTCCCCCAAAGCGGTGAGAGAAGGCCCCGCACAGGGCTACTATATACACTAACTAACTTATTTACAGGGTACAAAGAAGGAAGCAGAACTATTATCTACCTACAGTGGACTGTCATTCTCATAGAGGTCACAAGTGCGAAGAGAGATTTCTAACTCCGACCATGTGGTGAGAGGGAACTGAGGACGTGTCACCCCGCACAGCCTCTTATTACCTCACATGGAGCACGTGGTGATGTAAGATGACCAGGTGGGTCAACAGACACTGCTGCTGAAAACCTTCCAGCTCTGGTACATGCGCATCCACATTTGGAATATATATATATAGGGACCATCACTCAAAGAAGAACTTACGTTGTGGTTTAGTAGATGGCATTTTCTCGGTACCGGGAGGGAAAAAAACACTGTGGTCAAAGGCCTACCATAGGGCTTCCTGTTTGACCTTGGGCAAGTTGGGTCACTTCAGTGCATCAGTTTTCCCCCATGTGTAGATTGGGGTTTAAGATTAATACTTCCTTATATTCTAGGGGAGTTGAGATGCCTAGTTTAATATTTATAAGGGTCTGGAGGTTCTCTGATGGAAGAGGTGACAAGTATCACCATTACTGAGCCTATTACCCAACTGGTCCCTGAGGGACAATGTGCTGTTGAAGATTCTGTCTTGTAAAGAGAATATATAAATCTGAAGTCCTGATGTCTTGTAGTTAATGCAAATCCCGTAATCCTTTTTCATAAGGAAGATGGGTGCTACCTTAGCTGCCCTGGCCAAATTCCTGTTCACATACTTGCATTTTGCCTGCTTAAACTGCTCCTGCAAGTTTTTCTTCTTCCTGTAATATCAGGTAATGTTGCTGTGTGCTGTTAAACAGCTACATGTTCCACCAAAGATATGACTATTTTTTAGTAGTGGGTGAAGTGATCCATACACATAACCTCCTCCCTTTCCTAGCATACACGGGATATTCTGAGGTTAATTCGTTAATGGTTTTGGAGGCTTTTGTTATTCTCAGATTGAATCCACTAGTAAAATGTAAAGTATTAGTATCCAGACTGATCT
This sequence comes from Mesoclemmys tuberculata, assembly GCA_007922155.1. Lineage (NCBI taxonomy): Eukaryota > Metazoa > Chordata > Testudines > Chelidae > Mesoclemmys > Mesoclemmys tuberculata. The sequence goes on from ML675601.1 coordinate 64,928,292, forward strand.
CACCAATGTCTTTAGTTGTCTTATCGTGGGTTTTTGCCAGTCTATATATTTCTCTCTCACCCTCCTTCATTTCCAAGAAGAAAGTGTTTATCAGTGAGAACTAGATTAAGAAACAGTGAAAAAATTACTTTGAAAAGCTTATGAATGGAGAGAATCCAAGAGAACCACGCCATATGATAAAACCCACCCATGGCCTGGTGCCATCAGTCCTAGAAGTAAGATACAGAAGCAAAAGAAAGCTCTCTGCCTCAACAACATACCAGCAGAAGCATGTGGGACAAGGTGGCATGAACATATTGACAACTGTTTAATTTCATTGTGAGGACTGAGATGATGCCTGGTGCCTAAAAAAGAGCACACTAGTACCAATATTGAAGAGAAAAGGAGACATACAAGACTGTGGTAACTACTCATGATGCACACAGTGAACATCTGGGTGAAAATCAGGATAAGAGGCTATAAAGAGAAGTAAAAGTCAGTGACCATCACGTTAGTGTCATGCCAGACAAATCAACAATGGATACTATTTTTGCATTAAAACTGCCTGTGGAAAAATATAGAGAAAGAAGAAAACCCTGCACATAGTATTAATCAATCTTGAGAAGGCTTAAGACCATGTTTTGAGAACAGTCCTCTGGTGCAATATGAAAAATAGATACCTGTAGACTACAGTAGACTTGTTCAGGATACATACAATGGTGCTGTTACCAGAAAGCCCTGTAGAGAAACTGAACAGATTCTAGTAAAAGTTGGAATACAACAAGGCTCTGCACTAAGCCCCTTTTTGTTCACATTGGTGCTCGATGGATTTACAAAAAATACTCAGTGTGTGGCATCCTGCTATATTTGTGCAGATTATGTAGTGTTGTGGTAGAGAGCAAAGAGGATTTAGAGAAATGGAGTTGTGCATACTTAAATAAATGGCATTAAAAAAATCAGCAGAAATCCAGTCTGTACGTTTAATGACACCTTGCAGGAAGACAATGAGACCAGGGCTAAAGGGCCAGCCACTACCAAAGGTACAGAAGTTCAAGTACCTAGATTCAATAGAATAGGATAAAAAGTGAACTCAGTGATGAACTTATAAATAATACGGGAAAGGGATGGCCTAAATGGAGAGACGTGAGCAGAGTGATCTGTAATAGTAGAATGCCTATCAAATTGAAAAATAAGATCTGTATAACAGTAATTAGGGCTGCACTTTTGTATGGCTCCAAACACTGGGCACTGAGGAAGAGACCTAGAATATGGTACAAATGAAAACATTAAGGTGAATGCTTGAAGTTGCACAGATGGACCATGTATAGAATGAACAAAGTAGGGAAAGTGAGAAGATGGTACCAATTATAGAAAAGCTGAGGGAATCCAAGCTTGTATGGTGTGGGTGTGTGCAAAGATGATCAGAAGAATATATAGAAAACAAGGTATTAACTTTAGAAGTGAAAGGAAGATAACATAAGAGTTGGAAGACCCGAAACTAGTTGGATGAATATCATGCAAGAGGATTTGATTAGCTGTTGAGTTTCCAAGAAATTGTTGCAAGACAGACTGGAATGGAAAAACAGGCCTCGAAGAGCTAACCCATATAGATGGGACTAAGGCTAGAAGAAGATTAGTATCCAGGCTGCATAATGTCTCTGCTTTACAGAAAGCAAAGCAAAGAAATTCCAAAGCCTTGTATAATTATTTAATTTTTTTCCCCTTCTCTTAAACTGAAGTTTAGCCAGTGGGAATTCTCATCAGTATTTCCTTTGGGAATGCTGCTGTTCACCTCATCCAAGTATAGAAATAATTAATAAACAGTATTTACAACAATAAGCTTACATTTTAAATTATAAAAAAGTTTTCACAAAGACATTAACATACATTTGTATGTATTTACCCCCCATGTTAAAATTCTTCCCTGCACATTGTGATCCCTCCCCTGCAATTTTCCCATCACCCAGAATAGGATTTACATGACCCTTTTCTCATTTAAGGTACATGCTCATCACAAAGCAATGAGCTAGGTGTTGGTAATGCAAAGACTGTATAGGCAAACAGCAGTTCTTACATGCTCAGTGATTACTCAACCACCCACTTGGGAAATGGAGAAAAATCCTTCACAGCTATCATTTGTATTGGAAAAGTCCCAAAGGATTGTTAACTTCATCTTGGACAAACAGAAGACAAACAGAAGGGGGAGCACAGTTTAGTGTCTGAACTGAAGGACAATGCCAGTAATTCAACTAATGTGTCAAACTGGATGTGACCCTTGGTGTTGGACTTGATCCCACAGCCCTGGCTCAAAAACAAGAGAGCTTGCAAATGCATCATGCCAATATTTAGACAGATCTAAACACAACTATGTATTGGGGACAAAGCAGGTTATTCAAAGTTATTCCTGAATTCCTAAAGCCTCACAAAGATAATAGAAATTGAAAAGTTGCAGTTAATCTATGATTCTACAAACATTCATCCTTTGAAAACCAACAGCCAGGAGACAGAAAACTAGAACTTCTAAAACCTGCTGTTCATACAAAGGCAAAGTGTCTTTTAAACTCAAATAGACTTGTATTTCATGTAGGTAAAGGCAATATCCTCAATTACTGACTCATTGCTGAACACACAGGTTTCTAAGTAGCTCTCTCTCCTTGCTGACCTAAGTCCACTTCCTGCTTGTTTAGAGTAAGAGAACAAAATCCTTTGCTTGTAAAATCATATTCTGCTGAAAAGGAAATGGTAACGATAATGTCACAGATCATTAAAAACTCTGTTTAAACAAGTTGGGTGGAGGAGATGGATGATAGGTACAATGGTTCTCATTAAACAGCTGCCAATTACTAATTTGGGTCAGGAAGTACTAAAAGATTTCCAGTTTACAAACACTTTTATTTATTTTACACAATTAAGCCTAAATTTTTCATCTGACAAACAGAATGTCAGAAAGAGCCCAATAATGGTTATTTCTGTTCATGTGGACAGTTAAACTCAGCGTTTACCTGTGATAGTCATTTTTTTCCTCTTCAGACATGCTTTCCATAAGGAAATCCTTTAAGGTACAGGTATTTTCCAACCATTCAATCAACCCTAATCTGAAACAACAAAAATCATAGATGGGAACAAAACCTTCAGATTTTAACTAAAGAGGAGCCGCAATTTAAATAGAAAGCAGCATGGTCAAGTTGATAGGTTTCACAAGATTGGAACAAAACTGTGTTTTGTTCCCAACTCTGGCAAAGATTATTGGCTTGGGCAAGTCTCAAATTCTGTGCCTCATTTTCATTATCCTTAAAACAGGATAATTGTGTTTGTCTATCTTTGGGACATGCTGTGAGGCCTAAATGCAGACTTTTTTTTATATAACTGTCAAGTTATAATTAAAAACCCAAATATACTCAGAATAATGAACTACCAGACATGGCACTTTCAACTGATCTAAAAATATACTGTAAATGGTCTAAAATTTCCTTTTTCATGTGATATCATATAAAACAATTTCCAGAGCCAAGTGCCAAAATATTCCACACCAGCATTTGGCACAAAGAAATCCCACCTGCTAGCATAAAGCAGCTGTATGACTTGTGATGTGAGGATTTTTTATCCCTGAATGACAGGAGTAACAAGTTCCTTACCTGGTTGTCATGGGTATGACTTTGTAAGTTTTTATCTGCATGTTCCTTCGGCTACAGGCAGCGTCTTGGGAAAGGATAATATTCATGACATCAAAGAGCTGCTCAATGCGCTGGTCTTGCCGGAGATCTTCACTGCCTTTGACTAGAAAAGGATGTTCCCGCTCATCACTGCCTCGGATGTTTATACGTTTTGGTTTCCTGATGGAGTCCATTACCTTTATCTTGAAGGAGGAAAACAGCAAAACATTTTTGGCACAGGTGAGAGCCTACATTACTGTGATCATCAGGGTTATCACAAACTCAGGGGCCTCTTGCAGTCTGTGTACAATGATCATGTTGTTCTTGCACCACTAGACTGATTTAATTTTACCAATTTAGAAAAGTGTAGACAATTCAATGGCCTGTGCAGAAAACACCCAACTGTCCATATGGAAAATACCTCAAACTAATATCAATGTGTATCTAATGATGATGTTATAATGGCCATCTAATGGATAAGATTAATCCTTTGTGCACAATTAGGTATCTGCCCTTGCACTGCTTCCCTCTTCCAAAAAACCTGTATGCTGAGCCATGTTTTTATATTAAAAGCCAAAAGGGATGTTGTCTTTAAAGTTGTTAACATACCCGTTCATCAAATCCAGAGATTTTTGCATGATATTCTGGCAGTGGTTTACCTTTACCATCATACTGACCTGAAGAAAAAAATAAAACAAAAAGACACACAGTCTTCATTTAAATATGGTCTCTCAAAAATCTTAGTTAATGAAAGTGTATTCATTAGCTAATACTGCATCTTATTAAATAGTAGAGAACTAAGATTTAAAAAGTGAATATTTAAACAAAGGTACAGTACAGTAACAAATTATACAGTATTTCATTTTGTCATTCAGTGACAAGTATTTTTTTTCACCTATTTCATTAGATTTTGGAACTCTTACTGCTTTCAGAGGGCAGACCTTATTCAAACTAGAATGCAAAGTGCATTAGATCTTAGTTCAAAACTTGCTGGGATCAAGGGGTTAGAAGCAACAGCATAAAAGCTCAATGATAATTTTTCAAAAGCAAAGGACATTTTAAAATATCACAGCAGTAAGTACAGCTAAGTCTAGTCTAAAGAACCAAATCATGGTAGTTTGAGACAAGAAAGATTCCTCTGATCACCAAGTGCGTCCTCCTGCAAGGGCAAGATACAGTGCCCACAGGGGAGTGTACCCGGGATCAAAATGAGAGGATTCTTGTTCTTAGCTAAAGAAGAGTGGAACTCAAGGGTAACTACTACTCTTACAAGAGTTCACCATCCATCAGCACTTCTGAAAGGGTAACATACCAGGGATTTCCAGTTCGTTCCTCATGAATTCAGCTTTGAATTCACTCATCCAAGGTGAGCATTCTTTGAGATTTCCAGGTTCTGTCTGGTCTTTCATTTTTGACTGGAGAGAGAGTGCAATTCTGCTGAAGTCATCAGCCTTCATATCTAAAAGCTTTGAGCCGCCTTTTCCAAAATGACTGTTAAACTCCTTCCCAAAGGTCTGAAGTTGAAATTAATTTACAGTAAAGGAATTAAAGTTCACTTCATACATAGCAGAGGCACAGCACTGCATTTTTAGAGAATTGGTTTCATTCTAGAGGTGATTTGTTTTTGGAATCCTTAAACAGCAATTAATTATTAAGCCAAGTCCTCTCTAACAAATTTTATTTATACAAATATAGTTATTTAGGCTGTAAGCAACTGAGAATTTGACCTATCATTTTGTCTATAAAGTACCATGAAGCTCTATGATGCTAGCGGTTATTTACTGTAACTGAAGGTTCTTCGAGATGTGTGCTCCCTATATGAAATCCAAACTTGGTGCGCATTCATGCCATGCACCAGATCTGTTCGTAGCAGTGTTCATCAACCCATGTGCATGCTGTGTGTCGGCCATGTGGTGCATCTGAGGTCTTATGAGGCTGTGTGGGTCGACACCTCTCTAAGTTCTTCTTACCGACAGTCACCACGCCTGCAGCGGAGGGAAAGGAGGGCAGGATTGGAATCCAGATAGGGACCACACATCTTGAAGAACCTCCAGTTACAGTAAGTAAACTCCATTTCTTCTTTGAGTGCTGGTCCCTATATGAATGCCAAACATGGGTATCAGAGCAAGCAGTACTCAGCATGAAGGTGGGAGCGAGGGCTTGCCAGAAGTGAGAGTTTGTAGACAGTGCAGCCAACTTCCGCATCCGCTGCTGTCGATGGGTCTATGGCATAGCAAGTGGTGAAAGTGTGGGTAGAGGATCACGTGGCTGCTTTACAAATGTCTTGCCATAGAACATCCATGAGGAGGGAGGATGTGGACCCTTGTGCCTGTGTGGAATGATCAGTGACAACCGGTGGTGGAGAGACTTGAGAACTTGAAAACATTCCTTGATGCAACATAAGATCCACTTGGAGAGACATTGAAAGGAAAGGACATGGCCTCTGCAACATTCTGCAATAGCGACGAAAAGCTTGGATAGGCAAGATATGAAAATTGCGCATGCGCTGGAGGTAGAAAGCCAATGTGTGAGGGCCATTGAGAAAGTAAAGAGTCTGCTCCTTCTGTGAGGCTTGTGGTTTTGGATAGAAGGTTGGGAAGTGAATGGATTGCTTGAGAAGACATGGAGAGATTACCTTAAATAGGAACTTGGGTGGAGTCGGAAGGACACCTTGTCCTTATGGAAGACAGTGAAGGGTGGGTCAACCATTACAGCCGCCAGCTCACTAACCTGTTGGGAAGATGTGATTGCCACCAAGAAAGATACCTTCATGGAGAGGTGAGGGAGAGAGCAACTATCCAGTGGCTCTAAGGACAACTTGTTAAGTGCCAAGAGGATGAAGATCGGGTTCCAGTGGCGGGTAGGTTATTGGACCAAGGGAAAGTTGTTGAGGACACGATGGAGGAAACGGATTGAGGTAGGGTGGCTACAAGATGGAAAACCCATCAACTCGCTAGAGGAAGGCACTAAAGTGCCGCTAGGTGGACCCAGATGGACGAGTCGGCAACGTCTGACTGTCTAAGGTGGAGAAGGTAGTCGAGGATAGTGAGGATAGAGACTGGGTTGAGGGGATGACAGTGACAGGCCACCCATACCGTGAAGTGTTTCCACTTCACCTGGTAACATGCTCTAGTGGATGGCCGCCTGCCATGCAAAAGCACATTGTGCACATTGTCTACTCATGAGCCCCTTCCAAATGCCAGGCCATGAGGTGAAGCAGTTCCGGGTTGGGCTGCCAGAACCAGCCATGTTGCTGCATGAGGAGATTTGAGAGACGAGTAAGGCAAAACGGCAGGTAAACTGAGAGATGAAGGAGGTCGGTGAACCAAGACTGGTGAGACCAGAAGAGAGCAATGAGAATGAGGACTGCACAGGGGGGCAGGTGTACTGGAGGTCGGGTGACTAAGAGAGCCTTGTCTGAGAGCACTCCTGGAGCAAAAAAGGGGAAGTTTACAGTTGGTAGCAGTCGCAAAGGATAGGTCATAGCATAGCGTGCCCCACTGATGATAGATCAGAGAGTGGGGTTGTGGAGCTCCCATTCATGGTTGTGGTGGAAGAAGGAGCGATTGAGAGTGTCTGCAAGGGTATTATCGATGCCTGGATGATGGACCGCATGGAGCATTGCTTCCTCATGAGGTGTTTTTGGAGTCTGAAATCTTGAGCTGCACGAGTCCATGGTGGGAAGGATTGACAGATAGAGCAGCCTGTGACAACATGGGCTTCAACCAAAACAACAGAGACAATGCTGGTGCTCATCACTCAAGGAGAAGACGCGCGGACATAAAGCACAGCTTTTAAAAGCTGGCTTCTCAGGGCATAGTCCCCCTAAGTGGGTGGAATGCCTTGAATGGGGTAAAAGGATGATTGCTACTAAATTCTTAACAATTGCTAACTTCCAACTACTAAAAACTAGTTAAAACTGTTGTAAAGTATATACAAGAATGCTAAAACTCTATCAATACGTAGAGAGGAAGAGGATTCCAACTCTGGGCATGCAGCGGTAAGAGGGAACTGGAGAGGCATTGACCCGTGCAGCCTCATAAAACCTTGGACACACCACATGGCTGATGCCTGACATGCATGTGGGTCAAGGAACACTGCTATAAACAGTTCTGGCTCTGGCGCATGGCACGCATACACTCTCATGTTTGGAATCCAGCACTTAAAGAAGAATAAAGAAATAAAATGAGCTTTGAAGGGCAGTTACATTCTTATTCCCATGGAGACTGTGAAATGAAGATTAGCAGAAAAGTTCACACTATGGCATTTGAGTAATATTCTATGGTGGTTCAGACAACTTTTCAAGTATTTTTTCCTATCATTTAAGTGTTAGTTGAAAGGTTTTTTGGCTTTAATTTTAGTTCTCTTTCCTGTTGGTTAATAGATTCATATATTCTAATGCCAGAAGGGAACATTGTGGTTGTCTAGTCTGACCTTCTGTATAGCATAGGCCATAGACCTTCCCCAAAATAATTCATAGAGCATATCTTTTAGAAAAACATCCAATCTTGATTTTAAAATCATCAGTGATGGAGAATCTACCACAAGCCTTGGTAAATTATTCCAGTGATTAATTACTTGGTTAAAAATTTACACCGTTTCCAGTCTAAATGTCTAGCTTCGACTTCCAGTCATTGGAACATGTTACATCTTTTTCTGTTAGACTGAAGAGCTCATTATTAAATATTTGTTTCCCACTGCAATCAAGTCACTCCTTAACCTTCTCTTTGTTCTGCTAAATAGATTGAGCTCCTTGAGTTGTATCACTACAACATCCTTCTTGAATTGTGGGCACCATAACTGGACACTGTATTCCAGCAGCGGTCACATCAATGCCAAAACAGGTAAAATAACCTCTCTGCTCCTACTGGAAATTCCCTTATTTATCTATCACAGGATCACATTAATTCTTTCAGCCAAAGCATCACACAGAGAGCTCATGTTCAGCTGATTATCCACCCCTGCCCTCAAATCTTTTTCAGATTCAGAGTTCACCATTCTGAAAGTATGTCGTACATTCTTTGTTCCCAGATGTACACATTTTATTTAGCCATATTAAAATGCATGTTGTTTTGCTTGCACCCAGTTAATTAAGTGGTTTAGATTTCTCTGTATTGGTGACCTGTCCTCTTCATTATTTACAACTCTCCCATTTTTGTTTCATCTGCAAACTTTATCTAGTGATGATTTTATGTTTTTTTCCAGGTCATTTAAAGGTGTATATCACTCTCAATGGCTGCACTGAATAGAAGATACAGTACAATGAGCAGCCCACTTAAAGATCTGAACACAGATATTTTACTCTACACAGTTACTTGGTGAAAATAGGCTGGGCTGCACACGAGTAAAACAAGTTCAATTGAAGACAAGATCAATGCTGAGTGTGTTGTGCTGCACATTTAGTAAAATTTATGATTAAAAAGACTCCTTGGTTTTATGTGTTCTTGAAATAAATCAGAATACTTTTAATTTTGAAAGAAATTTGTTAAACTAGAGAGGACTTGGCTTAATAATTAATTGCAATGTCCAAGGATTCCAAAACCAAATCCACTAATCCCATTAGAATGAAACTGCTTCTTTAAAAATGGAAATCAGCAGCATGTTTTAACATTAAAAAACAACCCCCCCCAAACACTCTATACACCCACATCAACCTTTCCTCCTCCATTCGTTTGTCAGTGATTGCTCAGATATTTTAGGATCCCCTTCAGAGTCACAGCCATCAGAAAGGTGAATGAATGAAACTGTCCTCTTGGTGCCTCTAAGGCACTAAGATAGGAATAGGATGCCAGAGTACTACACAAGTACATAGGCAGAAAGTTTTGGGTACGGACAGAGGCAAATGCATTGGTGTGTAAGCTGGAGGAAATGGGTGAACAAGTATAAACATTCTACATTGCAGAGAAGTCAGGAAGCGTAAACTGAACTGTAACAAAACTAAATCATCACAACTTACTGATTAACAAGTATTGAAGTCCCAGTCCTACAGCCCTAACTTATTCATGTGAATGACATCTGCAGGATGAGCCAGAACCTCCTATCTGATTGCTCCTGGCCTTTTAACTTTCCAGTATACCCTTCCCATCCCACTACACACCAACAGTACTCTGTATCATTGAGATGGGATTTCATACAGACCTGAATAAATCTCCTTCTGAACAACCCAAGACCTGGAGCCTGCAAATCTCCTAAGTTTCTGTACATTCCTTCATAGATTTTCTTAAGGTTATTTTTATTTCTCTGAGTTTTTCCCAACTCATTTTTCACATCCTCAATCCAATCCTGTAAATACAGAGATATGGGCTTGAGTACTGAGGAAAAAAAATTACACACCCTCTCTTTGGCAACCCAGTCAGATGGTATTAGGTTTACTAATGATGTGAACTAGAATTAAAAAGTCTGCTGCAATCATTTTAGAGCAAGCTGAAAACTATAGGAGTGCTATATAAAATGCTGTTTCTTATAGTTTATTATTTATTATGTTTATTACAGTAGTGCCAGGAGGCCAACTTGAGTACAGTGCCACCTTGTACTAGGCACTTTACAAATACACAAAATATGCAAGACAGACATAAGTAGGGGTAAAGAGTATATCATACAAGCAGAATGAACAGTCTGATGATTGCAAACATTATATTCTACCATATCATCTGCTTTTGTTCTGTTCTTTAAATTCTTTCAGTGGGGTTATATTAGGAGGGGATTAGCTAAATGAAGAGTGAAAGGGAGGGAGCAGGAAGGGTTAGAGATAGTGAGGAAGGGAATAACAGCTGACCAGAAGAGGGAGAGAACATTTGGAGTGAAAATTGCAGAAAGCGCTCTATGACATCATCTGTGTCTACCGATCCCTGTATAAACGTCTTTCTGCAATAGCTCTGCTCGTATCACTCTGGCTGGCTCCTCTCTGCATTCTCTCTCTCAAAGGCCACATTGGTGAGGAGTTCCTATTTACCTTAAAGAGCATCACAGGATTGGAAAGCTGTTCGAGGGCATGCACGAAATCTTGAATCACTCCTCCTCTGTCTAATTTACTCTTTATCCTGTGGAAGAATAGGATAGATAATCAGAACTAGGCAACAAAAGCTGCCATCAGCATAGTCTTGTCTGGTCTGCATACGAATACTTTCTACGCAGTGGGCAAAATACCGTCCACAGCCTGGATCTGGTCTGTCACACATTTTGGTCTGGCCCGCCATGACTCTGGGCAATCAAGGCTGTCCCTATGGGTGTGTGGGCTCCTGCCAGGTCCCAGTGTGAAGCCGGGCTGCAGCCACCCATCTCATGCCCAGTCCCAGCAGGAAGCCCGCAATGACTTACCGGCCCGCAATTTACCAAAATTCATGGAGTGGCCCCCCTGCGAAGATTAATGCCCACCCCGTTCTGTGCACAAAACCTGTACAAATAGAATTCTATAGGGCTCAGGCAAGAGGGACTTGATGGGAATTCTCAGGCTACAAAGAAACAACAGTGGCCACTTAATGGCCTCTAATGTATTTCATTTGTCTGTCTGTCTCTCTGTGCAACGTGTTATCTTTTGGTAGCTGCTAAGAGTCTGCTGTGAAAGTAGAAACATTTTGAACTGGGTACAGCAATTGGCACTAAGAAGACTGTATACATCCAGCACATGCCACTGAAGCTGTGTGCAGGTTATTTATTCTAAGAAGAAGTGTGGGCCTTTGCCTTATTGTCTCAAACTAAGAAATAATGCAAAAATCATGAGCAATAAAAAAACCTCAAAGGGGGAGAGACAGGAATATTAATTTTATAACTACAGTGTTAATATTAATAATATCACACAAGGGCTGTGTGATAACCCACTGGAGAAGGTTAGGCATCATGATGATATTGCGCTCAACTCCTAAAACAGCTCCTGCCCCACCAACAGATGGTGGTGGGAAGCGATGCCAGGGAGACAGATAGCTTAGGACCCTAGAATAAGGGAACTGTGCTTTCTACACAAGAGGAGTAACATTCCAAAGGAAATCTGGGCACTTGCCTCACTGCTTTTTTTGATGTACAAGGATAGCTTTTAAAATGTGTTGCATCTGTTTCTAATTCACAAGCGTTTTTGCTTGTTTTTTACATATGAAAGGTCAGAAATGTTAGGGCCTCAATTTCCTCTCTTTGCTGAAGGATCTTGGTAAACATTAGCAGACATAAATAGTGATGTCACTGGAAACGGAGTTGTGGATTTCTCTCACCCCCAACCCAGCAGACAAAGAAGAATGACAGAATTATCTACTAAACCTCACTATGATTTTGCACCTGAAACTTTATATTTCAAAAGAGCAGGAAAAGGGTTTTTTTTTTTTTTTTGTGCTTTATAGGTCATTTTTATAGGGGTAGGAAGGCTAAGCAGGAGCAAGGATTGTGGGTGCTTAGCACCTCTAAAAATAATCTAGCCACTTACTTAAGTACCGAAACATGGATGTAGGTACCTAATTTTAGGCACCCATTTTAGAAAAGTTAGGCTAAGTGTCTGTTTTTCCATGCCTTTTAACCGAGCACACTATATACCAGAATCTATCTAATATTTTCTATGCTTTTCAAAGACTATCATTTCCTATTAAAATCTTATAGATTTGTAAGCAACATTTCAAATACCACCTTGCTACAAACTCCTTGTTCTTGTGGCCAGTTGCAGTGTCTTTGAAGGAATAGTTTTCACTGCTGATCATGAAAGGATAGATGATTGCCTGTGGATAGCTATTTGCAATCTCTTCTACAGTATGTTGCACAGCTATTGCTTCTTCTTTGTCAAGCACTGCCATCAACTGGCTAATCCAACCAATGAACTGCCAACAGGGAACTGATGAAATCTGCAAAACACAGCCAGTGTTTTCACCTTCTAGATAGATAGATAGATAGATAGATAGATAGATAGATAGATAGATAGATAGATAGATAGATAGATAGATAGATAGATAGATAGATATCTTTTAAAATCCTGAATATGAGCAAAAGCAAACAAAACTCTGTATTCCAAGTCAGCAGGCAGAAACATGGACAAACAGAGAACGTTAATTAGATTTCACAGATCATTCCCGACTAAAACAATCATTTTCAGTTCTTGGTAAGTGTTCATCTGCAAACATTTGTATCATTGGCTGAGCCAAGTGAGGCCCTACACTCTACTTGATGACATTTCTGTGTCTGTTTGGATGTAACACGATAACATTTGCATGATGCATCTGATCAGTTCTAAACTTTCAGGGAATGTTCTAAGCATCAATGGACAGAATCCTATTGATTTTGAGGAAACCTGGCAAACAAGGAGGAGGAAATGGGGGACAAAGAGGTCCTTTAACCAGGTCTGTACTTGATGGCAGCCCATTAACACCTTCCAGCATCACAACATGCCCTCATCTTAGTTCTACCCTTCGCCCCAATGGAATTTTAAACATTGGCACCCTAAATAACTTATCCAGACAGAAAAGAAATAATAATGGGCTCCTGAAGGGTGGCTATTATTTTCGTGGAGTCTGTTAGCTAGAACAGACTTCACCCGTAATATTCTAATGGGTAGAGCCCTGCAAATCCATGGATATCTGCCTTATATGTTTGTGGATGGGCATGGATCCAAGCTTTTTATCTAAACCCTGCAAATGTGGATATCCACAGACCATATTTGCTGCTCAGATGCACAGGGCTCTACTAATGGGGAATTCATCACCATCACAATTCTGAGGTTGTGTCTATACCAACTGGCTACAGCAGTACAACTATGGTGCTGCAGTTGTGCTGCAATAGCCATGGTATCACAGGTGCTTCCTACATTGACAGAAGGGTGTTTGCTATCAATATAGTTAATCTCTCTCTCAGAATTCTTCCATCAACATACTTGAGTCTTCAGTGGGGTTAGGTTGAGCTAACTATGTTGCACCGGGTGCAAAATTTTTCACACCCTTGAGCGATGAAGCTAGGTCAACCTATGTTTTAGGTGTAGACCAAGTCTTAGTCTTCCAGTCTTGGCTTCTACAGCTACATTCTCAACTCAGTGGGACAGCCAAGCTGCAATTCTGTCCCTATGCCTTCTCAGAAGGACCTTATGTCAATACACTGCCCCCCAATCTGTAAGCACTAGCACCTGAATTCAGTTAAAAAAGGGTTTTGAAATATGTGTTAACACTGCAGAAACTATACTGCTATAGCTATGCATCAACTATAGGAGACATAGCCTACACTGATGGAAGAGGTTTTTCTTATTGGTGTAGGAACACCATCTCCCCGAACAAAGTCTGCTTCTGTCAACAGAAGCTTTCTTCCATCAAACAGCTATATCAAGGCTGGGGGGCTAGATCAGCATAGCTATGTGCATTGGGTGTTTTTTCACATTCCTGATGGACTCAACGATGTTGATAGAACTTTTTCAGTGTAGACCAAGACAGGAGCAGTCACAAGGCAAGGTGCGGAAGGGGTGTCAAACAGCTCCTGGCACAGGAGAAAAAGGGGATTGTCACGCAGAGCACGTGGCATGGGGGAGAAGGGGGTTATAAGGAGTCCCTGAAAGGAAGAGGATAGAAAGCTTGTGGACGAAAAAGGAAGGGATGCAAGGAGCCCCTGGTGTGCGCAAAGCACTTGGCTGACAGAAATAAACCGTATAGCTCCATAGTCTTATATCGTCATTAGCCAACTCAGCTGTTGACTCAGTAAAAAGTGCACTGAAACAAGTTCCCAACATTCAGTTAAACTAACATAGAGATTTATACAATAATCCAAAATTCAATTTTAAGTAAAGAGATTCTGTTCAATAAATATTTGGTTCAACAATAATTTGGTTTATAATCAACTTTGCTGTCCCAGGAATGGAAGTAACTAACCTCTCGAGCCATCAGGCCTAGTGTCTCTGCTGGATATCTTTCTATTATTTGCAGCAGCCTGGGAAATTTTAGTCTGGCATCTTGGGAATTCAGTTTTAAAGCTTTTATCATTTTCTCCACTACTATGGCTGGGAATGTCTGCAGATCCTGAGCACTGATATCTGCCAAGAAATGTTAAACAAAAATTATCAGAAACACCATCTTTTTTCATCCCTTTGATCATCTAAAACATTCATCTTTTAATTGTATTAAATGCTTTCTTGATGCTCTGTAGGCAATATTAATTTTTTAAAATTTGTGGTTTCCCATTTGAAGACTTGTTTGAACTGCACGCACCACTTATATGTGTATTTTTGGACTGGAGGCTGCATTACCACCAGTATCTTGTCCATTAGCATTGTTATGGTCTGTGAAGGAACAAGAGGAGCATCTGCTGGATAGGATGCATATCCCACCAGTAAGATGGAGGCCTCATGACTCACTAGTGGTGAAGCCAGAAGCAGCTGTCAGACAGAATAAAAACGATGTAAACATCAAAGTTGAGGACAATCTGTTTCCATTTAAATTCAAACCATATAGCCTTCTAGAATTTCAGGAGCAGGATGAAACCTGATGTATTTTAGGTAAATTCACAACAGGAATTACTCCCTTGGAATTAAACACCACTTGTTATAACCATTTAACCCAATTAATTCTTCCATGTACAAGAATATTTTCTTTTTAAATGGTCAGCCTTGCCCTTGCATTTTGACTGCTCTCTATTGGCACTCTCCAATCTGAAATCTGGATAACAGCAGGATAGGAAGTCCTGGCAAATAATTCGATTTCTGACTCACCAGATGAACCTTCTTCCTCTTTACGGAGATGCTTGTCACAGAAATCAACCAAAGTCATGTAAGCATCTATGACTCCAGTCAGGTCTACATGCTCCATAGAGTGAGACTGCATCTCTTCTTCAGCCTTCCTCACTGCAGTGCTGAAATACTGGAAAGCCCTCTTGTTCAGGCCTGCTACCACCTGAAATTCAACCATAAGTGGAAACCATAACAACAAATAGATTCCAGCAAATAGTTCATGGTGAATAGTTTATTCAACAAATTTAGCCATTTTCTGTTTGCAAATGAACTGTAAGCATGTATGTGTCAAACACTTTGTGAACAGTTCTTGATCTGTAGATCATTCTTGTTTGCAAGTATTCAATATTTGAAATTTGAGCTGCATTGGATGCACAGATCACATGGTATTATTTCTGTTCCCTGATTTGATAGGCATAAATCTTAGAATTGGGTTCCACTACAAATCACATTCACTATTTTAAAATTCACTTTCTATGAACATTCTCTACAATTGCTGTTTCCAAGCAAATTGATAGACAAATTTGATAGACTATTTGCAAACAGTTAACGTGAAAGAGGCACAGTAGGACAAAAAATAATTTTTTTAGCTTGAATAAATGTTCATGAGAAAAAGTGGGGAATTTTTGTTTGGTTGGTTAAGAAGCTCTTTGCCCAGCTCTAGATTTAACCTTTATTTATATACCTTTTGCATTTTTTCTGTTATGAGGCACAGTGTGGTCATCCCAGATTTTTCTAGTACAATGTAAGTAATGACAGAAACCATTTACAAATTTATGTAAATCCTGCACATAGATTATGTCATCTACCAATGCTGCCACCCTCCTTATCTGAAATATGCCAGCTGTTGCAGTATTCAACAATACCACCCAATAGTTTAGGGACAGCAAGTGAAAAATACTGTATCCTATTATAAACTACACTGTGTATTTTGAGGGGACAGTCCCAGGATACAATCCTTTTGGCTAGAAGCAGGCAGAATTAATATGTGATAATGGATACCGCCTTAAAAATTATTTCCTAGAACTGTATTTTGTGATATAGCCCATCATCTTGGAAACACTGCAACTCATGAAAAGCTTGGTTGTCTAGAGCAGTGCTTATAGCACAATGATTCATATTGCTTAGAGAGAGGAGCAGACTGCCTCCAGGGACAGAAGCTTGGCTAAGCGACTTGGCTGACCTGGTAGCTAAAGAGCGGGTAACATTTTGGAGAACAAGGACCTCAGATAAATTTGAAAAGGCTTTAACTTTTTAGAAAAGATTGATTAATCCCTAGTGGATGGAAACCAAGATGTCTCTCTCCTTCCTCCTCCCTACCCCCCTTTCTTTCTTCCCTTTCTCTCCCTTCCCGTTCTTTTGTATTTTGTGTTCTCCCCTTATTAGTTTGGGGGGTAGAGAAGGAGAGGGAATCAATATAAACAAAAATCTTCTACACTGTATTTTTTATATAGGCAGACAGAAATTATTGGAGTTGGAATTTGATCAGGACACAAGTGTTAACACCCTTAGTCTTGCAGAAGATACCATGTTATCTCAGTTTGATGTCTCATCCAGAAGGTAGTACAGTGCCTTCTAGCACCATGCTGGGACACTGGTTAAATAAGGATTCAGAGAGAACAGAGTCATCCACATGGACATGATTTTCTGCTGGATGTCTCTCAAATAAATCTTATTTTTCTTAGGTTTTAAGGCTCACAGCACAAGCTGGTATGGAAGAGATTTCATGCTCACTTTTCAACTGTTCTTTAAAAAGAAAGTTGTCATTCATTTTAGTAGAATAACTAAGGCAATCATTTTTAAACTTCATTTATGATATATTTATACTCTAGCAATTCAAGTGTTATTCTCATTTCTATACCTTACTTTTGCTTTCCTTTGACATCTATTATATACAAAACATTACAAATAATTTTTGTCCTTGTATTGACACTGTTCATTTATAGATTGTACTAGCTCCTAGAGGGACAAGTAACAGTGTTTGTTCAGTCTGACAGTAGTTATCAAGATCAACAGACACAGGTTGATAACTGCAATTTAACTCTCCATTTGGATCCATTTGAAACAAAAGTTCGGTTCCAGGGCATCTTGAACAACTCACAATACATACATTTCAAGACCTGGAAGAATCTGCCATTGTGTGCTTTTTATATGGTACTCCTCCTAGCTTTGGTTGGTCATTAAAATAATCAATCAATCATTATAATAAATAGAAGATTAGCTATATTAAAATTAGGAAGTGATTATCTTCATGGGATCCCATACTAACAGCCCTGCCTGATGATAGCATGGATATCCCAGAGCACCACCCATTCAACTATCAGGCTGGCCTGTGCTCCCAGACCCTTCTTGCCCTTGTGCATGCACATGCTTTCAGAGAAACTTCCTTCATGTAAGATACTGGGAGGGACAAACACTAACTCAATCCTGAAGGCTGTGGACACAGCAGATTCAAAACCTGCTTGCACAAGTTTTACTTTGCCATCCTGGTGGGAGTTTGGGGCATGGAAGCTCCTCGCTAACAGTAAGTGGGAGGGGATGGACCTTTGCCCAAATATGGAAACTTAGTCATGGGTTCCTGCCCCTAGGATCCAAGTCACATTAACAGCAGCTGCAGCACTTCTCTCACAGCTGCAGCTCATTGAGAAATCAGTGCTAGCAGGAAAAGGTACTAGCATAGGTCTACTGTAGTAACATGGGCTTAAGATTATTGAGTTAATGAAGTACATAAAATTAGCCATCCATAGCAACGAGTAAGAGCTCCTTTCTCATTTACCTTCTCAGCAGTTTCAGGTCTCTCTCCAGAAAGCATCACAATTTTCCTAGCTTTTTCTTCTTCAATTTTCTCAAGACATCTTGAATCCTTGTTAAGGGCAGTGGCCAGAATATGGTATGTGGTACCCAGCAGAAGGTTTTGGTTGCAGAAGGCCACTGTGTTTTTACTCAGATAGTCAGATTTGCTCTCATCTGTTGGAATTCAGAAACAAAGTTGATAATTTGGCAGTAAAATTGATTCCCATAACAAATAGGAAGAGAATCTCTAGCATGAATCAGTGGAGTCTGAATAGAAAATGTTATTACCCAGTAAAGAGATGGTTTTCAACACAGTGAGCATTTGTTCAGGACTATTCTGGCTCTGACTGCGACTATGACTAAAGCGGCAATAACTGTGATTCCATCTCAAGAGCCAGTCTTCTCTGGTTTTAGACTCTCTGTGCAGATCCTTCAGAAGCTTCATGGCAACTGAGAAGCTGTTCTACATTAAAAGATCAAAATGGGAATTTTCAATAATGGATTAGGAGAAGGGGAAATAGAACTACTGTTTGCAACTAATTAAGAGATCAGGGGATTTCGAAAGCGCCATTACAGTATTCACAAAGTATACCAAGGAAGATCGCTGGAATTCAGGCAAAGTGGGAGTGGCTCCACTGCCAGTTGGGTTGTGTGTGAAAATCAAGCGTGCACTAATGGAGGTATTGATAAAAATAAACACACAAACAAGCAATCTGGCGTCATTCATTTTAACTCATATCCTACTTAAAATACAAAGGTCAACATTTTCCAAGTTGATATCTAAATCTATATTTAGACCCATTAATAAGTGGTCTGACTTTTGGAGCTGCTGAGTACCCATAGCTCCCAATGAGCTCAAGGGGGCTTTGGATATTCAGCATCTCTGAGAAACAGGTCACTTGGGGCTTGATTCCAAAAGGGATTTAGGTGCCTATCTTCCACTTTTGTTGCCTAAATCCCAGGATCAGTCACCACTAATATTAACAAAACTCAGCTGTCGCTAAATCTTGCAGATACCTAACTCACTTGGTGTCTACATTTTTACAGTAAAAGTTCCTTAGGCACTTGTGAGAGAGAAAGAGAGAGAGAGAACCTCTGCTCCACTCAGACATCTGGACACCTAAGCCCCAGCATGATGCACAACCCAGGGAAAGACCAGTGTTTCTACTCCTAATTTGCACACAGGGCCCGAACTGGTAAACATGTTCAGCGCTTACTTACCAGATTGGGCGCCACAGGTAGGCTCACATAAAAGAGCCAATGGAACAGGGAACCTCCCTCTGACCTTTTAGCTCAGTCCTTATGTTACTCATGTGGGATGTGGAAAACCCCCAGTTCAAATCCCCCCTCTGCCTAGAAAGGAAAAGGGATTTGAACAGGGATCTTTTGCCACCTCTCAGATATGGGCCTTAATCACTGGGCTAAAGAATATTCTGATGTGGACCTCCTTCAGTCTCTCCTGTAGAAGCAGTTCCATTGTGAATAAATAATGAAAGAGTCATTAGGCCAGAGAGAGAGAGAGAGAGTGTGTGTGTGTGTGCCTGGTGGTTAGAGCACTCGTCCAGTCTCCCTGCTCTAATTATTTTTCCACAGAGGAGAAGCTTCAAAAGGCTCAACTGAGGTAGCCCCACATAAGAATATCCCATAGCCCAATGGCTAGGGCACTTGGCTGAGAGGAGGTGGCAGAATCCTGTTCAGATCTCTTCTCCCCCTTATGTTTATGTGTGGGAGGGCTTGAATCAGGGTCTCCCACATCCCTGATGAGTGCTCTAACCACTGGGCTAAAAGTTATGAGATAGCTCCTCCTCTTCCCCCTCTCCACATGTGGCTTCTTGCAAAAATGGCATAAATGTCTACCTTCAAGAGTTAGGGTTTGCAGCTGAGACTCCCAAACAGAGGGAGTCACTTCCTTGCAACCCAGACTTAGATGCCCAAACCCTGAGAGAGGCAGGGTTTAGGACACACCCCTTGCCATAGTATCTCACATTGGCTAGTTAAGACAGGGAACATCCTAGCATGCTGGCTTTTGTGAATTCTATTTTTAGGTGCCTGTCTCACTCCATTCATTGTGTAGGGAGTCTGAGCATCTAACTCAGGCTTTGTGAATCCCACTAATTTTCTAGGTGTCTAAAGTTAGGCATGGTGACACTGAGATCACAATACCTCAAGTCCCTTTGTCAGTCTAGCTCCTCATTGCTAACTTTAGACAAACGTTGACCACAACTTCTATTAATGTTATATAAGAAAAAACAAAGAGCATTACAGTGTGGGCGAGTGGGGCGAGGGAAGTGATATTTGTTCAGTTTCAGTTTGGTCTGTATTGTTTTATACAGAACGTTGATTTGTAAATTCACCTAGAGCACTAGATACAAGTATGCTGTTAGAAATATAAATACATTAAATTAAAAAGCTTAAATATACAACACAATATGCTACTTTTACTTGTTCACATGCCCCTTCCCCCCACGTCTACATCAAATTATTAACTATATCATTTCTGATGCTTTATTTGTTCTGGAAAGTAGCAAGAACCATCTGGTTAACAAAATGGGCCTTTGGGCACATTTCTAGAAATTTCACTGTTTTGTAAAGTTGTTAATTAGCAATAGTCATCTACAGTTCTGTAGAAAAGAACCAAGCTTCCACAGGCATTCCTGAATGTACTGCGAGGGAAAATCCTGCACTGGTGACCTAACCTGTCTTTTCCAGTTCGAACTGCTATGGTTTTCTGATGACTCAAGCACTACCAGATAGTGTAGAGTCACCTGTTTCCTGGCACTCTCGATCATCTTCATTTTCATGTTAAATTTGCAGCTTCTAATCATTGAATTAATGTCTTCTTCCTGCATATTTACTTCCATTTTGTCACCAGCATCTCCCCTTACATCTATGTCCATACTATCATCTGCTTGGATGTTAGGAAGTTTTTCCTGAATTTTTCCAAGAAAGAAACACCTGCACAATGGAGAAAGAGAATACAAGACATTAACATACAGTGGGAAGGAGGTAATTTTAATCTTTCCTCCCCTGATCTATATTCAACACTGCCATCTTTCCCATTGATAAATAATGCTAAGCAACTTCAATCACTGACTGATGCCACTATTACTTGTGACTGATCGTCTTCAATAAGGAGTAGGCATATTCAACTAATAGAATAATAATCACAGCCAGAGTAGTGAGTACGAACAGGTCTTGAAATGTGTCCCCTACATATTTTTTATTCTTAATCCTAGCTATGGGGTTAGGATTTTTACTGGAGACTACGGAGATGATGTGCTAGAAAATGTGCACCATTACATTTTTACATTTTACAATCAACTTCAAGGGGACTGCTTACCATGTAAACTGTTACTCAACCTGAGTATGGATATCACAGTCTGGCTCTGTGCTAGGTGCTGTATAACCACCACAGAAATACAGTCCCTGTCCTAAGCACCCTTGTAGTCTAATTTAAGACAAGACACAAGTGGGTATCTTAATAGTCCACACCAGGCTTTCAGCAGTTTGGCAGCTCTCCAGAGCTTGTAAGTTTTGGGGCTTTCCCAAGGGATAAAGCATGAAATGTATTTTGGTTCACCTCTAACCTAAGGAAACTCCTTTGCAAAGGAGGTTTAGCTCCTGGCTGTACAAACAATGCCAAGCCTGCAGAGACTCCATAATAAGCGCCTTAAAATGTACTGATTTCAGCTCAGAGAGAGGTAATGATGAAGGAGAATGAGCTGAAGTTGCACTGAGAGAAAGGATGGGATGTAGAGAGAGATTATGGGGAAGAGAGAGAAATCAAACGGTTAGGAAAGGCATCTGAGCCTCTTAAGAGCTTGTCTAAAGAAAGTCCTTCCAGGGTCAGCCATTTCAGGTGACTGTTGCATGGCAGAGCTTTCTAATTACAGTAATGGTTAAAGACAGTCCCATAAATACATGAAGAACATGGTGATGACTGGGGTTGGGCTCTTCATATAAAACCTTGTTAAAACCTCTACTGTTTAAAGACATCCAGTAATTGAAAGCCCAGTTTTGTGACCTTTACTCATATTGAGGGGTACTTAGTGAATCTGACTATTTACCCACACTCCTCAATATATGCAAGGCTGACAAAATTGGTCCAAGAATGGCTGGTAGGCAAAAGCTTAATTTATAACCCTTATTTCCTTATAGTGTACCTAGCTTCTGATGTATGACAAACAATTTTAGGCTTTAGGCTATTGGTCCAATCTGCTAATTACACTATTTATATGAAAACATCCTCTTATCCACGCACCCTCTCTGCCCTTTGCTCCTCTCCATATGTTAGTAATATGAAAACAATTCATTCGAGCTGAACGGCAAGACACAATAGTACTTAGAAATCACCAAGTACTGGATTCCAACCACATATTTTCTACAAGCAACATCAGAAATACAAGTTTAACTAACATGTAGAATCATAGTTAACAGACAAGTGTTTCATCTCACCGGTTTGTAATGATGTCATCCCAGATGTTCATGGGGTCCATTTTAGTATCTGGATATCTGCTTGCCCAAATCCTGAGAAGTCTCTTAAGGGACGCTTGAGAAGTTAAGTTGCCTAAAATCAATTAAAAATACTTGAGGAAAAGGCTGCATGCAGGCAATGTGAAAATGTAGGGGTCAAAGAATGAAGTTTAGAACCCAGTGAGAGCGGCACAGATTGACACAGTGGCAGTCAGTAGTTACTATAATGCAAGTCACTCAAATGTCCTGTCTTCTATTAAATGAATCATTCAGTCTGGTGTTTATTAGATTGTTTTCCAGTTACTGCTGTATCTCGACTATTAGAGAGTAAAGAAATAAAGAGTGGCAGTAATCATCACCGGAAAAGAATGATGGTTATTACCAGTATTCCCCAGAGGAATAAAGTGGAATACATGGGTACAACTGTTACCTAGAGTTTTGTACTAAGTTGATAAGATATAGGTAATTTTATATTTCATGCCTAAAATGGTAGTTATTAATGGAACACATGATCTATTCTCTGCTGTTCACTACTAGCTATCGAACTAGTCTAAAATTAATCGTGTAATTTTAAAGAGATTATTGCTATTTTAAAACATCATGCTGTTGATTTTATTGCAAGGGCTAGAAAGATGAAACATAAAATAATGAATGACCTTTTATAAAAGTATCCTCACTGTATCCGGCATAGATTCAAAGTCTTTTGACATGTGAAAATAACTACACGCGCTCTTTTCAAAAACAAAAAGGTGAATGCCACAATGTATATACAGAATATAAAAGAAAAACTCTATGGGGAAAAAATATCTTACTTGGTTTGCTCATAAAATTGATGAAGTCCTGTATTTCTGTTAAAGCTTGGACAGATTGAAGCTTGGTTAGTCGACTTTGGTGTAACAAAGTATCAATACTGGAATAGTTCTAGGAAAGGGAAAATGATTTTAAATCGTAATCACTTACCATGTTTTTATTTAAAGCACCGTAGAACAGAAAGCTGATTCTTCTATGAGAGTCATGCCATCCTTAGAAATGATGCATAAAACCAACCAGTATCAAAACTTACACTAGTTAGAGGTTTTCAAAATGCCACAAAGTGAATTAGGCTGAATCAACTGAGTATGATAAATGGGGAAGAAGAGGGGGTAGAGTGAATAAACTCAAAGGAGATAGTAAGACACCCCCAAAATAGGGCAGGTATGTTGCTTTGGATGGCTGTTCCCCTTTCTTAAGTTCCTGGGGTGAAATCCTGGCCCCTGTGAAGACAATGGGAGTTTTGCCATTCACTTCAAAGGGGTCAAAATTTCACCCTTTATACTTTTATCTTGAAGGGAGAGTTGCACTTGACATGGACTTCCTACAGAGAAGGACAGCAGACATGCCAACAGCTTTATTACCTGCATGAAGACTTGCATGCCACTACTGATGTAATATCTAGCTCTATCAAAGTCATCCTGCAAGATGTAGAGAAGACTCAGCTCTTGGCTGTAATGCATTTCTATCAGGGCTTTCCTCTGTTCTATCTTCATTGCCTCATCAATGAAGGTCAGCAAGGACTGGTCATTGCTCCCTTGAAGCAGTAACTTCAACTTACTCCGTATCATATATGGCAGATAGGTTTCCTACAGGGGAAGAAAGTAAAGTCTCTTTACTCCTAGGGAAGCATACTAAATAATCACTTCTGCCATCTGTTGCTGGTGATGTACAACCATATGTAAGAATATAGGGGGACTGGTTCCATCTGCTACAAGCCTTAAGATTTTCAAATAAGAAAAAGACATTTAATGAAATATGTAATTATACTCTTCAGTGTATCTCAACCTTTTTCAGACTGGCCACCCAACAAATCACACAGTACCTCTTCTGGTGGGCTCATGCAATTACACAGGTGCTGGTGCTTAGCATTTCTTGTCAGCTTCAAGGTAAATACTGTGTCATCCTCCAAATATGGGAGGAGAAAAATAATTGACAACAGCATGAAGATGATCATGCTGGAGCCATTTGCTCAGCCCTGGGACTAAAGAGCAACGAGACTGTAGACAAGACCAACCATATTTACTGTTAACTGTAATTTTTTTATAAGAAAACTCATCTAAATTGTCCAAGTACCTTTGTGATCAAGCCATTTTACCTCTATCCCTAATCATGGCGTGGCAGTAATGGCTCTTGTACAAATGAAATCAGTGTGATATCAAATCTAATCCAGCAATGATTTCACAAACCTGATAAAATGGATCACTCCACATTTTGTTTAGGTCTGGAGGTTTTCTGCCATCAATATTAACAGTGGAACAATACTCCAGTGACTTCCACTCTGTCAGATGGTTGTAGCATTCAAGGGATGCAAGTTCCCAGAAATCCTTTTCTGCTTCAGTAGGCTCACCATCCGGCCAATCTTGTTTAGAGAAAGCCTAGAAAAGAAAGGTCAACTGAGAAAAACCAAGTAGATTCTTAGGTGCAATATGACCTTTGTTTATATTCTAGCTGAACACCTTCAGTAGAGCTTATGTTTATACTGTTTCATGACAATATTTTATTCCTTTATCAGAAAAGGATAGTAGCACTTGTGTTCAACCTGCAAATAAGATCCAAGATGTATGAAAGAAAATGTTCCAAAGATTTCTTCAAAATTTAAGCCTTGAAATATAAAATTCAGTTTTATCATCAGCTTCAGTCCACCTGCATTTGTAAAGAGCTGCATTTTTCCACCTTCCATTTAGACAAATGAACATTGTGTAGGTAAATCATTTCCACAAACATTTTTTATGCATTATCAACTTGTGTACACAAATAGAACTTACATGTGTAGAACATAGGCATTTAATTTCCTCTCCCCATTAAGCTTGTGTGTATTGGAATTATATTATTGATTATGCCTGTAAAGTTGTGTGACACTAATGGAGATCATTTAAAAATTTGGTCCAGGAACACTGTCTGTTATGAACTGTTATTTTTATTGCATTTGATCAAGTACCTTTCATGGATCTTGAATCATATAATGAAGCAAATTAAATAAATGAACATTTTAAGCAACATACTGCTTCAGAATATTTAATCTGACGGACGCAAAACAAGGAGTCTTGAAAATAAAATCTAAGAAAGGAAATCAAATATTTGTCAGGTAGTCTCTTTACCTCATCGTATTGTTTAGCTGCTTCAGCATAATCACCTTTTGCCTCTGCTAACAGTGCATTCTGGGTAATTTCCTTCGTTCCAATCTTTTCAGTGAAAATACCATGAAGAACATCATAATCTCCAACAGATCGATAGAGCCTAATAAAGTTAAAAGACAAAAAGGTTTTATTATTTGAAAAACAACAGCTTTCTAATCAAGTGCAAAGTATCCAAGCACAAAGTACTGCAGTGTTATAATTGATGCCATATTAGATAGTCAGTGCAGACTGACTGCTCTATAGCTGGCTGCACAGAATGTATTATTAATATATGGATATTTTTTCTATCAGATTATAAATTTATATTGGATTATATAAACTCCGCTCTGGCCGAGAAATGCTTACATAACACTGCACACACTACTCCAAAAATCACCTGTAAGAGTGCAGTGTTTAACTGGACCAGAAATCAAGCTGTCAAAGCTGTTTCAGAAAATGTGTTGGAACAGATTTATGACACGGGGAGTAGCCCTGTCATTGACCTGATGGAAAGGTCAATAATTAGCTCAGAAGTATTAAAAATATACCTAGTTTGAAAATTAAGCCATAGAGATGATTAAAACTCTTGGCTAGGTTAGTAAGAACATAAATTATCCCAATTAATTTCTCCCCAAACAAGCACTCACTTAGCAAGTTCAATCCATCTGATCACATCAGGAGAGAGCTCTGTCCTTCCACGCATTCGTTTGGGTAATGGTTCTTCTGCAGAAGACAGATGAGTTAGAGCCTGCTCAAGAAGCAGGATGCCCAATGGTTGCTGTAAACTCGCTAAACAGCTAGTGCTCACATTGGCCGAGTCAAGGTCTAGCAGCTCTCTGTGCTGGTAACTCATTTCCTGTAAAACAAAGTTAAGTATTAGAAATAGGCTTTACAGAGAAAATCTTTTGGTTTACGTTTCCTCAAGTGAAAGAAAGCTTGGATGGAGACCATTGCATCATAAAAGGAGTTCCCAGCTGTGGTGCAGTTTACCTTAAGTAGCAACAAAGTCTGGAAACCAAAATATAATAGAGGTTAACAAAAAATCCATGCTGAGCCTCACTTCTCTTTCAACATCCAGGATGTTAACTGTAGGTGTTCCTGTTTCAAAAGATCTCATATCTTCTGCATGTACAAGGTGAGATCTTTGGCTATCTAGCAAGTTCAATGTATCTTCCGGGCCAGTGGAGGACTAGCAAGAGAACCACAATTCTCCTTTTTCTTCTTTTCTGTATCCTTTATATAAACTGTCTTGAAAGGCAGCAGATTCTTCTCTATCCAGGATGTTATTTCCATTGCCAAGGAGACACTTTGACTCTGGTTACTCCCTGGTTTTGGAAGGG
Source organism: Mesoclemmys tuberculata (assembly GCA_007922155.1). Taxonomy (NCBI): domain Eukaryota; kingdom Metazoa; phylum Chordata; order Testudines; family Chelidae; genus Mesoclemmys; species Mesoclemmys tuberculata. Next base: position 64,955,353 of record ML675601.1, read on the forward strand.
TTCTAAACATGCATGCCTCAATCACAAGCCAACCTCCAACAGGAGTTAGCAGGAGACTTCCTCTGCAAATACCACAGTTTCCCACTAAATAGTTTCTTATACCTTCCACTGATGCAGTCAGTATTGGTTACTATCACAAAAAGGATATTGGACTGCATGGATGACGCCCCTAAGGTCCATATTTTCATGTTTTGCTTTTTTTTAAAAAAAAGACATGCCCTAATAGAAATGTCAAAATGAACAGAAATGTTGCATATTTTGAGATTCTGTAAACTTGTCTTCCAAGTATCATTGCTTCCATAATGAGCATGCAAGGGTCTCGAGTGAAATCTAGGCTGGCTTTCAGCATGTTGTTTGCACTTACCTGTCCACAAATGGTCATTTGGATTTGATCTGAGAATGACACCTAATTTTGCATTGCATCAAGTGCATGGCTCTATATCCTCAGAAGAAATTTCAACAGGTGCATTATGAGAAACTAACTCACGGGATGAAGGTGGTGCATAGCACCAGCAACCCTAGCCATTGGAAATAGCTGGTTAACTGATGACCCCTTAGGAAATGATTGATGCACTGCAGTTTTGGATCTTTGCAAATCTTTATTATTATAGTAAAATTACAGCCAGAGCCATATCTATTTTAACCTCTGGGTAGGAACTGTTTGCATTGGAATCCAAAGCTCCTATTGATTACGAAGAACTAGTGGCTATGAATCCTTTCCAGCAGCTGTTAACTTAGCAATGGGTCTATTTCTCTGGATAGGGTGCTGGAAAGTGTTTTTGTTTGTTTTGTGATGCATGGATGGTACTTCTTCACCTGGCTGTTTACACTATTTATCCTAGCATGGGAACCCCACAACAGAGGAGGGGTTCTGGTACACAGATCTCGATTATGGAAGTAGCTTGCTAGATGTTCCAGGAAGCCTGAAGGCTGCTTGCCTCCTCCCCCAGGTTGACTGGCACCCTAGTAAGTGCTAGAAGAGCAACCTACCACCACTTGGGGCTTTACTTAGTAAATCAGGATAATGTTGAACATGGGAAGGGATTTACTTTTCTGTAATCCCATGAAGGTACACCTTTGTGGGGAGTGAAAGCCACATGTGCCTCTGTTCAGGTCATAGACTGCCTGAAGTGTTCCTAAGGCTTTTGTGTGAAGCCAGCCTGTGGAACAGGGTAGGAGTGGAGAGTCAGACCCTTTCCCACTTTTGAGAGTCTCAGCCTCTTTCCCTGGCAGAGTGAGGCTCCTTGGGCTAAAAACTAGACAGCCACAATTTCCACTAGGCTGCAGCCTGGGACAAAGCTACACAAGAGGAACAGGCTTCTCTGAAAGTGCAGACATGCTGCAAGGTGAGGGAGAAGCAATAATCATGTTACAGAACACTCCTATGAGAGAGTCTCATGAAGGAGAGAAACCCCAGCAGACACTCCCTTAGGGGGAGAAGGCAAAGGAGAAGGGGCCTAACCCCTGATTTTCACCTCACTTGCTCATAACAATATTAATTACTGCCTAGGAAGACACTGTTGCCTTTTTGGAAGTCACTTGGTTTTGCAGGACTCACCCCCTTAGTATAATGAGAATCCCCCGATTCACAGTGGGAGGAAGGGGAACTGTGTAGGAGCACTGCCCTTTTTTCCCCAGGGAGCAGGGAACCCACTTTGTTATTTGGTTGAGGGGACTCTGGATCTTCTCAGGGTTTTTTTGCCCTCCAGCCTCAGTTTGTTGTGGAATCTACCCCCTGAGCTGGCCAGACAGCTTACTCCTCCTCATTAGATGCTTTTCCCAAAACCTCAGAAGCTCTTGATCAGGCTTTTCTGTGATGGAGTCATGGCTCCTTGGAGCAAGATGGGGACCTGACATACTGGTCTGATTCTGAACTCAGTGCCCTAGCAGTGCAAGGATCAGTTCGCTGGTCACAAACAGGGCGTAATTCACTCTCTGTAGAGCTCATTAGTGGTGTCTTACATAGGGAACATCACTTAGATTTAAGCCAGGTATTTGCAGGACAGCTTTGCCATGTTTGGTTGGGGGCACAGGAATCTGGCAGGGAGGTGCTGTGCCTGCAGAGGCAGATCCAAATGGCAGCAACCACCATGTTGTTATTTACTGATCCAGGGAAGGCGGAGGAAGAAGACGAGGAAGATAAATCACAACTGCATGAAAACTAATACAAATAAAGATTTTAAAACAAAATGGCCAGGAGAAACTGAACGACCAAGTTGTTCCACTGCTGAGGCAGAAAATCTGGTGCCTTGAGCTGAAGACTGGAGCTTAGTCCTGGAGTCTTCAGCAACAATATTGGAACACCTCCAAATTCCACAGGTAGGGGCATTAGCCCATGAGGAGAGAAGCTGGACAACAGATATAGGTCATTACTCCTTGTGCGCATGTCAACTGCTGTGCCTGGTTTGCCATTTGAATGTTGGGAATTATATACAAATAAACAGAAATGAAAGAGGTAAGTGGCTGGAACTACAATGATACCTAACGTTCTCTTCATAAGCCAGACAGAATGATTACAGATATTTATGAGAGTTTCCCTTTCGTTTGGGGTACGTCCTTCCTCCTATTCATTTAATGTTTATGCACTCTTTGAATAACAACAATAATTTATTGAATCTATTAAGTGGTGCATTTCAATTGTAAACTCAGGGATGGATTAACTATGAAGACTCAGATCTTTCAGGTGCCAGCCCTGAGCCGAAACACCTGTCCAGTTTTAGCAGACCAGAGCCTGCAGCTAAACACATTTATCTGTGCTTGTCCAGCTTTGCCTTGTTTTAAGGACAGAGCTCCACGGTTTTGATGGATCTTTGCCCCATTTAATCCACAGCAACACAAACCCTGATTTTTCAGGGCATATCAGTACTGGTTGCTTCAAATTACATCCAGCTGAAGCACAATATTCAGGTTTTTTCCATTTCCAATACACATTAAAAATAAAAATAAAACAGCTAGTAAATAAAGCCATTTTTTAGCTTCTGATTTTAAAAGAAAAATTAAATGCCTTTACCAAACTTCAACAACATACAAACAACAATCTTACAAACACTGATTTTTCAGTTATGGTAAGCAGCACTGGATTTTAAAATGGTGATTCATGCTTGATGCATGCAACACTGAACACCCCCAAACTTCTAAACAAAATACACTACTGGAAACTGTGACAAAAATGTACTTGTGAAGGCAACTAATGTGATTCTTTGTCAGCCATCTAGAGGTTGTATAATATGATCTCAAGTCTATAGTATGCTGTTCAGCATCACAAGTCTATAGTATGCTGTTCAGCATCACAAGTCAAGTACATTCATCCTTTATAGAGAAGAAAATGTTTCCTACCCATTTTTTGGCAAGAAGGGGCCTTGGGATGGGAGATAAAGCTAAAGCCAGGCTTGGATACTGTTGGTGTCAGGAAATGTAACTATTTCAAACCAGGCATTTTTTTAAAAAATTAAGTCATTCTCATGAATAATTTTAAATGGTTTTCACTTCCAACTCCCATTTATGCAGCAGCTGGTAAGAACCAGGGGACTTCTCTGAGCTCTAATCCTGTGCTTTTTATTAAGTTCAAAGGGGAAAGAGTAATGGCAGAAGCAGAATCTCACAATTTAGTTGCTGTGCATCTTCATTTTACTTCCATTTTCTCATAATTTTCTGTCGTTTCATACCATAAGTAGCCAAAATACAACAATGATATTGATAAGGAGCGAATAGGCAGGGAACACAGTTCAATGCAAGTAACAATAAAGTACCGAGCTTAGAAACCAGCAAAAAATAAAATAAAAAGAGTCAAGAGGGAATACATGATGAAAAGAGACCCTTAGTGAGATGCTGGCCAGGAAAGCACAGAATAATCCTCAAAGCATTCAACTTTATGTGCAGCTGCAAAGAGGAAAGTAAACAGGAAGCTGTAATTTTTCATATGTGCAAATATTAAGTGCTGGGAAGTGAGGTTATCGCAGTCTAGAAAACTGGTTTGACAGTAGACATGATTTACAGACCAGTCGTGTTTCACCGTAATAAGAATGACACATGCAGCCACAAATTAGGTTATTTAAATTTCTGTGCTAGAACGGGAAGCTAAACTCATTCCCCTTCCAAAGGAAGGTTATTTTGTAGTGATTTCTGAAATTTATATGTTACAAACAGAATGATCAAAATTCACTCAAATGAGACGAGACTTTAAGTGCAGCAAGGTTTGTATATGAAAAGGGTTTAATTATTACTGTGATTACTTAGATAACTCCTCATTTTACTAAACCATTTGAAAATTAAGGTAAAACTGGAGCTGACATGCTATTAAAAATATGGATTGGTGATATGGAAACACACCAAGGAGGAAGCAGAGGAGAAAGGCTTGAGGATTACTATCAATGTGAACAGCTTTCCTGGGCATGCACTTTCCCTTCAGTAGGTCGCTGTCTTCATCACTAGTGGAAGTACACTGGCAATTACTGTAAGGGAATAAACTGAAGACACTGCCAAGCAATGAATGTGAGCCTAACAACTCGAAGTATTTCTTAAAATAGCACTTCCAAAAATGTGAAGTGAATGGTTCTGGGCGAGTCTGAAGGATTAGCTGGCGTGCCCAGACTTCACAATTATTCTCTCAGCTTTTATTTAAAAAACACAAATATATATCTGTTATGGTTGCTGAGAAAACCTTCAAAATGCAGCCCTTGTGTAGCAGATCTAGCAACATGTGCTCGAATTTGCAGAGAACCTGAAACAGTAACTGAGGTGTGAATCACCGTATTTACCTCAATAAGTGCTACTTCAATTTGCCCAGTGATGATACTTTGATGCCATCATCATAAATTATTTTCAACTGCTCATCATATTATGTAAGAAAAGAAAGGAAATATAGTATTATGAAGATCAATATCAGCACTTCTCAATGTGTCCCCTCTGGTGTACATGTCAGAGACTAGCCAGGCGGGAGGCAGATGTTTAAATTAAAATGAATAGGCCTTTAATTAACATGTGCTGGGACTGTAAAGCAATTGGTTTTGTCTTTCTGAAAGGGGACTCAGCTTTCAACAGTCTGAGAAATGCTGCCTTAAGGCATTCTGGCCAAAGTCACATAGCTCTGATTTCTGGTATCTGATGTTTAGTACAGATAGAACATGAAACCGTTGGAAGAATTTGCTACGTCACATCATTCTCACTTCTACAGAAGAGTTATTTTGCTATCTTTATTCACCGTTTGCCTCCATTTACACCCTATCCCCTTCTTTGGCTTACCCCTCTATCAGGGTTAAAATGCACTTACTGGAACTAGCTGGGACGCCATGATTCACCAGTGTTGAGACAACATGCCACATGAAAGTTTTACCTGGATGCAGGCTATGAATGGTGGGAAGTAAGTCACTGTCATGCTCAGGAAGTGGCTGAAGTTCTGCAACAGTTCCTGGATGATGCAGTTTCTCTCAGAAGGACTCTTAAATTTGTCCATTTCTTTCAAAATTCCAGTAAATAAACTGCTGAAGAGCTGCTTGGCCAATGTTGGATCTCTCTGTAAAGTACAAGGTAACCAATAAGGCCATAGGACAAGTGACTAAGGCAATGTAACTGGTTTCAGCTCAGAGTGCTAGAAAGAAGGTAACCATGCTGTAATCTCAGTGTCCTAATTGCATACCAAATACGATGTATTCTAGAAAGAATGGACAAAACCTGAAGTGACAAATATTTTGAAAGGATTTGGGCGGGTGCGGGAGGAGGTGCGGAGAGAAAGCAAGGGGCAGAGGGAGGAAGAGCCACTAGTTTTCGTCACTGAATTACAGACAGCATATTAGATATTTTGAGAAAGATCTACCTAATACAGCATCTTTTTAAAAGTCTTGCTCAAGAAATTTGTGAAGTGTGACGCTGTACTTTTATGGTATAAAATAAGGAGTTTTCTATTAAATCTGTTCAGTGAGTGTGTATACCAGGAGCCATAGGAGGGATTGGGGCTGGGGACTCAGATTGTATCCTATTCTTTACATCCCACCCAGCAAGACCATTTGAAAGGCGTAGGAGAGGTGGTAGGCCCTTCAAGGTGTCCTTCCCGATCTTTCCTTAAAACCTCGCTGCTTGGGAGCAAACACCCAACACCTTCCCTAAGACCTAAGAGTCAGGACAGGGGATCAGCTGGCTCAGACACAGAATAGGAAGCCATCAATGTGTGAGGAAGGAGCAAAGAGATATAGATGAACAGCATCAGTCCAGGTTTACACACATTTCTTGAACATGGATAGATATGTGTAAGTGTGATAGAGTCTAAACCCACCCTGAGCTTTAATGGGACTGGCGTTTAGGCAAACTATTCAGGCAGCCTGCCTTATGCATCTTTATTCCTCACTACTGGGATGGGGAGGAAGACGGCTAGAGTCTGAAAGATGCTATGAGAGCCTGACCATCATAAATGATGAGGAGTTCAGTCCATAACTGCTGCTGTTTCCTAGTCCCAACTGGCAAACAGAGTAAAAGGCCAGCTACAACCTTTTCTTTATTTTGGTTCCCCAAATTAAGACACCTTAAAGAGGCCTGATTTTCAGAAAGCGCTGAACACTCACCATTTGCAAACCTTGAACATTCATCATTTGCAACCTTAAAGGTGCTTCAAGTTGGCTACCCCACAATTGAAGCATCCCAACTCACTAATCTTTTTGAAAAAGCTTGGCTCTCACACACACAGGTTGCTTTGCAGAGAACAGTTTCAGAATATTTGACTAATGACTTATGAACAGAAGACAGACCTGTGCCACACCCTGCAGAGGAGTGATTAGGCTGCTGTATTCAATCTGGATATCAGGAAGGTCTCCTTGTCGGTAACTTCTGTACAGCGTGACCTGAGCGTCATGCTTCATCTTCAGCTCAGATTTTATCTCCTAAAACAATTGCCAGCAAAAAAGCAGCCCTGATTATGTGTAGAGACAGAAGATCACATAATACCTACTGAGTGAAATCTGTTTCTAAATGGAGGTGATAGAATAAACATAATCAAGTTTAATAATTCCTTTAAAAACTGCCATAAGTGTTAATGGCTAAAAGCTGTTACAGAAATCATAATAAGGAGTTAAACCAAAATGATCTTGTTCTGTAAAAACAAAAACAAAAAAACAAAGCCTCTTTTTCTAAAGCTACTTTCATCCTTCCTTAGTACCACTGTATCTTAGGCCTTCTCTCCATACAGAAGTGGCACTAGTTGACCTTAAATCAATTTTTTTAACCTGTTTACCTAACCAGTGCAAACCTGTGTAGATTCACTCTGTTTTAACAATGCTTGTTAATGGCTAGTTTCATTAAGTTTAAACTTATTCCCAACTACCTTGAGATAAAAAGAAACCAGTCTGCTTTTAATTGAAATATGACTATCCAAACAGCCTTTTGCACCCATTTAACTAAATCAGTTTTAAATTACATCTTAAACTAAACAGGTGCAATTCTCATGTACACAAGCCTTTACTTTTCTCTCCAGATTCTTCTGCCTTTTTCCTTTTATATAAGTGAAAATACTGAGGGCTTTTGGCAAGGGGATGGGGAGAAAATTAACAGTAAAAAGGGCTTGGGGTTTGCATCTCTTCCCCCTCTCCTGTGAAAAGAAATAAATAAATGAATAAATAAATAAATTGGATCAATCGATGGATTGCTACTGCTATCCAGACCAGCCAGAACTGCATTTTGGAAGAGTGTGCATACTGATTTGGAGAAAGAACTGCAATTTTTTTTCTTTTGCTCAAAACCTTCCTCTCCCTCCCTCTGCTCTTTTGGGCCTCCCAGCTCTCACCTCCATTCTCCTATTCCCCATTTTTGTTCCTAAATGGATCACTCTCTCAAAAGATTACACGTGATATGTCATGGGGGAACTAGAACTTTGCTGAAGCTCTCAGAGCATTAGAAATTTTTCTTGGCTGGCATCTATTCTCTCCTGCTGCCCCATCAGACATGACAATATTAATGTGAGGCATTGCCCCCCATGTATACACTCATGTTCAGCTGTATCAGTTTCCAGGCAACAGTACTTGCTATTTTTAGTAACATGGTCCTCATTAAAGGCATCAGAATTCTCAGATACTTATAAGTTACCGTTCTCACATTTTTAATATGAATGGGTACAAAAGATTTAGAGAATTTTGTCCATGTCTGACACACAGCAATCTGCAATCCATAAGCCTTGAAGGAAATCCAGTATCACACTTTGCACAGGCTAAAATATTATTATTTGTATAATTATAGTGCCTAGGAGTCTATCATGGACCAGGTCCTCATTGTGTAGGCACTGTACAAACACATACTAGCTATATGATATTTCAGGTTATACCGTCAGTTGTTTCATATTCTGTACCTGAACTCTGTCAGAGATGCATTACAGAACAAAGCTCACCTGACATGTTATCAGGTTTGAATGTACCTGCAGATCTTGAACAGAGATACATTGGAAAACTATGGCCACAGTTTCTGTAAGTATCTAAAATTAGTCAACTTAAATCCATATTTAGGCATCTAAGAAAAAAGGGGGTTGATTTTCAGAGGTGATGAGTACCCTCAATTCTAGCTGCAGATATTGGGACTTGTTGATGGCCATCACCCCTGATTATCAGGACATATCAAAATTATGCACCTAAATAAGACATCTACATTGGAAAACTCTTTTTTATCCATGCAAGAAACATTTAAGTAATATCAGTTTCACAGTATACCGTAACAGTTGAGGAATTTAGAGTTAAGAATAGTCCTTCCCTTTTTAACTTGCACCATCGTTCCCAGGAATTTGTGATACAAGTGGGGCACAAAATCATATAGTCCAATATCCACACATAATATGCGTAACTGGGGTAGATACCTCCAGCACTTTCCCTACTGAGAAACTAAATCACACTCAGCTTTACACACACAAACAAAGATTTTGCTTCCTGAATACTTTTGGATGTATCTTATGGATTTTGGGCTGCTGATTACAAAAATCACCATGACATTTCCCTATCACGTACTGTTTTTTTTTTTTTTTAAATCGCCTATATTTGTTATTTCAATTCATAATTGAAGTCTATTAAAATGTTGCCCACAATGTAAGCTGAAAAGTTTTCTATCTTGTGTCCAAGCATGCCTGGGCACGCAGTGACACTGCACCTAGTGCAGGCCACACAACATGCAGTGGGAATGCTAAGGCTTAGGCAGGGCGGATGCTGGCAGGACAAGTTTTAGAAAGGCTATAAAAGCATTTTGCACACACGGTTCTATGCACTGCGTTTATATCAGTTTGCATTCATGTTGATGCGCATGCTCTATGCACATAGCATATTGTGTGCACTCACAATAATAAAGCAATCGTATTTTCAGGAGAATTCGTGATAACAAAATGTCTCACCAATGTCACAGCAGCCGTGATATGTTTCTTGGCAACTACAGAGCACCAAACTACCTGCAGCTGGTTGACAACATGCTTCAAGCATACAAAACCATGAAGTGCAACATGTCACTAAAGATTTATTTTCTGCATTCCCATTTAGACTTCTTCCCTGCAAATCTTGGGGTAGTCAGTGACGAGCATGGTGAAAGGTTTCACCAGGACATTGCGATCATGGAAAAACGGTATCAGTGCTGGCCGATTATTGTTGGACACTTAAACGAGAAGCCTCAAACACTGAGTACAAATGAAAATCATCAACAAAACATTTTTAACTCAGTTGAACTAGTGCAAAGCGTCAGCACCGTTATGTGATTAAATACATTACATTAAATAAAAGTCAATTTCTTGTTTCTCCAAATTCCTACATGATACAAGTAGTTTGAAATTATATTTGTGTTCAGCTTCAAGCGGTCTAGCATATTCTAAAAAATTTTCAGAGGAAGCAACACTTTCGAAAAAATGTGTTGTCCAGTGTAATTATGAAACTTGTGATACACAATTGCAGGTACCATCTCTGTAACAGGAGCTATCTAGGTTCTTCCAATGGCACCCAAATACCATAATTTTCCAACAATATGATGCTTCTATAGTTAAAATATTTAGAAATAAAGACTTCTCAAAAACAGCTAACACATCACATCGGTCCTTAAAGATTTTAACCACTAATTATTAAGAAGCAAACAAACCTTTTCTCGTTTCTGTTCAGCGACACCTTTCCTTGCATAAATCAAGCTGAGTTTCTCTTGGTCTTTTAAAAAACGCCTCCGCAATCTTAGAATTTCTGCCCGTTCATCTATACCTAATGCATAATGAGTAAGCATCAACAATTTACACTCTAGTTTTGGTGAATACACATCCACTCTTATAACTACCCTCTTTAAAGAGGGACTTAATTTAGGGTAATTTCAATCAATCATCATCACTTCCTCATCTACATTCTACACATGACCAATATGTAAAAATCTGTGAATGGATTGTACTATCTAAGTGGAATATAGATTGTAAAATCCTCAGGCAGGTATTGTATTTTACTGAAGTTCTGAAAAGCATTCATCATGTGTTCAGCTATAAACATCATAGTTGGACAGGTCTAGAGATTTGGTAATAGATTATTCAGATTTCCACCTCAAGCCTCACAGGTTCAAATCCCACCCAGGACAATAAGGGCAAGAGTTATTCCAATGCCTGTTCAGTGGGGCCTTATATAAAATAATTCTGTGAGCTCAGTTCAATTCTTAGTAAAGAGATGCCCAAAAACAACTTATTCCACCACAACAAACACTCTTGCTAGCAGTGATAACAGGAAGACAATGGATTGACTGGCATGGGAGCTGGACTCTCTCTTCTGACTTTGGGTATGCTCCTTTCAGAACAGGGCTGAAGTACCTTGACCCAGAAGTGGGAGGTAAGATGCATTGTCCATGTTGAAGGGGTCAGTCTCCAGAGCTGTCTGCATCATACGTTATTTTTGACTGAGTGTAAAGAAGACCTCTAAGCAATTCCAGAACAGTGCTAGTGTTTTCAAACGTGGAGTGGATAAATGAAATCTCATTTTCAGAGACTGATTTATAAGAACAATGGATAAGTCAGACCTGGGCTACACTAGAGAGTTTTGTCGACAAAACAGTGCTGGTGTACACATGACAATCATGTCCTCGCCAACAAAACTGCCCTGTTTTTTCAACAAAATAAAGCCAGCTCGATGACAGAAGTAGGGTGTTTGTCAGCAGAGCCAGGGTGAAGCAGGGTGAGTGTAGACATAGCGTCCTCTTACAGCGGTGGAGGGGCTGTCACTGCTAGAGCAGTGAAAGTGACAAGTAAGCAGAGCCAGCTTGTTGGCAAGCCAGAACCAGGCAAGCCACTGGCTGTTGCAAGCCCGCTCTGAGCTGCAAGTTGGCATCAGGCAAGCCGCAGGCAGCTGGAGCCCGACTCCCAACTGCAAGCCAGACTGGGCAAGGGTGCGGGTGGCTGCCCCTGGCTGCAAGCCCAGGACGTGGACAAGCTGCAGGTGGCTGCCAGTGCCAGCTGTGAACTCAGGATGGTGGGCGGCTGCAGCCCAGCTGTGAGCCAAGGCATGGGATGCTGACACCCAGCTGTGGGCTGCTGCAGCCCACTCTGGTCTCTCAGCCAGGACCGGGCAGGAAATAGGGGACTGCAACCAGCTGCAACCAGGGAGCAGAGTGGGGATGGGGAGGCAGCCCAGGAAGGAGCCAGTGAGCCTGTGGGCTCCTGGCAGGGAGCTGAGAGATGAGTCAGTCCCCTTAGGTCAGTGGAAGTGCTCCTGGTGAGGACGCACTCCACCGACCCACGGAGAGCAGCGTGCACATCAGCTACCGCTATCTATCTATCTATATATATCTAGAGCTGTGGCTGAAAGCCAACATACGTTTGTCAACTTATTCTTCTAGTGCAGACAAGGCCTAAGATTGGAATCCATTTGAAAACCATCTATGAGGCACTACTCAGATTATTTGAAAATTAAATAGCTGTTTACTGCTAGTTAGGTTTATTTATGTAGCTAGTCAGAGACATCTAAAGACACAAGGAAATATAGATTCTGCTGACATTTACTTTCTGATCATCTAAAAGAGAACAAGGAACATGAGTGAGGAATGTTGTATTAGACAATGGAGGTTTTGTTACCCACCCTATCATTTTAGCCAGTAACATCCCATTTTGTCGATGCCTGAATAATCCTACTACTCGCTCAACACCTATAACATGAACAGCCACATTCAATACATTTATCTTGGGACAATGAATGAAAGACGTATTTAAGTGGGGTACACTAGCCCACTCTAACTGAAGGACTCAAATCCAACATGTTCCTTGCATCAGATATACCAGGAAACAGAATCTCTCAGGTTGTCCCTTCATTAAAGAACATCCCAAGGATGATGTCCTGCCACCCCCCAAATCACTGGCACACAGTCAGTTTTTCTTTAACAAAAAATAACATATTGTACTGCTATTGATACCTTTAGTTTTGCTGTCCACCTCGTCTCCTGGCAAACCCAACCTTTTCTTCCCAAAATTGGGCCCCAATGGTTTTAAGGCTGACCTCTGTGATTTCTCACTCCGCTTTTTAACAAACAACATGGATGAGGACAAGGATTCAGGGGATGAAGGAACTGTATACTCCGCCAGCGTGTCAATGCTGCTTCCTGTTAGCCAGTTAAAAGAGCTTCTCCCACCTGTCAAAAGCAGAAAAATGACATATCAGTATATGCCTTCATTTAAGTGAAAATATGCACAAAATTGATCACTTTCCTTCCAAAAAGGACACACTTCCATCCATATTTATAGTTCAATTGCTACCTAATGCAGGCTGCATTTTTGTGTCTAAGTTGACTGAATGGGAAGTATATGTTCAGCTGGGAGGCCAATCTTTTTAACTGGACATGATGCTTAAAAAAATAGGATCAATCAAAGAAAAGTAAGTGTGCAGGACTTATCTTGGAATTGGAACAAATTAGTAACATACTTCAATTAACAGCCGGCCAGAGTGTTTACATTTTTTCATAAAACACGTAAGTAAATATAATATTGTGTGTGTGTCTTTGGCTTAGCAAAAAGGCATACACAAAAGGAATAAGGAAAGTAGAATTGTTCCTTTGGGGAACAGGAAAACTCCAGAATATGCGGATCTGTACTTACTGACATTTTGCGTAGGTGTAAATTCATATTGCTGTTGGGTAGCCCTCACTTGACCACCTAGTGACCCATGAGTTGAAAAGGATCCTTCTTGTGACCGATTCCTGTTGGCATTTTGGGAAGCTTGAGTCTCCACAAACATTGGCGTGAGAACAGTACTTCGGTAACGCCAGTTAGAATCAATCGTGAAGTCCTATACATGCAAAAAGATCTTAAGAGTATAGTAAATTGAAACTTTTTCCACCACTGAGATAAAATGGCTAATATGTAATATATTAAATTTAGTTTTGGTCTCAACCTACAGGAACATACGACAACTGCTCATATTTCGGTAACGTGGAATGATCCCGGTTCAAATATGGAGTAGTCATTTAGCATCAATTCTGCTATTCTGCTGTGATAATACTTGAACACTCTATCTTGATTTTTTTATTTATTCACTGTTATCTTTCCAAGCTATAGGTGCCTTTTTATGTATTTAATTATTTTATTTAAGGCACACAATGCATAGCCTACCAAAAGGACCTCTGACAATTTGCACACATCATAGAATTATCACTTCAGTTATAATTAAGTTCTTATGTCTCCTTCATTACTTCAGCTCTATTTAACTCTTTCTCACGTGATAGCTACATTAATAACTGGACACTACTGCACAGTTCTATAGGATGATACAAATATTATAATTCACCTGAAATCTGCATTCTGAAAGTGGATGCTCAAACATTTTTCTGGAATAATCTGGGCTCTTGCTGGTCATTTCAAGCAGAAAATTCGTTGCTAAACTCAAATATTGGGTTTCTATCTTGGTAGAGTATAAGGAATTTAACAAAACCAACATACGATCGAGGGTATTTGTAGGTAACCTAGTTTCATCACTCCAAAAATTCCTAACAATTAATCTGTAAAGAGAGAGGAGAAACATATTTGGAAACATACAAATGGGACACTATAGACTTAAACACCACTTAACTCAAAGACTTCCTTTTTTTCTTTTTTTGTAAACTAGTGAATAGTAAAAATACATAAAATGGATTAGTATTAGGAATATCTTACTCCTCCAATTCCTCTACCTCAATAGTCCCACAGTGGTTTATGTTAATTATCTCATTTCCCACTCTCCACAACCCCAATCTGTATTTCATCTAAATGGTATTAAAAACTTTAGTTAGGTACTAAGGATTTTTTTATCAATTTAAATTTTACTTATGATCATGAAATCATTTTCATCCAACAAAAGAGAGATTGTGGGCACAGATCTATAAACACATCTTTTTTCCTATCATGCTTCATTATAAAAGATAACAACAGAAGTTCAGGTATTGGCATAGGGACTATGTTATACTACTAACATAAGATTAAGTCTAATATAAACTAAAGAGATTTACTGACTTAGGGCTCCTATTGACTTAATAGGCTTTGGACCAAGCACTTAACGCTTTTTCAAATTCTCACTATTTCAGCAGTGCAACAGACTAGGATACACACACTTTTAAAAATGTTGACCTTTTGTTAATTTTATACAGTAGAACCCCATTAATCCAACTCTCCATTAACTGGCTCTCTGCATTTACTGAATAACCAGGACTCCAGGGCCAGAAACAGGAGATCTCTCCTGTGGCAGCTAGATGGCGCTGCAGCATTGCATTTTCCCATTTTCCAGTTTATCTGGCATTTTGATTTGATCTGGCCTTGGTCCCAATTAAACCAGATAAATCCCGTTCTACTGTACTTTAAAAAGTTCATACTATTGTATGTACTTGCTGAATTGGTCAGTGTTAGTGACGTTGCATCAGAAGGTAGGACAAGAAATAGTCAAAGCCATGACAGCATGCTATGGTCTCAGAACAGTGTAATGGAGACCCTGCCCAGTCTGGGGGTCCGAGAACCTAGTTGGTGCCTCCCTGCCCTCCCATTACTTGGCTTTGGGAGAGAGCTACAGAGAGAAGCAAGAGGCTCCACCTGGTAGGAGCAGAAGCAGCCAAAGCAGGGACTTCTGGACATTCCAGTCAAAACTGTTGCATGTATTCAGACTTCCACTGCCCTGTATGGATTTGTTCCAACACTCTCCCTGCCTCTCCATCCTCATAACCTCTGTGCCTCAGCTTCAGTCCACACCTGACTATCTTACTCTCGCCCTCTTTTCTTTCCATTTGATTTAGCATATCCCCTCCTAACTAAATCCAACCCCACAAAATTAATTGTGGATCTAACAGGACTTTTGCCACCATCAGATGGTTCGCACTGCTTGTGTGTTCTATCCCTTCCCCCACTGTCTCTCTCTCGTCTATTTGGACTGTAAGCTCTTCAGGGCAGGGACCATCTCCTACTCTGTGTTTGTACAATGCTCAATACAATGGGGAACCACTCTTGATTAGCTATTAATCATGTTTATTATATTGCCTAACAGTTATAATATTGCTCTATCCTCTTCATTAAATGTAAGCAAACTTTGAAATAGGGAAAGCGGTCTCTTCCAATTAAAGAAAAAAATTTAGAAGGAAAAATAAGTTAACCCTGTCCAAAAACAAATAAAAGAAATTTTTGATTGAGATGTCACTACTACATTTACGGCTTAGTGTGTATTTATTGCCTAAAAACCCCTAAAGAAAAACAGAACAAAACAGTATTTAAGGCTTTATCATCTCAGCTGGCCCATCATATCTCTCAGGGTGCTGACTTACTGTAGTCCAGAGTTCTTATCTATCAGTCCCTGCAGAAGCATTTCTTTTGTCAGTTTAAACACTTCATGAGACTCCTCATCTGCTTGGCTTTCTGGATCCCTGATGTAAAATGAAAAAGAAAGAAAGAACGTCTTATTGACTTCTCTCTCAAACACCTTGCAATAAAAGGAACAAATGAGGGAAAATAAACCACACCCCCAAAAGGTCTCAGCTTGGCCTGGAAGTGTACTTGGCTCATACATGGTATGACTTCACTGCTCAAAATGTGTGTATGGTGGGGTGGAGGCAGGGTTGTTTTGTTTTTTAAACAAAGAGATAACTAAAGCATTCTGGCTACCGCACTGCAAAACCGTAGTACAGACAATGGTCTATAGCTTTTTCTGCAATGTTGCTAGGAGACACCAAATCCAAATGGGAGGTCTAGTATTGCAATGTAGCTACATTGCAGTGAAGACACAACAACAACAACAACGCTTATAGTAAGTGGTCAGGAGACGTGATCCCAAGACTGGTGAAGAAGAGTTGTCAGCTAGACAAGTTATATTTCAGATACTTGGTTTCTGAAACAAGAGGTAAAAAGAAAACTAAGCGATGCTAGCTGTCAGAAGCCTCTGCTGGTCAATTCAGGAAATAATACTCTTGGAAATCTCCGAGGAGACATGCAACTTCTGGCCAGAAACAGCATTTTTGTACCCAGTCCTGCAAGGTGCCATGTATCCACAACTCTCATTACAGTGTCTTGCCAGAACAGATTGCTAGCAGCAAGAATGCTAGACTGTTGGGGCTGTTTGATTGGAATTTTTTTTTTCAAACAGAAGGCAACATTTGTGAAAATGTAACAGAACTTTAAAAAGGTAGAAAAATAACAATAATTCAATAATATGGTGAAAAAAGAACATTCTTCTATAATAAATCAAAGTTAGTACTTACCCTCAAAGTGCTTTACAAACATTAAGTAATCAGAGAAGTGTAGGACTGGAAGGGACCTCAAGAAATCTTCTAGTCCAGTCTCCTGCACTCAAGGCAGGATTAAGTACTATCTGGACCAGGGGTCGGCAACGTTTGGGAAGTGGCATGCCAAGTCTTCCCCCGCCTCTCTCCCATGCACTGTGGGCCCAGCACCCTGGCCAGTGGCGTACCTTGGATGTCCAGCACCTGGGAGTCACTATCTGCATTTGTGCCACCACCCCCCACCACCACCCTCCCAGTGGTGGAAGGGGGTGTGTCTGCAGGCCATTTCCTATTCTCCCTTTCCCCTGCCCAACACTGTGGGAGGCAGGTGCGGTGGCAGTGATGTCCTGCGGGCCATGTCGCTGGGCACCAGCCTGGGGGGAGAGGTGCCAGCTGGGCCCCCCTTTGAGGACCTACTCCTTGCTGACATCCCCAGCAGCCGCACCAACCTGGCCCCTCCAGCGGGGAGTGGGAGTGAGAGAGGCAGATGACCCTGGGCCATGCGACGGCAGGGTGAAGGAGGGGGGACAGAGGCTGCCTGGCCCGTGTGGTTGGGGTCCCACTGCTCCCTCGATGCGCCCAGCATGGGGGCAGAATAGGGGCCGGAAGGCTGAGGGGCCGGGTTGGCACGGCCACTGGGGATGTCAGTGGGGAGCAGTTCCTCCTCTGAGGGCTTGGCCAGTGCTCCCCCCCGCCAACTGCCCCAAGCAGCGCCATTCGATGGCCACTCTCCCTCCCCCCTCCCAGCCCCGCCCCTTCCCACATGATGTGGGCCCAGCACCACCAAAATTATACAACCCTGATGTGTGCCACTCAAAATCATCAAACGTGGCCATAAGGTGCCAACTCCTGATCTAGACCATCCCTGACAGGTGTTTGTCTATGCTGCTCTTAAAAATCTCCAGTGTGTTGTAACATTGTTTCATTTTATAATTGGAGTGACCCAACTCCATTTTAAATTAATAGAATAAACAGAGTGACCCAACTCCATTTTAAATTAACAGGAATATAAACTCATTGAACCAAATGCTAACTGCCTTGCATCAACCCTGGCTGGCCACCTATTGTAACAGAATCTCTGTGAAACTTACCAGCCCCGGGAGGAGTCTGCAGGTGCTAAGTACTGAAGGCAATGTAATCAAAATGTAGCCTTTGGAAAACCTGTTACTTCAAACCCAGTAAATTTCATCCAAGTAGTATCAATCTCTGTGAAGCTCTTTTTTAATATAGTATCCATTCATGTATCACAACAAAACCTCCCTGAAACTTACCAGCGGCCGGGAAACACCCCAGCAGGCATTAAGTGTTAAAGGCAATGCAATCAGGATGTAGCCTGTGGGTTTTGATAAACCTGTTACTTGAAACTCAGTAAATTTCATTTAATTAGTATCTATTCATGTACTGTAGCAAAATCTCTGACTCGAAACCCAGTAAACTGCATTTGAATAGTGTTTAGATATGTATTGCAATGGGTGATTCTTTGACAGCAGCAAACAACAGCTGGACAATTTAGAAGAATAAAATCTGGTTTCACTCTGTCAGTTTCGCTGTTTTGGGGTGCAGTCCCCAATTACCTCATTGCTCTTGGAAACTTTGTAATTGGCTAAAAGAGTGGGCATATTGTTGTGAGGAAGAGGATAAAGGTGATCAAAAAACAGGAAGTAAACCAGAGATGTCCCGTATCTTTGGAAGGGCACCAGAATAGCCCTACGTGCAGGCTTTGATCTACCTACCGTCTCTCCCCAGCTTGCCGCTCAAAACCTAAGTATAGAGCGTGTGGCTGCGAAACCTGAGTGCAACATTGTATCCCACTCAGATGCAAACCCGGGAACCCTACTAGAAAACTTGAAGTGCTGTTTTTACTGCTGACAAACCTCACCATTGCAGTGTAAGTATAATAGCATAAGTTTAACCCTTTAGTATAAGCTAGCTTTGTAAGTATAATTGTGTAATTGTAACTGTGATTGTGTTTTATATAGTTAAGTTGCTGTATCTTTTAAATTGCAATTGTTAATGTATAGATTGTTGTTAGTAAAACAAAGTTGTATCCAAAGCAACCCTTGTCACTCTTTATTTGAGGGATCCATATTAATCGAACCTGACAGCAAGCTGGTTCTTGTTGTCACCTCACAGTGATGGAGGTTCCACAACCTCCCTAGGCAATTTATTCCAGTGCTTAACTATCTTGACGGTTAGGAAGTTTTTCTTAATGTCTAACCTAAACCAGCTTTGCTGCAATTTAAGCCCTTTGTTTCTTGTCCTATCCTCAGAGGTTAAAGAGAACACTTTTTCCCCCTCCTCCTTGCAACAACCTTTTATGTACTTGAAAATAGTTATGTCCCCCCCCTCAGTCTTCTCTTCTCCAGACTAAACAAATCCAGTTTGGGGTTTTTTTTAAATCTTCTCTCATAGGTCTTGTTTTCTAGATCTTTATTCATTTTTCTTGCTCTTCTCTAGACTTTCTCCAGTTTGTCCATATCTTTCCTGAAATGTGGTACCCAGAACTGGACACAATACTCTAGCTGAGGCCTAATCAGTGTGGAATACAGCTGTAGAGCGGAAGAATTACTTCTCGTGTCTTGCTTACAACACTCCTGCTAATACATCCCTGAATGTTTGCTTGTTTTGCAACAGTGTCACACTGTTAACTCATATTGAGCTTGTGATCCACTGTGACCCCCAGATCCCTTTCCACAGTACTCCTTCCTAAGGGAGTCATTTTCCATTTTGTATGTGTGCAACTGATTGTTCCTTCCTAAATGAAATACTCTGCATTTGTCCTTATTGAATTTCATCTTATTTACTTCAGATCAATTCTCCAGATCTTTCTGAATTTCAATACTATCCTCCAAAGCACTTGCAACCCTTCACAGCTTGTTATCATCTGCAAACTTTAAAAGTGTACTGTCTGTACCATTATCTAAATCACTGATGAAGATATTGAATGGAACTGGACCCAGAACTGATCCCTGCGGGACCCTACTTGATATGCTATCCAGCTTGATTGTAAACTGATTACTACTCTCTGGGAATAGTTTTCCAACCAGTTATGCACCCACCTTATAGTAGCGCTACCTAGATTTTTCTAGTAAGTTTCTGAGAAAATCATGCGAGAAAGTATCAAAAACCTTACTGAAGTCAAGATATACCACATCTACCATTTCCTCCCTATCAAACAAGGCTTGTTACCTGATCAAAGAAAACTATTAGGTTGGTTTGACGGGATTTGTTCTAGACAAATCCATGCTGTCACTTACTGCCTTTTATCTTCTAAGTATTTGCAAACTGATTGCTTTATTATTTGCTCCATTATCTTTCCTGGTACTGAAGTTAAGATGACTGGTCTGTAATTCCCCAGGTTGTCCTTATTCCTCTTTTTATAGATTGGCACTATATTTGCCTTGTCCAGTCCTCTGGAATCTCTCCAATCTTCCATGACATTTTGAAGATAATTGCTTATGGCTGAGATATCTCCTCAGTCAGCTCCTTGAGCATTCTAGGATGTATTTCATCAGGCTGTGGTGACTTGAAGACATCAAATTTGTCTAAGTAATTTTTAAGTTTGTTCTTTTCCTATATCAGCCCCTGATCTGACCACCTTCTCACTGGCACTCATTAAGAAAGATATCCAATTGCTACCAAACTTTTTGGTGAAAACAAAAAAGAAAGTCATTTAGCACTTTTGCCATTTTCACATTTTCTGTTATTGTTTTCCCCCTTCATTGAGTAATGGGCCTACCCTGTCCTTGGTCTTCCTCTTGCTTCTAATATATTTGTAAAATGTTTTCTTGTTATCCTTTTTGTCTCTAACTAGTTTAATCTTGTTTTGTGCCTTGGCCTTTCTAATTTTGTTCTACATACTTGAGTTATTTGTTTATATTCATCCTTTGTAATTTGACCTAGTTTCCACTTTTTGTAGGGCTTTTTTTCAGATTCAGAACATTGAAGATCTCCTGGT
Source organism: Mesoclemmys tuberculata (assembly GCA_007922155.1). Taxonomy (NCBI): domain Eukaryota; kingdom Metazoa; phylum Chordata; order Testudines; family Chelidae; genus Mesoclemmys; species Mesoclemmys tuberculata. The sequence goes on from ML675601.1 coordinate 64,975,991, forward strand.
TAAGCCAGGGTGGTCTCTTGCCACATTTCCTATCTTTCCTACCCAGTAGGATAGTTTGCGCTTATGCCCTTAATAATGTCTTTTTGAAAACTGCCAATTGAACTGTTTTTCCCCTCAGACTTCCCATAGGATCTTACCTACCAACTCACTGAGTTTTCTAAAATCTGCCTTCCTGAAATCCATTATCTATATTATGCTGTTTTCCCTCCTATCATTCCTTAGAATCATGAACTCTTATTTCATGATCACTTTCACCCAAGCGCCTTCCACTGTCAAATGCTCAACCAGTTCCTTCCTATTTGTTAAAATCAAATCTACAACAGCCTCTCCTCCAGCAGCCTTCCCCAACTTCTAAAATAAATAATGGTCTCCAATACATTGCAAAAGCTTGCTGGATAATCTGTGCTGTGTTATTTTTCCAGCAGATGTTTGGGTAGTTGAAGTCCCCCCCATCACCACCAAGTCAGGAGCTCTGGATAATTTTGTTAGTTATTTATAAAAAGTCTCATCCATCTCTACTTCCTGGTTAGGTGAGTATGTAGTAGACCCCTACCATGACATCACCCTTGTTTTTTAACCCCTTTCATCCTTACGCAGAGACTTGCAACAAGACTGTCTCCTATTTCCATCTCAACATCAGTTCAAGTGTATACATTTTTAATATATAAGGCAACACTTCCTCCCTTTTTTCCCTGCCTGTCCTTCCTGAGCAAGTGCAGCAGTGAAAAGGAACTGAAGGGTCTGTCAGTCCACCCCACCTTTTATCCCTCCACCAGAGGCATGAGGTGAGCCAGGGCGCATGCGCAGACCAACAGACACTACCTTCAAATTCTCCGTCTCCAGGAGCATTCATAAACCCACAGTGGAATACAATAGGGACAATCACTCAAAGAAGTACACAATTATAATTCTCATTTTACAGAAGAAGAAATGGAAGAAGACAGGTTTAAGTCATTTTTCCAAGTCTGTATTAGGGAAGAAATTAGAACTCAGAGGTTTCTGCTCCCAATGCTGTGATAAAACCACACCTTCACTTTCTACATTGGGGGAAAATAACTATTCAGATCACTTTCATATAATTGCTCTTACCCAGTTGGAAGACAGTACTTGCAACTGAATTCATACCTGTAGTTATCATAAATCCACATCAGGATGTCATACATGCGTTCCCGACATACTGGAGAAGGGTGAGAGATGAACCCTGTTACTGCAGGAAGAAGTTCTCTTAGTTCTTCTGGCTTCAGCTTAGGCAATATCTTGTATATGATATCCAAACACACCCTTTGCCTTTCATCATCTCTAAAGGAGACAAAGAGCGACTGCATTGGTTTTCTTAATCTGTTTGCTGCTACACATACAGCAGAACATTCAAGTAATATTTAGCAATTTCATGTTGCATAAAAAGTGTTTTTAGTTACTATTTCTGTGTTTAACTGAAAAAATCAGTCTAACCAAACTAAATATATATTAAGGGTGACATCCTGGCCCCAATAAAGTTAATGGAAATTTTGCATTGATTTCAGTGGGGCAAGAATTTCACCTTATAATTAAGGAGAAAATCTACAGCAAGCATAGTTTTAAACGTTAATAGGAAGAATGGAAAAATCTGCCAAGCTTTCTAATTTACGTTTGCTCACGAAGGAGCAAACAGAGCTCACACAGGCTCTCAAGAAAAAAAACTGCTACTGTAAATGCACGTGGGATATAGAACTTGCATCATTTCTAGACAAAGACTGGTGCAAAATTCAGACCATGTGCCCAGATTGCTAAAATGTTCATGCACTGGTCATGTGCCCACTTACCTGTGACTCATGATTTGGATGAAATCTTTACTCTTTAATTGCAAGTAGAGATCAGTTATCTCCTCTGCACGGTACATCACCACCTCCAGACAGTTTGTTTTCAGAATACCATGAAGTTTTGGTATCAAGAAGAATACTGCATTCATAAACCTTTACATGACCAAGAGTCAATAAAGCAAAAAATAAGAAGTTACATTCTATTAAATAATGATTTTTCTACTTAGAGCAGTGGTTTTCAACTTTTTCATTTGCAGACCCCTAAAAAATTTCTAGCCAAGTCACAGACCCCTTTGGAAAACTTAGTCTGTGGACCCTCAGGGATCCATAAACCACAGGTTGAAAACCACTGATCTACAGTGTATCATATGACCCCTGATTTAACTATACCTGTCAGCAAGAGGAGGAAAGTTCTTGACCACTTTATTTAAGCACAGAATAAACTTGTCCTCTTTGGTGTTTTGATGCTGTTTTAACTGTTTTATGACACAGTCATAAACCGGACCCTCAAATATCTGAAAGACCAGAAACACTATCATTAAGCAAATGCCAAATCAAGAACACTCTAATTATGTAACAGTACTATTACAGTGGGGATATTTTTAGTAACTTCCCTGGCTTAAACTTCATGTTTCTAACAATTCACATCCATGCCATGCCTGGATGAAATACTGCTTCCTTGCTTTAACAAAGCCGTTGTCTAACAATTTGTAAGTTTCCACTGACTGTGTAGATACCAACAGCTTAAATACAGAAAGAACAAAAATTACATAATATTCTTATTTCAAATGCTAAGTAATTCCTAATTTGGTGTGGCAGGCTTCCAGTAAAATGTTATACAAGGAAAGATACTACAAAGCCATTTTCTATTAAACTAACTTTATTTGCAAAGAAATACAAGATACACCATCCCTGCTTACTTATTCAAAATTAGAAGGGGAGGTTTGGGGATTTTTTTTTAAGAAAAGGAAGAATGAATAAAGCTGAGAATGAGAAGAGGGCAATACTTCAACATTAATTCACAATGCACTCTATATAATGAAAAAGGATAAACAAAATGGAATATACTAGGAAAGATAGCTACATTCCATCTTTATAGGAGTGCTGCAATATCAGCCCAAGAGCAGCAGCTAACGAAGCATTTTCATTCTAAGTCCCTGTTTTCAGGTTCCTAGAGATCTTTTAACAAACAGAGCCCTGAGAATCCCAAACTTTCACATTTTATTCACCTTCCCTCATATTTAAAACATTTTTGTCTACTGTGTCAGTTCCACTGGCAGAAAAGAGGTGAGCACAGCTCCCTGAGAGCCCATTCACTACCACTATGAAGACAGAAAGTTGGTAAGAATTGAGGCAAGGTATTCCCAGCGTGTGCTGAATTAGTCTTGAATACTGATCTGTATGCGGTAAAATCTTCTACCATCACCTAAGTTCTGGAGAAGCTTCGCTGGATTTAATATTCCTAATTTTCAAGCTGGAATTGGGTATTCCATTAGATTTATAGATGGACTGGATGCAGATAAATTTTGTATCTGCACAGGGCTCTGTGATCTGCAAAAATGGTCCATGAATATGTCCATGATATCTGTTGATATCAATAGATACAAAGCAGATATCCATGGATTTGCCAGGCTCTATTTTTAAACAAAACAAATATTTAACACAATAATGATAAAAGATACATTGTAACACACTCACATTTTCCTTCTCAGCAATGTATCGAAGAGTAAGTCCCAGCACTTCTGCTGCAGCTGCATAAACTTCCTTATATCTTATTAAGGACATGTTATTGGCCAAAGCCTGAAAGTACCTAGCATACAAAGGAAATCAGCTATGATCCACTCACCTCAGTATTTGATTGTCCATTAAAATCACAGAGCTAAAAAACTCTTGCAATATTCTCTGCCCCTCCCTTCTTGCATTCACATTCATAGTCTCAACTGTAGTTTTTGTGGCACTATTACACTAACACCCCATATCTATGTTCTCAGAGGGCAAACAGCACTTCCCTTTTGAATTTTAGGCTATGATGGGATCTGAAATACCTCAAATACCGTTTTTGTCCACTCCTGACTCCACTGTGTGCCAGAGAGCTCAATAATTTTAAGAGCAGGGGTCGCAGAGGGCCCAGTGCAGATATAGCTATACCCCCACTAGTTTACCTTCTAAAGAAAAGGATAATTTTAGAGTTCGCTGTAGCAACTGGCTAGACAGAGATGTTCAGGGGTGACCGTGGAGACATAAAGAAAGATGAGCATTACAAACCTTACCCTCCATGCTGCAAATGTCCTTGGTCAGCTTATTGTAAGGTTTATAATAATAAATTAACTCCCTAAATAGACATGTTTCTCACCTCACACTGTCGATTTCACACTTTGGGTCATAGGCAGACAAGTTGTTAGCAAGAACAATCCCTAACAACTGAATTCCTACGGAGTTGTCCTTTGTATTGGGATCTCCACCAGAAAACCGTTCAAATATTAATCTGCAGCACAAGAATGTTAAAAAAAAAAAAAAAAAAAAAAAAAAAGATTCATGTGACACAGTACATGTGTGGTGAAAGCGACTGTGGCAACATTAACAATACTTTAACGGGAGTGCATATAGTGTAAAATGTCTGCAAACTTCCACAAATTCTTCCCCACCACAAAACTTTCATCTTTTGATTTCTGTGTTCTACCGTCAATAACTAAACATTACCAGCTGCTAACTCAGTGGGGCAAAAACAGACTAAAAAATCCTCTCAGTAATTTCTCCTGCTTTGGGCTCTCTTCTTGCTTACAGCCCATTGTATGTCTCAAGATACTTTGCAGCATGATTTCTGTGTGTTTGCTGCTTTACAATTTTGGTGTTGACTGCAGTCAGAAATGCAGCATTTCCGGTGAATTTACCACAAAGGGACAGAGCAGCTGACCAGAGCAATGACAGGATTGTTTTTTAAAAATTGGTTAGTTGGTCAAAAAGCCTCTGATATAGGAACCTGGAGTGAGCTGCAGTTAGCAGGAAGCACTACCACTTGAAGAATGACAGACGTTCACTACTGCCTGTGAAAGGAGCAGATCCTCAGACCACCTGCAAGATGTTTTGATCACAGTTTGAAAAATTAGTGGGTTAACCCTTTGCAAAGCTCAGTTCACATTTTCCCTACATTCTCTTTTCATACTGAAAAGAGAAATATATATTCATTAAGTTACTACCTGTAAGGTATGGCGAGACAATCCTTCCAACACTCCACCACTGTCTTTATAATTTCCAAGTTGTGCCTGAACACTGCTTTTTTCTGGTGAAATACGTTCTTCATCAAGAATTCAAGCAATCTGTTAGCCAGTATCTCATCTTTAATATTCCCCTAGAATAAAGGAGAGCAAAAAGCAACATAGTAATTCTGCAAACGACCACGTTTTTGTTCTTAATCTGAAAGCATAGAACCTTCTGACTCTCCACCAGTTTAATGTTTAGAATATGACTGTGAAGACTGAAGTTAGCTAACACAAAGTTTACTGGTGCTTTGTGATCAGAATACACTAGGGAAAGTCACGTTCAGCAATAAAAGGTTGTAGGGAAGTGAAGCTTAGAATTCACCAGAACTTTAGTAGCTTTATCTAGGGATCTAATAACTGGTGGCAGGTGAGTCAACGAGAAAGTCATGCCATCTTGTTATGAAAACATTAGATGAAAGTCTGTACTCTAAGAACTATGGTACTTGGGCCAAGTAATCCACCATCTGTGCAATCTCCCCTTACAACCAATGAAACTGTTCCATTCAATTTAGCTATAGAGTAATGGTGGCGATGGCTAATTTCACAATGGTCTAGGATTCTCAGCATGGCAAACAAACTATCCAATTTTTAAGTTTTCAATGTAACAGACCCCAAATCTCAGTGATGATTGAACCTGGTGATATTCTGAACAGAAAGAGCTCTGAACCATGTAGTAAATGTTTCACACTGACTCCAGACATTCAAGACTTCAAAGTGACAGAGTGTGACAATACAGGCATCTGATTACAGTTAGTCCAAAACGCACTAATAAGTTATACCAGTACTGATAATTCTTTTGTGGCAAGGAAGTATGGTGGTACACTAACTTTTCAGTTCTGAAGACTTACCATCAGTCCAAATACAACAAGATCACACAACAAGGTACAGATTTTTGAGTCCATTAATACATTTCTAGGTATATTATAGCCTTGTGCATTAAATCACTTGAGGTGCCCATTAGTAAACCAATAAGAAAAAACATTGAGGATCCCATTCGTGTTGCCGGAGAGATTGATTTAATTAATGAACTAAACTTGCTTCTTATTAAACTGACCTAGTTATTTACAGTGGTTAATGAACGCTATTAATAAGCAGCAATGAGGAAGGAAGGATGAATAAATTAATCAAGCATATTATCCCATTATACACACACCATTTAAAGAACTCATTACAAAATTCTCACCAGAGTGCTAGTTGCTTAATAGCAATTCAGATATTAACAACTTCCAGTTAGCAGCAACATTTTGCTGGGAACCAATCCCATGCCACTGACTTTAATGTTAACGGCATTCAGATATTGGCAATGGCATGCCACTTATTAAACTTTTTTTTGGAAGAAACGCCCCACCTGCAGATGAAGGAAAGAAGCACTGCAATGAGCCTTGCCTGGCCACATACCTGCAAACCTGCCTCAGGCCAGTGCTCAATCCATTCCAGGGCTTCCTTCTGGGGAAGCAGCACCAGAAACCTGCATGTGCACAGGCACTGTCTGCACAGGAGGTAAGCGCTGCAGGCTGGCAGGGGGAGGGAGGTTGTGGGCAGGACAGTAGTGGGGAGTGGAGGCTGCAACCTGGAGCTTCATGGTATCTCTCCCTGCACTCCCCAGACTGCTTCCTGCTGGAGGATTGCATGCAGAGAAGGAAGCACTAGGACATGCCTAGTACTGATCCCTGGAAAATGCAGGGAGAGGTGCAGTGCAGGTCTATAGGCCCCCAGCACCCCTATTGCCCACAGAAACCCCCAACATACGAAAATCACCAGAAACCCCCACCCCCACTCCCTCACTGCTGCCCTGCCCACAGGCAAGTTGCAGGGTTACAGCCAGAGAAGGCATGTCCCAGCTCTTCTTTCCCAGGCTGCTGCCTTACAAATCTGCCTGCTACTTATTAGCAACTGCTGGATAATAGCAACTTTTTACTGGCAACCGAGGGGCTGCTAACAAGCAAAGTCTACTGTAAGTAAACATGTTCCACATTTCCTTACTTTGGGAGTAGCTATACTAGTCCAGGAAAGCAGAGTCACGACTATCTCCACCACCATGTAATGAATTCCTTCTCCTCCATTATCCTCAGAAACAACAAGCTGCAGTAAGGGACCAAGCCACTGCCTTGCATAAGGTCGGAACACCTAGGAGAAATAAAGAACAGCCATCTATACAAACCTACTAACCAAGGAACATTTATGCATCACATTGTTACAGATATAGCTACTTTTTATGTAAGAACATAGGAAGGGCCATACTGGGTCAAACAATGGCCAGTGCTGAATGCTTCAGAGCGAATGAGCAGAACAGGGCAATTATCGAGTCATCCATTCCCTAGTGTCCAGTCCTAACTTCTGACAGTCAGATACAGTGACGCCCTTCTCCGTATAGCTTTTGCCTAGGATTGTACACTGCCCTAGTAGCAGCAATTTCAAAAGCTCCTAAAGAAAATTTCCATATTGATAAATGAGTTACATACCCCATTTGTATTTCTATGTGCAAGCCCTCAAAAGTTAAGTTGACTAGTCCTGGCACAGCAAATGGTTTGTTTCACTGGAGCCCATCTACTAGCTTTCCATACACAAAGTCTCACCCATGGAAGTCAGAAGCGTAACTCAGCCACCCAAAACGCACCAGCAAGTGAATGCGCGCACGCACACTCTTTCTCTGTCACACTTATTTAGCTTTTAATGTCAAAAACTGCTTCACCAGACTGGTGCTAAACTATTTTGAAAACAGAGCTGACTATTAAATCACTGAATTACAACAATTTCACACTTAGGATACAATGTAATGGGACAGTATGATTCAATTGTCTAATGCGGTCAAGAACACTTTGTTTTAAAGAGACTGGCTGAAATAGGATGGAAACATTTTACACCTGAAAGAGGAAGGAAGAACATATGCACACAGTCACTACTGACCCTGTACAAAGACAATGCAGATTTGTATTTTGTTGCAATTAGAGCTAAACAAAACTCAGGAGTTTTGGTTCATAGGAGTTGCTAAAACTCATTTGAACCCCTTAATATCACATGGTTTTCACCTGAAGCATAATCCAGGAACACCCACCCCCCTTCAATAGACCACATAAGCAAAGTTGAATCCAGCAGAGGTTTAGTTAGTGTGGGGTTTTGTTCTGAAAAGGTTACATAGCTGATGCTGTAATCAATTTAAGATATTTTACTAGAGATACAGAAATAATACTATTTTTTAAAATCACTCACTTCCTCAGTATTAACAATGAGTTTTGCTAAGAAGAGGCGAATGTTTAGTGGCACTGACGGGTTCCCCAATTTGCCATATATAAATTTCATCCATGGAGGAAGGTCTGGTGGAACTATTCCCTGAAAAGAAAATTAAATAGGTCAATTGAAATGCATATAACTCAAGATTACCACAGGTTTTATTCTATTATAGAAGGGACAGTTAGCAACCAAGGTTACAAAAAACAGTTTCCACTGTAACCCGTCGTCCTGAGGTTAAAAAGTTAGAAAAAAAAGACTACAAGGGACTCTAGGAGGTCATCTAGTCCAGTGGCTCTCAACCTTCCCAGCCTATAGTACCTCTTTCAGGAATGTGAGTTGTCTTGTGTACCTTCAAGTGTCACCTCTCTTTAAAACTACTTAATTACAAAATCAAACATAAATACAAAAATGTCACACCACACTATTACTGACAAATTGCTTACTTTCTCATTTTTATCATATAATTATAAAATAAATGAATTGGAATATAAATATTGTATGTACACTTCAATGTATAGTATATAGATCAGTATAAACAAGTCATTATCTGTATGAAATTTTGGTTTGTACTGACTACGCTAGTGCTTTTTAATACTTCAGTACTTTTTAGCCTGTGTAGCCTGTTGTAAAACTAGTCAAATATCTAGATGAGGATGTACCACGGGAAGACTTTTTGTACCCCAAGGGTATGTGTACCCCTGGTTGAGAAGTACTAATCTAATCCATCCCTCTGTGTTGAGTCACAACAAGTGTACCTAGTCCATCCCTGACAGATATTTGTCTAATCTGTTATAAACCTCCCATGATAGGGATTCCACAACCTCCCTCAGCAACCTATTCCACTGTTTAACTATCCTCTTAAAGTACAGAGGTGCTAAGCATGAATCAATACTGACCTCATCTACTTTGGGTGTGATCTGATTTCTCTGCATATGTTTAATAAGGGTTGTCATAGAGGCCATACATTCATGCTGATTCAGCTCATCCAGCTCCAGTTCCATCAGATCATTTGGATCTATGAATTCTATGGGTTCCTGTCCAAAAAAAAAAGACGACAGCCAGTTGACCATGAGGCGCTCTATGCACCATTTAAAAAAGTCATAATTATACTGTTTGTCATGCTGATTTTTTGGTCAAGCCTATACAAGCCATTACAACAACAAAATTGTATTAAACAACACTTAAACAAGCAATAGGTCAAATACGTTACTCACACCAAAAGCTCCCCCAAACACAAACTAATTTTGCACAGCTCCAAATTTCTGTACCAAAGGGTGCCAGCTGCATGTCACTTGGAGTCAGATATGTAAAAGGGTATGGTGGCAACTGTCAGAAATTTGAAAATTAACTGGTGTCCATGGAAGCTATAATTCTACTCCACAGCTCAGAGTGCCACCACCATAAACCTCACTCAATACTTTATGCATTTTCCCTAAATTTCACTCCCAGTCAAGCTATTTGTAAAGTAATTAATCACTGGTGAATTCAGAGTCTGTTTGCCAGTGAGGACAGCCATAGCCATTATATTGCCCAGAAGAGACCTCATTTGACAGTAAAGAACAAATGAAAAATTAGCTTCACCATTAGAAAGAAATGGACATCAGAATTCGTTGAAGTTGCTTATGGCAAGTTCTAGAATCACAATAAATTTTTTTTAAATTTAAGTCAAGTCGACTGTTAAAATATCCTCCTCACTTCAAAATACTGAAAGAACTGATTATCTGCTATTAGATACAATTATAATTATTTTGATAGATCTTTCTTTAAAACACCTATTATACCTGGATGTGCAGTGTTTTTAAATGATGAAGGTGACTCATTCAATCTTACTTTCAACATGGCAACCTCCTCCCTGACTAGGTGTAAAAGGCCCTGTCAACATGAAGTCATGCTTATATCGGAACATACTGCCACAAGCAACACATAAAACACTGTATAACCACAAGAGAGTAGTGTTCTTTTTTTCAGTTGTGTGTGTACATTTGATACCATTTGGCCAGTCTCAGTGTTTCCCCTCCATAGTCAGTCACTCATTTTCCTGTGCTGGTTCTGTGGATCTTTCACATAGTAACAGTAGAGCAGGAGGTGGGAAATAAGAAACTGATTGTTAAACAAAAAATGGTAGGGGAACTCAGGTGCAGATGTAAAACATAAAACCAATTTAAATATAGTCAAATTCAGAAAAGTAAAGTTGACAGTCACCCTTTACCCTATATTATATTTAAGAACCTCTATAAATATTTTAGTGACTGACACTTCTTTGTAATTAGATTCAGTGATTAGTAGCTCTGTTACTATAGCTGAATTTTCCTTCAACAACGTAAGGTCTCTGTCTTAGTGGAACAAGTCTGCCCCTTCAAATTAAAAGAAGATTAAGTTTGGAAACAGAGTAGAGGGACCCATATTGATGGCAAAAACACTTGCCTCAAGCCTCCCATTAAAGAGGGACTGGGCTACTGAGGCAACCCATAACCAGTGTTTACTCTCATTGAACCTTTTACATTTCCAAGTACAACATGTAGATTAAACTTGCTCTAGTTAATATGTAAGTTTACTGAGAGGTTTAAAACATTGACACTCTTGTTCCTCCACACAGTATAAAGCTCTAATCACCTTTCTCCTGAAGTGTATACCAGTAGCTGTAGGGTCTTGTGAGCTGTAAGAAAAACTTTGGACTCCAGTTGAGAAATCAAATTGGCTCATTTCCTCACTCAGACTGCTGTCTACCATATATGATGCAGAAGGCAAATACTGAGGCTCATCTAAACAAGAAAAAAAATGTATTGTTAATCACAACACTAATTAGAGTGGAAGCTGTCTTCAGTGACTACTCAAGAAAATGAAAAAAATTGTTGCTTGATCAAGGTGGTATTCTAAAGAAAGTTAGACCAAGTACAATTTCTTTCTTTATTTGCATCTGGCCCAGTATTGAGCGCATCAGTGGCACTTTTATAAAGGTGGGTCTCTTGTCCAGGCTGCACTGTAAGTAAAGGCACAGGTCTGTTAGTATAGATAAATTAGTTTCTCTCTCTGTATAATTTCTCCAGAGATGTAATGAATTTTCTGCACATTAATATCTATTAGCAATTCACAGTTTCTTGTGCTTTAATGTCATTAGAAAGGCACGGAATAGATCACTTACTCAGAAAAATGAAATGCACTGGAGTTGGAAAATATTTGGAAACCATTTAGCAAACATTTCAAAATGCAAAAATACAGTATCAGTTAGCAATTCTTATAGTTATCTGTCTGCTTGGGGCTGCTGAGAAAACGGAAGTTATACTTTATATGGCCTGATTCTAATTACTGAAGAAAATAGCTTCAGGGCTTCGTGTACTCAGAAGTTGCACAGGCATTGACACCTGCAGTCAGCTGCAATTTAGATATGGTTATCAGCTTTTCTAGATGCATCTCTACTAATATCAGCACATTCTACATAAGTGCAATGGTGAACTGTATGTTTAAGGGAAAAAAGAGGGGAACTTTTTAATTGTTACAAATTAAACGTCATACCTGAGTCTCCATTTACTGCTTCCCTGGCTTCCTTCCTAATAGTAATATACCTCTTCCTCCTTTCCATAGGCACCTAGAACACCAACAGATATAGGAGCTTTGAAAGTAAGTTTGCAACACCTAGCTGATAAAAATAAGAGTTCTATTTGGAGTATCTTTTACAAAAAGATATATTTAGAGAACTATTTATATTTATTTATAACAACATTTTCACCAGTGTGCTGGGGATGGGGTATTCAAGCTATTTAAAATTAACAGGAGCTCCAACTTATAAATGCTAATAGTCAGTGTCACAGAACAAATACATCAGATCAGCTGAAGTAATGACATCAGTAATGACTGATTTTTGGAATAAGTTTGCCAAAACAATACATTAAATTTATACATCACAGTTTTTCATTCCTTGCATTTGTAATTTTACTATGCCAACTACATAATGATCTAAAGGGTCAGAGATCTTCACTTGTATTTGACATGCTTTCAAACAGCATCATTTCTCTCTATGCATATGTAACAGACAATACTATGATTATGTAGTGTTAAAAGTAATGAACATTTTCACTGTATTACAATAAAGCACAGAACTACTCCTCACCTCAACTTCAACAGGAAATGAATACCGGTGCTTCAGATCTAGCAAGTTTTCAAAAATAAACAAGTTCTGTGAACAAACGAAGATTTGGAAATTAAATTAATATTTGTAAGCAATAGCTGGGACACTAGCAATGTTTTATTTTTATTCAAAATAAAACAGTCTATTTCAAGTTACCATACAAAATGATAAGGAACAGTCTGTTCCAATACACTAATTTATGAGAAATTACCTTTATGCAGACATCTTAGAACGCGTTAAGCAACTAGTTACTTGAAAAGTATACAATCTCTTATTCAAGTGCACTACAATGGTTGGAAGGCTTTTGTAATATTTAAGCACTTTCCACAAATAATTAGTGATTATTTGGGATAGAATAGAGAGGTCAAATGTATTGTTACTTCACTCTGACCAAACTATATGATAAAACTTCCATTAGTGATTCAATTGCCATGCAGAATCAAATGAAGACATCTACACAGAATCATAGGACCGGAAGAGACCTTGAGAGGTCTGCTAGTCCAGTCCCCCGCACTAGAGGCAGGATTAAGTCTTATCTAGACCATCCCCCACAGGTGTTTGTCTAGCCTGCTCTTAAAAGTCTCTAATAATGGTGATTCCACAACCTCCCTAAGCAATTTATTCCAGTGATTAACCACCCTGACAGTTAGGAAGCTTTCCTAATGTTCAACCTAAACTGCTTTTGCTGCAATTTAAACCCATTGCTTCTTTTCCTATTCTCAGAGGTTAATTTTGTCTTCCTCCTCCTTGTAACCACCTTTCATGTACTTGAAAACTGCTATGTCGTTTCCTCTCCCCTCCCAAGTCTAATCTTCTCCAGACTAAACAAACCCAATTTTTTTCAGTCTTCTCTCATAAGTCATGTTTTCTAGACCTTTCTTCATGTTTGTTGCTCTTCACTGGACTTTCTCCATTTTGTCCACATCTTTCCTGAAATGTGGTGCCCAGACCTGGACACAATATTCCAGCTGATGCCTAAACAGCACAGAGTAGAATGGAAGAATTACATCTCTGCTTGTTTCCTCTTGTCAGTTTCTTACATAGCAATTTGTGTTTTATAGGTTCAATTCTTCGGTTGAAAGTACAAACTTTCAGCTAGTGTCCAATATTTTGTACGGACCCTTCAGACCTTTGACATGAAAGTAGCCTCCACATTTAATCTCACCTTTTCTGGTTTTTCTGTAAAGAGAAAACCTTGGTAAAATTTACTTTCGCTGAAGACACAACTGATGACAGCAATGGCACAGTTATATGCAGCGCAATGGTACTGTCTCCTCTTCTCTAAGAGCTGATTCTCACCAGCCATGTTTTCTGTAAATGCATCATAGCACGATCTTAAAACAAAACAGAGCAGAAAACATTGTCAAAATCTGTTTTAGGTCATATATAGCCCAATCTAAAGGACAATGAAATCAACAGAAAGACTTCCATAGGCTTTGCCTCAGGACCATAGCACAGGCTAGTCATATCTGCAATGCACCATCTCAAATATTAACTTGCATTTAAGTGTTTTCACAGGAATATTTTATTAAAATAGAATCAGCAGCACTACTGAAGCCAGACATGAGTTGTTATTTCCACAGTGAACCCTAGATCTAGGGATCTAAAACTATGACAAATTGAAATTAGAGTGAGAGGACATTTTAGAGACAAGTTCTCAACTCCTTCAGGAAACTTTCACATACGTCTTCTCTAGGAAACCATGTGCAAACAGGCCCGGCTGGCTGCATTGTAGATCAGCAAAACCAAACAAAAGATCTAGTACCCCTCAGTGATAAACCAGAGTAAAAGAGAAGGGAAATCCACAGAGTCATTTTATAACACACTGAGTCTAACACTTTTCATAAGAAACAAAAAATGTAAAAAAACCCCAAAACCAAAAGGAATAAAAAAAACAAAACAAAACAAAAAAAACAAGCATCACCACATACACACCCAGAAAAAAAGTGGTACCTACTCTGACAGTAAGTACTCCAGTTTCTATATTCAGATGTCCTCACATCCAGGTATGAATTCTGTTCAACACCTTGTGCTATGGTTTAAACCACAACTTAGTTTTCAGCTTAATTTTTTCCCTGGATGTGATGAACTTTTGGTTTCAACTGCATACTTATTTAAAAAAAAAAAAAGTCTGCAACTCAGAATAATTGGTGGCCAACAAGTTTGTGGAACAAATGAGAAAAGCCTTACTTTATTAGTGTCTTCGTAAGTTCATTTCCTTCTATATTTGTGGAGCCTTGGTAAGCCTGGTTAATTCTAGAGTCCTTGGAGTAAACATCCTCTTTTGAGAGACGGGAGTACATCACTTCCAGAATCTTATAATAACCTGTTTTCTTGGTGATTTGTGTATCAAAAGCAGATTCATTTGACTAAAAACGGAAAGAAAAAGATCACTTAGCTTTTGTCCTTACAATGTATCTTGCAGTTTACTCTAGTTTTTACTGAGTAGCATTTGAAGTAGAATTTTCCATATAGTAAAACTAAATCATATCAAAAGTCTACTCACAGTATAATGTTAAAAATAAACATCTAGCTACTAACTAGCTTTCATGAGAATACAATAAATGTCAACTGTAATTTAAAATTGAATGAATGAGTCTTAAAGAAATATTTCTTGAAAGATTTTGCAAGCACATTTATAGAGTGCATACAATATTTAAAAGTTATCAAAAACGTTTTGAAAAACGTAGTGCGGGAACAAATAAACGTAGAAATACAAGAGTGGGAAACAGAAGAAATAGGTTCTATTTTCATCTGTACTACAGATTTCTCATGACCCTGGACAAGTCACAACCTCTGTGCCCATAACCCCTTTTGTAAAATGGGGAGAACAGTATTTCCCTATCTCATATTGGTGTTGGGAGTCTTATTTAGAAGTTTGTAAAGCACTCAGATCTTTGGATGAGATGTATTATAGAAGTACAAACAGTATTTAAAATATTTATCAGACAAGACATCTAGGACATTAGACATCATTAGTGTTCAAAAGGTCCACAGCTTTAGAATTTATGGCAATCCCACTGCATCCAACAGAAAAGCTTGAAATATAACATTCATCTCTAACTTTTTATATTGGAGAGAAAGCGACCCATGGAAATAGAGATTTAGAATTCTATTTTTTCCTATTGTAATAAGCCTTCATAATTATGTATTTAATTTTTTAAAATAGGATTGTGATAAGATAATATAAAAAAGAGCACATGGTTGAAATCCTGGCTGCAAAGGCGTAACTGGGAATTTCATCCTAGGATGGTCGGCATTTTGGTATTGTGAAATAAACACAGCAAGATTTTTAATTGTGAAAAGAAGTAAATATTACCTAGCACATGAAGTACTAACATTTTTCAATAGTCAAAGCCTAAGTCAATAGACTTAGAGCCATCACCATCATTTAATGTTAATGTACAAGTTTAAACCACTTAGAGAACAGTAACACAACATATCTTATAGATACATGCATCCCAGTTAAGGTTAGGGCAAGATTTTGCCTTTGACAGGATTGTAAACCATTCTGGATAGTCACAGATGATATTTCTTCTCTCTTTTTCATAAGCAACATGTAAGTTTACTGTATATTAACTTCACAGTAATAACACATTCAGGCCAGATCCAACACACGAAGTCAATGGAAAGATTCCCAGTGACTTTAATGTGTTAATTTGTGCTCTATAATGTATTCAGAAATGAAAAAATTATCTTTACTTGAATGTTGTATTTAGAAAGAAGAAAAATATAGTCTATAACATACCACAGACCAATACAGGCATTTTAGAGGATTTGTTCCAACATTAAAGAATAAATGAAGCTCACCTTTGTAAATCTGATCTTCAGTGTATCCATGGCTTCCAAAACAATCTTGCTAAAGAATTCTTTCAATGCATCCAGGCTACAGTGCAACAAGAGGGTAAGGAAAGAGCGATCCACAAAGGATTGGCGGGTAGCATTTGAAAGAAGGGCTTCGCTCTGGAACATTTTGTGCACTGTGTCTAACAGCACCACTTGTTTTTCGCAGCCACTCCTAAGCAGGATGAGAATTTTAGGTGAAGAAATCCTTACCAAATTTCTGTTTAACTTTTAAACTCCACAACATTTACTTTTTGATCCTCCTCAGCAGTCATATCAATGTGGGTTGTGATCTAAGCAGATCTCACATGGTAAGCAAAGTTGTCAGCACTTGAGCGGGATACCTAAGTGGAAAACCCAGGTGTTGCTGGAAGTGTTTTTTGTCATTCAGTAAGTGGCATTCTGCTCTTTGGCGACATCTACACTGCACCCCATTGTCAGCAGCACGTAGGGGACATGCCTCATTGAAAAGCAGGCTGTGTCCAAACTGCCATGTATAGTTACACATCAATGAAAGACTCTGATGGGGAGGCAACAGAAAAGGCTTCAGCACCTCCATGTTGCTTCCCCTTGTGCCAGAATCTCTCCCAGGGGTGGAGAAAGGCTGGAAAAATAGCAGTGTAGATGGAGAAGGCTTTGCTTGGGCTGTAGAGGGTCACACAGGGTATGTACCCAGGTATGCACCCATAGATTCCAAGCGGGTCTTGACTTGCCTAAGCAGTGCCTCCTCATCTACATTGCTATTTATACCCATGTTGGGTGGAGATGGGGCAGCGGTGTATGTACTCTACACAACACCATAAGAAACGTGCTGAAAACATACTTTTTGAGTCATTGTTAATCCAACACCACAGCATGCCATTAGAAGGCACTGGTTTAGTGGAGGTGCTATCTGACGGTTTGTAATCAAGAGATCAGACCATCTGAGGTCATGAAAGAGTCTATGGCATTCTACAGAACAGTATTAATCACAGCATCTTAATTCCAGATTGGATAATTACATTCTGTCTACATGACCTCCCCCTGCATTGTCAATATATGCCATGCTTTTCTTCATTTAGTATCAAGCAATAGTGTAGTGCTGCTGTGCACTGTTAAACAGCCTATTTCACCCCTAAAACAGCTGCATTTCAGCATCTCTTATGTATGTATGTTATATTTCAAGTGTTTTGGGATCGTTCAGGATAAAGATCACAATATAAATTCAAAATGGTATTTGTAGACATGACCACTTGAAACTCCAAACTATTAAAACCCAACCTATAAGACACCAATATCCATCTATCCTAGATATAAGAAGCTGCTTGTATACAATTCTTTGAAATATTTAACAGGATTGATATTCTCCTGTCCAGTTTTATTGAATTTTCAAAAGCAGCCTATAAGTAAACAATAGCATCAGCATCAATGAGAAGCGTACAAAGAGCTCAAATATGGCAGTCTGATTGCTAAAAATGAGCGGTTAGCTGCCCAAACATACTTCAGTGTCCTAATTATGCAAAAGCAGCATCAGATTTTTCAAGATACACATAGCTATCAGAATTTAATATGTAGGCATTTAGAATCTAGTCCTCTATGTATATTAAAAAGTCAGTTATAGCTTTAATAACGTATACATAACTTCACTTAGAAATGTGATAAGCAGATGGCAAGAAAAAAAAACAAAAAAAACCCCAAGCCCATTCATGCACCCACCAAAATCAAATGGAATTTTGCTATTGACTTCAGTGACAGCAGCAGTCACAAAGAGAGAAAACTAGAATTCTTTGAAAAAGATAGCTTTTCAAGAATCAGCTGGGTTGCAGTTGTACTTCATTTAGCCTCTTGCTTTCTGGACAAGTGAAGAGATATACTTGATCTCCAAAGAGGAAGGAAAGGAGGAGGACTGATTATTTTCCAGCATCTATTTGCAAGACAAATTCTGGCCTGTCAGTGATGTTGTTTTGCCATACACTGGCTATTATCCTGGATAATTACATTAAACTAAACATACAAAACTGAAATCTGGACATAAATGAAAACTTCAAGTGAGGAAACCTTAACACTTCCAATGAGGATATAAGCATAAGCACACTCTTTTCTGAATATCACATATTTTTCGTAAATGATTCTTACTGTCCTGGTAATACTCAGACCCCCATAAATTTGCATACTACACTTTCAAAGGGATGCACAAAGTATTTATTAGTTACCTGCATGATAGTTACTTATGGAAAATGTTAACAGTTAAATATACAATCATAAGATCAATTGAACATCCTGAGGTGCATGTTTTCTAAGATTACCATGTTGATTTGAATTGTATTGGAAGAGACTCTGCTGTGACGACTTTGCAAAACCTGTCCAGATATGTTAAGTGTCCTCTGGAAATCAGAACCACATTTACTTGTATTTTACAAGAAATATTGATTAAAATACTTTCAGGGAATTTCATGAGGAGATGTTATTGCTCAAGATAGACCAAGAAGAAAAAGAGATAAGTTATCTCCTAACAAGTACAGCTGAAATTTAATGCTCATCACCATAATGGTCTGCATAACAAATGAAACAGTTCTTTAGCAAAGCTTCACAGAAAAACAAGAAGTGACAGCCAAAGCTTACCTTCTGGAAATTCTTTTGAAACTGGCTTGAAACAAGTCCTCCATAAAGTGTCTGTGGTCCCTACAGAGGATTTCTGTCATCAATTGTAACAACATAGGACTCTGAGATAATTCTAGTGCATCTAGAAACTAGACAAAAAAAGCAGAAAAAAGGAATACAAGAGTTGCCCATACTGGATCAAACCGATGGTCGATCTGATCTGGTGTCCTGTTTCTAACAATGGTCAGCAACACATGCTGCTGGACCATGCTCAAGAGAGTATTTTTATTTCATATACTTTCATTTGTCAGGAAAGAGAATCTTCCAAGAAAGTCACCAGTGATCAAGGAAACTTTTTTCTGTGGGGATCCATCTTTTTCCTACACTTTGGGGGAGTGGCCACAGATGGAACTATTACTCTAGGGACAGCAATTTGTTCAACTTTATAGCTGGATGGGACAAAATGCTCATTAATATGTGTGGAAGGAGCAGCCCAAGAAGAGATTGTGCCTCTCCATTGTTCTGTTCTGCACTTAACCTCCGCTACTGAGGGATATGGTTCAATAGCCACAGTCTAGCCCGTGGAGAATAGAATTTAGTTCTGCCCTAATACAGACACAACATATTCTTAAAAACAGTAATCTCATAACTGCATTATCTTAAATATGGCATATTACTTTTCTTCAGATTGAATTACCAGGGGTCTTATTCTTTAAACCTTACTCCTGTGAGTCATCCCACACAGGTCAATAGGACTACTTGTATCCATAAGGATTGTTCACAAGGGTAAACGTTTGCAGAACTGGACCTTGTATTTATATTCCTAATTTCTGATGTTTGGAATCATCAGATACCAGGAATATATTAAGGCAAACTGGTGAACAATTCTGTCATCTCAAAGATGACAAAGACACTGATAAATTGCATTGTTTCTGAATACAAATTCACTCACGTTTTTAATTAGACATCTTAAACACACTCCAGTACTGACCTTTTTAGTGCAGTCCACATAGTTATTGTATCTCAGGGTTCCCTTGGGAAACTCATCAGACTTCATGGGGAAATTGAAAGCCACAAGTTGGTCAAGAGCGTTCTTAAGCTCATTAAGCCTTTCTCCAGTCAAATTAGTGAAGAATGGAAGAATAATCACTGCTTGACTCTGAAATAAAGAGGTTATTTCAAATTAGAAAAACCTTTTCACTCTCCAACTATGGATCATATTGAAAAAAACTACAAGTTACTCCTCAGTAGCAGTGGGTGTGAGTGGATAGCTCAAATGGCTGATAATGAGTTAATATATAGCCTTCCATATTTTAAGATGCTGGTCCAAAATTGAGCCCTGGTCAGTAAAGACCAAAAATTACCCTCCAATGGGTATTTCATGGGTGACGTACATAATGGATAAGTCTCAGTAGACTCGTATTTACTAGAAAATGGACTATCATAGAAAACCACCACTACTAATGAACTAACGGATTCTGTTCTTGGTAGCCACAGCAGAAAATTCAAGTTTAATTGAATATGAACATATGGGCAATCACTGGAGTAATCTGTCTAATTCAAGGTAGACACACATTGGAAGGGCATAACAATACTGTACTTGTTCGGTAGACAGAGAACTTTAGTCATCAAGGCTCTCAGCCCAACATCTTTTTTATTCCATGCTAACACAATGTCTAGACTACATATAGAAGTTTATGAGTTTGGTATTTAGCTCAAAAAGTAGGAAGCTAATGCCTCTATAACAGAGAGGTCTCAGGTTTAATCCTTTTAGATAGCTTGATCAGGGATGCCATTTCACTTTTGAGCACTATATTACTCTTACATTTTCAAGAAAGTTTATAACTACATCTATACTCCTTATTATAGACTTTTCCTAAAACTACATGATCGAGAAGGAAAAACAAGAAAGATCAAGAATAACGTACCATCTAAAAATGATTAACATATTAACTTGTGATTTTTAGCTTGCTGATCTGTACGCATTTACAGGAAGGTAAAGAAGAAAAGGAAATGTATGTTATTATGAAAAGCAAGAGAAAGGTACCCTTAGAAATGTAATCCAATAAAAACTGTTTTTTATCTATGAGTAGTGCTAGCATTCAAACTTGGGAAAAAATTAAAAAACAACATCTTACCTTTAGATTTAGACCTAAATTCTGATCAATAAGTAGGCTGGTATAAGTGTTAAAAACAGCAGAGAATGCCTCATGATTTGTATTAAAAGACACTGTGGAATCAATCTGGAAAGAAAAAATGTAATTAAAACTTAAAAACATTTAATGTATAAAAAGGATCTCTGTGTTAATACAGTTTCCGTGATTTTTGTTCATAGTTTCATAAGAATCATCCTTTCTGGAATTTATTTTATTAGACAACGGATGTACATATCAGGAGGTTTTGGTTTACGTGAGTTATTAGTGAGAATCTAGAATCACGTATTGTGACCCTTCTAGGCCAATGAAAAAGAGTATTAAGCCCCCTCCCAAAACCTGGACTCCTATGATCATTTCACTATTATCAGCTAAGCCATTAAGACAATCCATTTTATACATTTACAAACACACCCTCTAGTAATAAACCGCAACTGTACAGGACGAAAATAAAGAAAAGAAAAGATGAACAGGGAGATCATTCTGATTCTTTTCCTAGCTATTTTGTATGGGTTTGTAAGCTGCCAAAAAAGCAAGTAGCTCTTTGTCTTCAAGATGTAAGCTGAGGAAAAAAAAAAGTCTCAAATAGGTGAGGGAATGGAGAGGCAAAGAAGTTAAAGTTCCTTCAAACACAACAGTTTTCTGATATGGTTTGATTTGGGACAGCCCCTCCAAAAAAAATTGTCCGGCTGCCAGTGAAACAGGCAGTATGTGATCAGGGGCTCCTTGCTTCCTAAAGATTACTCCTTCCATTGGCATCTCTTCTTACGAAGGAGAAGGGAAGCTAAAACATCAGACACAGAGTAAAAATAGGAAGGTAAAATCAAGAGCTCTGCCTGCCAAAACTTGTTTGTTTGTTAAATACTTAATATTGATTATTCACAAAACACTGAAATTCTCCAACTAGCAATAAAAGTAAAAAAAAGTTCTCTAAAGTAAATCTTCAAAAACTAAAACTGCTACTCTTCCGAGATGGGGCGTGCTCTTACAGAATACCGTGAAAGTGGCTTTGACTTTACCAAACAATATATACCTGCAGAACTTTAGCCAACAGGGTCAAAACAGCCATTTTGCTCTCTGGAGCAGAATCTTTGGCCCACCAGCTGTCAAGTCTCATCCAGTTTCTCAGAACTGCAGTCACCAGCTTCATTCCCTGCTGCTTGCGTACAGCACGCTCTCTAAAGCTTTGATCTAACATACCATTCAGGATAGTACCCACCTGAAATGAAGACAAAATAAAAATTCCATGTATTCCATATGCGAACATTGAATTTGAACATTGAATCATAAGATCTAATCATTGGGATTGATGATTACAAACAACAAGCATCATGAGTTTGGGAGACCTGGACAGCCAATCTCCACTATTTTTAATAGGAGCTAGGTCAGGGGTCGGCAACCTTTACTATCAAAAGAGCCGCATGCGGCTCCGGAGCCGCGGCTTACGCGGCTGAGGAGCCGCATGCGGCTCCGGAGCCCCGGGTTGCCGACCCCTGAGCTCGGTGTTCAAATCCTCTAGGTAATTTTGAAAATCTGAGCCTAAAATATTAACCAAGTGCAGATTAGTTTCACGCATTAAGTAGTAATGCTAACTTTAATTTTCCATGAGAACATACAAACATTAATCTGCACGGGTTCAAAAGCAAACACTTCAAATTGCTCTCATATTCATTCCTGTTCTGTTCTATGTATGGTGCAGCCATGCTGTCTCTTGTTTATTAAAGTTTGTTGAACATGGGAAAAGAGAGTATATTTAAGTGAGACAGATAAACTACAATTCTTATTTTAAAATAGTATCTAAAATGGACCCAAGATACAAATGAAGTAACATTTAAAAATGAAATCAAAAACACATCTCTGCTGGCAAGTATACAAAGAAGGCAAGAATAAAGGTGTGTCAAGCATTTTTCACTTTTCCCTCTCAACGCTGCAGTCCAAGACAGAGTGTAACAGGATTGGATCACAGTTTTCATAAACAGAGAACTCTTCTAAATGAGGTGACCAAAGAATAAAACAAAATCACTAAGTACTATACCTGAACTTTGCAACATACTCTGCAAGGATTACGTGCACATTTGACTACATAACCATTATATTTGGATTCCACCACATTTAGAATATGACAGCTTATAAACCATGGGTTTTTTATTTCCCAAATCCTTACAATTGAGGACATAACACAGTAAAAGAAAATTTTCACCAACAAAACATTTCCAAGTTCCAACAAAGGAAGAGGAGGGAATGTGGTTTTGGCAAACAATTGAACTGATCATGCCTGCCTGACCTCCAGCACATGAACTAGCTTCAAAAAGCTTGCACAAATAAATGAGGTGGAGAATTAAAAAAGCAGGTATTGTAGGGAGCCCCAGCTGCCAGCTACAACTGTGTGAGTGTGAATATTTAGGAATCTATTATATATAAAAGAGATCCAGTTTTCAATTAGCAGCTGTTGCGGCTCTGCACACACACAGCACATTGGAAAATCATCAACACGCAAGTACCAGCATTTAAACAAACAAAAAACCACCACATCAGGTTTAATGACAGTGGAAACTATTTAAAGTGAGGCCACCAGCCTGATTATTTTTAAACTGTCAAAGATAGAATACCTGAGCAGGCATCTGAGGAAGACATCCTCTTTGAACCCAGTCTTAGAAACATCAGCTCTGCTGCTGTATTACCGTAAACTCCCTTTAACCAGCAGACACCCTTTAACAGGCCTGGGGAAGACCATGCGTGTGAGAGTACACTGCATGGGAATTATGCCATCTTGCTATAGTCCATGAGGCAGGGAGTACCAATGAGTATCAACAAAACAAATCAACAAAGTGAAATATTGAAAAAAGAAAATTTAACATCCCCAACCACTAAGCTTTCGTTTACAGTCATCTTAGGTGTTTCTTGTAATTAGAGATGGTATGACATTTTCAACTGTGTCTTTTTAAAGAAAAAGGTTCAGTACCATTTTAGGGCTGTCCACAGATGATTTCATAAGTTGAACTATGGCCATATCCAGGTCTTTCAGCAGTTCTTGATTAATGGTTTCTGAGAACAAACTGTAGAAATACTCTCCATGAGAGAAGCTGATCAGATTCCTCTGTGATGTTCCTGATAGTGACACAGATAGCACCAGTGTGTTCAACAGGAGACTTACCAGCTCCTCACACTGTGGGAATTGACACAAGAAGAGAAGGTCAGTTCAAAGGTACTGAAATCATTGTCACTAGTCTCCTACAAAAATCAAGAACACCTTTTTTAAAGCTGCCTTCTCAAATAACTGTATGTATATTTACAACCCCCAGAACAGTGTCGGGATATTTGCCCTACTAAAGAATCAATGATTTGCCTTTACCACTAGCACTCAGCCCTGGCCAAACTTTGCTTTTAGAGGGAAGTGTTGAGGGAAGTTTATAAATACAGCAGTCTGATCACATACATAACCTTCTATCCCAAAAACACATATTACAGAAAAAGTGGACCAGTTTCTTCTACAACATTCCTGAAAACCGGACAGATAACTAACTATCAGAACAGGAAACATGCCAGAACCCAACACTACAGAAATGGAGACAGCACATCACCACACCACGAGAGATGATCCTCCTACCTGCCCACCAAAAGCAAAGGCCAATTGTAGGAGTCCATCAGCCAGTCGCTTACTGCTGATGTCCAATGATGGAAGAGATTTTCTTTCATCTCCTGGTGCAATGCTTTTATAAACAACTGAAAGAAGCTTAGAGCCAACTGTGAAATGGAGCCTTGAAGCCTAGAGGATGTAGAGGAGAAAAAAAAACCAAAAACCTTTTACTGCAAGTCTCCATGAATGCATGAGAAAAATACAATTTAAACTGAAAACAGAGACCTTTAAAACTGCTCTGCCTCTCTGCCAAAAATAAATAAATAAAACCACCAAAAGACTGTCTGTGACAGGAACACCAGAGGGGTTCTGGGGCAGGATCTCTGTTTTTTTCAAGCCTGTTGACCAAACGAAGGTGTCTGGCACACAGAATGCCATGCAGACTAATCATGCCCCTGGATACCGCACTTGAATGAACATTTGGTTTCAGAATAAGCTGATGCCCATTTGAGGATCATTATTCACTAAGCCAAAATTTGAACTGAAGTCTTTAAGGGATTCTGAACCTCTTCCTGGTTAAGGTGACAAGCAGCTGATGAGCAACACTAGTATGGACATTCAGAAAATCTTATGAGAATGTAGGAGCCCTAAAGGAGGCACCAGGCAATCCATGGGTCCCATTGACACTAGTCAATATACTGTCCTACTATGACAGCCCTACAGATTTTTATCTGAACACATAGGATGAAATACTGGCTCCAGAAAATTTAATATCAAAAATTCCATAAAATTTAACATTTAATATTGTTACATTATAAATGTGGCCTCCTTCACCAATAGCAGAGTCTTTGTCAATCCTGAATTGCTACTCAGAGACTCTAAGGTCAGAAGGGATCAATCTAATCATCTAGTCTGACCTCCTGCACAATGCAGGCCACAGAACCTCACCCATCCACTCCTGTAATAAACCTCTAACCTATGACTGAGTTATTAAAGTCCTCAAATCATGGTTTAAAGACTTTAAGGTACAGAGAATCCACCAGCAAGTGAGCCGTGCCCCATGCTACAGAGAAAGGCAAAAAACAAAACAAATCGCAAAGGCTCTGGGTACGTGCCCTGGGGGAAAATTCCTTCCCGACCCCAAATATGGCTGCTACCTAACTTGCTTCTCACTTCCTTTATCTACAGTGACGTAGAGATGGGCTAAGGTCTGAATTTCAGAACCTCGGTAACAAGGACACCAGGGAATACCTAGGAGGCTCCATGAAAACTTACATTTGACCTGTACAACTTCCCTCTATCCTATTTTCCTGTGATTCAAAAGGCGAAATAAGGCTCATCATGCTGTATCTGTTGACCTAATGGAGGCTCCCACTGTGAGGAAAGACTCCCCCTCTATTCCTGAAGCTGAATATGCCCCTCTTCACAATGTGAACTCTGGTCTCTTGCAAAATAACACATGTGGTACTAACAGGGTGACCTTTTATTTTTTTGGACAATGCACTAGGCTTGTCAACACTCATGGACTAAGGAAGCTAATCTTTATTAGCCAACATGTCCAAAAACTTCATTTAAACATCAATACATCCAAATAACACATTTGCCATTATTTACAACTATATCAATACTTCTCAGTTCTTGTCTGACACCTTTGCCCATTTGTCATCGTATTATTTCTTGAAATAACCTCCATTCTGAACAATAAGGTGCACACGTGGCCAGATTTTTAATTATACTATCAAATTTGCCTAATTGTACAGAATCGTACATAAGGGATTCCTCACTGTCCTCTATTGCATTAGTGCCCCAGTGTTTGGTATTTATTGATTTACTTACAGCATCTATACAGCATTTATTTAGGAGAGGTATGGCCTGAGCACCAGTAACTCCAGAATTCAGATCAGAATTTCAATACCAACTCCCCAGTGTTACCCTGGACAAGTTAGTTAATTTCTCTGCCAGAGTATTCTCATCTATAAAAGGATGATAATATTTATTGACCTACTTCACTGGGAAACAGTGAGAATTAGTTAAGGCCTAGTCTGCCATTGGTTATTGCACAAGCAACCCCACATGACATCATGGCCTTTCACATTTGAAAACATTTTTCATATTCAAGAGCTTAACTATTATTTTCTGAATAAATGTTTACCTCAGATTGTAGTGTGGAATGAAGCAGGCCGGCCTTGTGGAGCTGCCTGAATGCCGACAAGATGGAGCTAAATCTAACATGATCAAAACGAGCATCTGGATTATACAGCTCTATAGAGCAAAGCTCCTCAATGCTGACAAGGGAAAGGAAAAAACAAACAAGAACACCGATTACCTGTGTCTTTATGGGTATATCAACGTAACAAAAAATACACCATCCTACAACTGTACAATGGAAGCTTCATTTACTTCGCATCTTTCACTATGTACTGCATTAGTTCTGACTTGAAATTAACCATTTATAACTATAAAAGAGAGCTCTTACCTTTCTGATGTTATTCTTTTCTTAATGCTTAGCTCCAAGGATTCTTTATAGGGAGATCTCATCAAAGCTTTTATGAGTCTCACACAAACATCTGGGAGATTTTTCATGACTTGTACATCAGCTGTGTTAAAGCCTATGTTTGATGGATCACACACTGTTCTCACAAGGAGTTCTATCAAATTTTCATTAAGTAATTCCTTCTCAAGTAGCTAGAAAAAATAAAATATTAAAATGACACTGGAGACATTTTATTCTTCACCCTTTTTAATTTGTTGACCTAGTCTGCTTTCCATTATTTTTCCTGTCTCTGAAATAAGCAAAATATGGCTATTTAATTGTTCTTTTTAATCTTAACTTCTTTCTCTCTGAAATGGCTCATTTTCAATATGTTATTAATTACTCTTATTTTTAGAAATTAAATGCCCATTTTTAAGATACGGGTGTACAACACTACATTTTATTTGTACATAAATCTATGACTGTGTGCAAGTAAGTTATTTGTACTCACACATGCTCATTTTAGTGTTTAAATGATATGTCAATACTATAGACTTCTACACACATGAAGCCTATCAGTTATGCATCTAATCAAATTATGCAATGGTGAATTAAGTACTTGTAGTCCCAGAAAGTGACTTATCAGTGCCCTTTTTTAAACTCATAAGAAACTGTAGATACTAAAACTCCAATTTCCATTACGTTAAATACACAGACAGAGACTTGCATGTTCATTCTTGAAAAAGGAATTTAACAGGAAAAAGGCAGAACACAGCCATTTTTATACCACCGTCTCTCTCACTCTGCCTGTACTATGATCACTTAGATAAATTTCCAAATTCAAGACATCAGATACCCCTTGTGATGGTGTTCCAGACAGTATGTCATGCTGAGGGTGATTCAAGTAACCTGACTGGCACATATATATGGTATTAATGTCTCCTAATTAGAACTGCATCACTCATTGCAAAATAATCCTTGAATTGAGGGTTTCCTTCAATTTACTGCAGCAGTAATGTCCAAAGAGCAGAATACTTCCTAGGGCCCTATGACCAGCTAGGATGAATGGCCTGAGGTATTGCAAAGAATGATCCACTCCTCCTAGCTAATCATGAGTACCCCATTCCTCCTCAAACCACCAATGCTTAAAACAACAACTTTGCATAACAATTGCAAAAACTGCAGTGATCAGCTTCTACAGACTGATGAAAAGGTTCAACACCCACCTTCCAGAAATCCTGTTGGCAGGTCTCCAGGATCATGCTGACAAACACCATGATTCGGACTATGATTGTACATTTGCTGTAATTATAGTCTTCTCTTTCTTGTGGGCTAAACATGTTGCCTTTCGGTCCAGTGTCAAAGCACTGCTCTGCTGCAGAGATATCATGCAAGACAATAGTTTCAAGAAAGAACTCCACAGCTCTCAGGAATGAAGACTTAGTATTTGTACCTAGAAAGAGTTACACCAATATGAATGTATACATTTTATGCTCAGCACAAAAAGAAAGACATAATGCAATGACAATAAAAATACGGAAAACAAATGTCAAATCTTTCCCACACTAGTGAAAGAATGAGCTTTTTTCCCCTCAAGCTGTACGTCAATTATACAATGTTAGTATTAAGTTTTGGGCACTGAGGGATAGTTTTTCATACAACTATGCATTCTTAATCGGCGTGTATACTACACATCTGCACACGAGTCAGGCATATGTAATTATACAGATATAAATCTAAATTCACAGCTTTTAGAATCTGGTCCTCTAATAACTGCATTTAGTGAGAATCTTATTGTAGAGCTTTAATGAAGCTAGGCATCTTGCCCTGACACACACACATAGACCAGTATTTAAATAAACACAGTAGATTTTACAAATGGATATCTAATTTCACCATTATGGAAACATGCTGTTCGGAAATGCATGAATAATTTAAAAACCTTTATTGGGTGTGGACCCAATGGCTACACAAGGCGTTGGTATCCATGTCATCAGAATATAGGAACTGCGCTCCCTAGGTTGGGTGGGGCTGAGAAAACCCACACACTCAATCACTGGGCTGGCAATGGGGAAGGGAGGAAGCACCTCACATTACTTATGGGTAACCTGTTTTAACTAAGTGAAGGAGAATGGGTGATGTGCTCTTGGAAGGAATCATGCCCATGAGCAACATGTCCAGTGAGGAGGTCTGGGCATGATTTCTTCCAAATGCCCATTACCCACTCTCCTTCACCTGGAAGAGGTGAAGGAGAGTGAGTTGGCTGTTGAAGGTGTGACACATTTTAACAAGCTGGGGAGGGGGGAAGAAATCCATGAGGGAAAGAACTTTACATTAATGCTTTTTTAATTACAATGAAACATTTCTATAACACAAGTAAATAAGTATCACACTAGCCCACTGTTACAGAAAATCCACTGAGCTAATTGTTGCTGAAACTGGTTGTGAACCTGTAAATCAAATCTATTCTTCAAACACGTGTTGTAAGCCCAAGCCCGGAACTGTTCAGAGGGAGTTTATATAACAGATAATACTGACGCAGCTGCAGCCAGGATTTACCTACCTAGTATTTCATTTGGTTTGATCATTCTGAGCTCAATGAATGTATTGTAGCAGTCCAGAGCTGCTAAAAACATATCCATCCACTGCACAACAGCTCGCAAACTAAAGGGCTCCTGCAAGTCACAGAGTGTTGGCTGAGAAAGGATTCCAGAGAGACTGTCACCATCGTTGCCTCCCCCTTCAAATTTATTGATAAGGAAAGAGATTCCTTGTTTTCTTAGGACATCATCTAGCCACAAAGATGGGGACTTGTTTCCTGATAAAGAAGTACATAGAAATCAATGTTCTCTAAGCAAATACACAACTGGCATCAAGCAAGGTATTCTAGACACGGATCAACACACAAAAACTTATTCCATTAGTTGCTCTTATTTTCTGGAAGAGGAGACAGCCAATTCAGCAGTCAGAGACAGATTCCCTGGCCATGTTGCCTATGTCAGCTGCAAGGAAGAGGGTGGTTTAGGAACCATTCCTCTGATTCTGCATCAGCTGAGGATCCCCTCACAGCTGCTTACAATAGCTGTCTTGCACCTAAAGGTGCTCCCTCCAGGTCAGAGTAGAGGCATACTGGCTGGAGGAAGCCTGCATGGTAAGAAATGTGACAGTTTTTATACTAAATGAAATACTAGCAGCTACTCAGCACTTATTTAAATACTAATAGATGCCTTTTTCATAAAGTGTTTCCTCCAATAAATGAAAACCGACACACTGCATAGAAAATGAGAGCAGAGATGTAGTTATGTGAACCAGGAAATGAGAGGTATATGTGATGATCCACGGTACCTGGTAATAAAGGAACAAACTCATAGAAGAGCTCCATAGATTTATGCCGGCACTCTGTCTGGGGTCGCCCACACTGCACCAACAGCCACATGACAAGGTCCAACAAACACACTGACTTAGCATGTGGAAATCCTCTGTACAAAAATAAGGAATACATATCAACAATCCTTACTGATATTTGCCAAAAGGCTTTTCTTCGTTTCATCAAAAAGCCACAACATCCATCATGTTCATAAGACCATACTGCTCCATTTGCTAATCTAAAGTATTTTGGATGCTCTTTCCATTATCTCACTAAAAAAGTAGGGACGGGGTGGGTGGGGGTGTTGGACGGGTCAAATCATTAACATTACAAATATAAGGTCTTATACAGGTGTAGACTGGATTTATTTCCCTGAACTGAGCTCTAATTTAATTAGTAGTAGAGACTGAAAAATAAAAGAAAATGTCAAAACTCAATGATTTTCCTCCTACTTTCAACTCCAGACAAATAAAAATGAGATTATACCTCAGTCAAAAATCTTCTCCTCCCCCTCCCACCTCCTTCTCCTTTGATGGAAGGAAATCTTCCAAGACTATTTAATAGCTCTGAGGATTCAGCTTAATTTTTTCCTGCTCTTTCCTATCAGGTATCATATTTTTGCCCTCTAGAGGTTACTCAACACTACCCCTGAGATAGTCTCAGAGTTTTCTGAGAGAAAATGTATATTATTCTCTTCCTCATCTCACCACAGAACTGAATGAGTGGTTTCTCCAGCACACTGAATTCAGGAATCAAAGATAACCCTTGAGTGTCAAATGTCAATCCACCCTCTAGCATCATGTGCTGCTATTCTAGTCAGCAGTTCAAGGGACATTTCAGGAGAAAGTTTTCAGCACAGCATGTGGAGGTACAGTGTACATTAATGGGACTCATGTGGCTAAGTTCCCACCCACCACCTTAAATTTTTATAAGAGTCATATGTAACAAACTAAGATGTAATATTTGGAAAAGCAAAAACAAACAAAATTACTGACCGTGGTATCCGCCGTTTTTCTGCCTTGTTTAGGGAAGATGCTTTGTGCTTAATTATGCGCTTTAGATGATCAATGGCATCACAACACTGTTGAACTGTACCTGTTATCCAAGAGAAGAGAAGTGCTCATCCATGAATAAATGCCAATAGTTGGGCACAGTTAACACAGAATGGAAAATTCCTTACTCACTTTTCTTTCTGCTAGCTGCGTCTCTTATAATTCTATTTCATCTGGGATGCTTTCCTCCATTCTGCAGTTTCTGGAGGCAGTTTAAAGTTGCAGCACTACTCATGCTGGCCATGCTCCCTTCTCCCATGTGCTGCCACATAAGTCATTTGAAAGCTGCATAAAACTCATGGAAAGCTATTAGTAACAATAACCTCAACGCCAACTCGATAACTATTTGGCCTACAAATGAATCCAAATGAAAAACTGACAGTAAAGCCATCCAGGATGGGTAGAACTGTGGGAGATACTGCTAACAGAAATGAAATTATTGTATAGTAAATTTTCCATTCTGCAGCCCAGCATCTTCCACAACTCTGTTATGTCTGGGGGAGCAGCAAGCAGTGAACAGAAGTAGGGAGGAGAAAGATAAAACAGAATGAGATAGGAAAGGAATCCCCCTCACTAAAAGTTGCTCAGCAGACAATACTATTACTGGGTCACCACCTGCTGCACTTTTCTGAAGAAGGCGGCCTCTGCAGACAAAAGAAAGTCCACTTTACATAGTGTCTGATAAGTTGTTGGCTAAAGACCAGATAGCTGCTCTCCATCTCTCTGAGGTGGAAGCCCTCGCCCATTTGGCCCATGAGGTTGCCCTGAATCCCATGGAGCATGCCTTGATTCCTAAGGGATGCCAGATGCCTTGTAGGCCTCAACAATGCATAGTCTGAGCCATCTGGCCATATATATAGCTTGGGGTCCTTGGCCACTTGGGATGGATTCTGTACTCTTGATTTAAATCTTCAGTGCTCTTCTGACATCTAAGGTGTGCCATGATCTCTCAGGGAGGTTCTGTGGCCTTGGACAGAATAAGTGATGGATAATCTACTGTCAGGAAAAATGATTCCAGAGGTCTCAGTTCTACTTTGTCACCATGGAACATGCAGTAAGGTTCCTGTCTAGATAGTACTGCCAGCTCTGACACTCACCAAGCAGACGTAATGGCAACCAGAAAACAAGTTTTGATTGAGTAGTAGAATGCTGATATTGAAGTCAGATGTTCAAAAGCTACGGTTGTTCACCCCAATGGTAGGTCACATTTTGGGAAGATTAGTCTGACCACTGGGCCTGACCAGTTTGACTGATCTGAGAAATCTGGATACCTGGGGGTTGTCTGTCCAAGAAGAATGAAGACCCTGAGTACAGAACACAACAAATGGGTGATACCTGGCATGCTAAGGTACTGGATTGAAGATCTTTAACCACATCCTCTTGGAGGAAGTCCAAAATAGCTATAATCCTTGGATCTCTTGCATCTAGCACTGCACTCCTGGCATTATATGTTGAACTTGGTCCAGATACAGGAGTAAGTCTTTAAACACAGAGACTCTCCTAGATAAAAGCAATGTCTTGAGGACTTTGGAGGACAGACTCAGTGTTGTGACCAGTCCACTTTCAATAGCCAGAGCATTAGTTACAGCCAATTTGGGTCTGGTTGCAGAAAATGATCTAGCTGGTTGTGAGCATCCCAGGCTGGAAACTATAGCAGTGAAGCATTGTGAGGCATCCAGGATTGTAGGGCAAGTGGTAGCACAACCACTCACTGGTCTGGACTGCTCCCAAACCCCTTCACATCTTCCTCTGATACTTCTGAGAGGAGCAGGAACAAAAGGAGCATCTCTGCCTAAAAGCAGGTTTGTATCACTTCTGAGAACACTCAGTGGAGGGGGAAGGGATTGTTTAGATATTGCAGCATCTTCTGCCACTATCTTATCTAACTTTTCTCCAAAGAGGAGAGATCTTGTGAGCTTTGATGAGCACAGGACTTGTATGGAGTGGGCATCTACCTTCCAGGTCATAGCCACATGTGTTTCCTGGCTGCTGAGCTGGGTTCCACAGCTGTGGCAGAAAATCTCACTGCATCCATTGATGCATCAGCCACAAATGCTGCTGGCCAGGGAAATTTTGTTATGCGGGAATCAAGGTGGTCTCTGTCCTTCAGAGACTTAAGTCCTCCAACCAGCACACAGTAGCTCTTACAAAGCATGTTGCTGTGAAGGTTCTTCTGAAGATGGCCGAGGAAGTTTACAAAACCCTTCAGAGGGTGGCTTCCACTTTCCTGTCTGTTGGATCCTCAGAGAAGAATTTGGCTTCTGAAGGGATAAGAACCTAAGAACAGTCATGCTGGGTCCGATCAATGTTCTATATAGCCCAGTATCCTGTCTTCTGACAGAGGCCAATGCCAGGTGCTTCAGAGGGACTCAAGAAAAAGAACAGTTACTTACCTCGTAACCGTTGTTCTT
The DNA here is from genome assembly GCA_007922155.1 of Mesoclemmys tuberculata. Taxonomy (NCBI): domain Eukaryota; kingdom Metazoa; phylum Chordata; order Testudines; family Chelidae; genus Mesoclemmys; species Mesoclemmys tuberculata. Next base: position 65,009,863 of record ML675601.1, read on the forward strand.
TGAGATGTGTTGCTCATGTCCATTCAGAATTAGGTGTGTGCGTGCCACACGCACTGGTGCTGGAAATTTTTCCCCTAGTGGTAACTGTAAGGCCAGCTCTAGCTCCCACTAAGCGGTGTGTGTATGCACTCGTATATAGGGCACTGCCAGCCCCCCTCCCTCTCAGTTCTTTCTTGCCACAACGCCAACAGAGGGTGGGTTATGGAATGGACATGAGCAACACATCTTGAAGAACAACAGTTACGAGATAAGTAACTGTTCTTTCTTCTTCGAGTGCTTGCTCATGTCCATCCAGAATTAGGTGACTTACCAGCAGAGCCTCTGGGATTTAGTCGGCAAGACATTTTGATTTGTCATCCAGCAGGTGAAGTGTTTTCATTTGGCTAAATAGGAGGCCCTCATAGAAGGCTTCCTGCTCTCCAACAGGATCCTCTGAACTTGGGTCAAGCAGTGGCATCCCTGCTCAACTATGAAGTATCCACACCATCAGAGGCAGAGTGGCCAGATCTAAGAGGAGCAACTGGCCCCGGGTCCTGAGACAGAAGATCTGGCCTCAGTGGGAACGACCATGGCCGGGCCATCAAGAGCTGCCAGACCATCCCAAACCAATGCTGCCTGTACCATGCCGGGGCTATCAAGATGACCCATGCTCTGTCCCTCTTGATCTTCACAAGGACTCTGTGTATGAGGATTATCAGGGGAAAAGCATACAAGAGACCCCTTGCCCATGACAGGAGAAAGGCATCCATCAGGGAGGCATCCTTTGACCCCAGGAGGGAGCAGTATTGAGCGCACTTCTTGTTTTCCCTGGTAGCAAAGAGGTCTACTAGTAGAGTTCCCCACCTTTCGAAAATGCTGTCGGTTACTTCCTGGTTGAGAGACCACTCAGGGTGAGAGCAGAAGATCCTGCTCAGACAATACACCAGTATATTTTTTAATCCCAGTAGATGAACTGCCTCCAGATGGATATTGTGGCTTACGCAGAGCTCCTACAGATGCTAGGCTTCATGAAAGAGGGCTGAAGACCTAGATCCCCCCTTGCCTGTTGATGTAGTACATTTTAGCTGTGCTGTCCATCAGGACTCTTACCAGTTTGTTGGAGAGGTATGGTAGGAATACCTTGCAAGCCAGGCAAATCACCCTGAGTTCCTTGACACTGATGTGGAGAGACGACTCTTCCCTGGACCATAGACCCTGAGTTCTTAGGGCATCGAGGTGGGCACCCCAGCCCACATCCGAAGCATATGACAGTAATGACAGAGTCAGTCTGGGGGCCACAAAAGAAGGATAAGGAGGCAGGAATCTGAGGGGGAGCTAGATCTTCCTCCCTGGTCAGGATGTAACTGAGGGGCTGCCCGAAAGAGAGTCCTATTGATCCAACCTAATATCTGTGTCTGGTGCCATGGCTGGGCCCTTAGAGGACTGCTGTGCCAAGGTCCTCACAGACAACTGAGTGCACAGCATCATGACCTGAGGGAACTCCCACACATTTTAAAATTGCCAGGGACCTGGCCACTGTCCTTGCGGCCACCTTCTCATCTGCAGCAGCATGGGGAACCCAGTGGGATGCTTGGGGGCTTGCCGTTTTGGAGGTACAACTACTTCCTATCCCAAGTCCAAGGAGCTAAATGCTGGCTACCATGGGGACGCCGACACCGTGTGCTTCTCAAACATCTGGGCTCCAGCAACGAAGAGCAGTGCCAAGAACCCAAGCACAGTTTATGCCTTGACCACATCTTGTCCTTAGGCTTCTTATAGGGACCTTCGCGGTGCCAGGGCTCCAGAGATTTGCTGCAGGGGCTCACAGAGTGGTGCCAGGATCTTGGGGAGTGCCAGCATTCCAAGGATTGACACCAGCATACTCTGGACTGGTATCGATGTTCTGGTGACCAGTGACTGGCACCCAATGACCAAAGATTTGACCAAGACCTATGCTGATATGGTACTGGTGCCGGGACTCTGGTGACCTATGCTGATATGGTATTGGTGCCAGGACTCTGGTGACCATTGTGAAACCGGTGAGGAAGGGAGGGGCTGTGGTAGAACCAGCACTGGTTTTCCCTTCGACTTGGCCCCTGGCCTGGGCACCTGATTCTTGGTGCCCTGCTCTACTCTTCTAAGGTGTAGGTGGCACTGGCAAGGCCCAAGGATTCTTCATTGCCTGGAACACCTCAGCAGAAGAAGGGACTAATAAATGGCATAGGAGTTGGTGGTGGCATCATAGTCTGGCTCGACATCCTCACAGGCAGAGGCATTCTTGGGGCCGAATCGGCTTTCCCCACAGTACCAGAGCCCTTCTTAGTTGACTTTGGGTCTTTCTCGGAGTACATCTCTCTCTCCTTTGGTGCCAGCAATGTCAAATGTTGCCATGCAGACACCGATACCAGGGGAGCACTCCTGGTCGATGCTGTCGTACTGGATGCCAAATCCGATAGCGGCTCGGACACTGGACACTCGAGTCCATGAAAAGGGCCTTGAGTCTAATGTTTCAGTCCTTCTTGGTTTGAGGTGAAACTCTTTGCAGATCTTACACTTTTCACAAAGGTGAGCTTCCCCCAAGCACTTTAAACAACTCTGGTGTGGGTCGCTCAATGGCATGGGCTTCTTGCACAAAGCACAGGGTTAAAACCCGGGGACCGGGGCATGCCCCGATCCTGGGTTAACTAACTAACTAACTACTGGATAATAAACTCTTAAACAACAATTATATACACTAGATAATACAAACAACCACTAAGAATACTGTAGTTTCAGGAGCAAGAGAGTGTTCCAGCACCGTCATGGGCAGTAAGAAGAAACTGAGAAGGAGGGGGGCCAGCTGCACCCTATATAGGAGTGCATATGCACGCCACAGTAGAAGATACACGGATACCACTAGGAGAAAAATTTCCAGCACCAGTGTATGCGGCGCACACACACCTAATTCTGAAAGGACATGAACAAGCACTCAAAGAAGAACAGGTAATCATCAAGTGACCCATCTCCTGTCACCCATTCCCATCTTCTGGCAAAAACAGGCTAGGCACACTTCAAAGCATGATTCTGCATCCCTGCCCATCCTGGCTAATAACCACTGAGGGACCCATTAGCCATGAACTTATCTAGTTCTTTTTTGTTATAGTCTTGGCCTTCACATCATCCTCTGGCAAAGAGTTCCACATAAGCATGTCCTTTGGTAGGGATGCTACATCAACCTCTGAGACTTCAGTAATAGCATTGTTTGGTTCTTGTAGCTTCTAGAATCTATGCCAGTTAACATGTTTACCTGTCAGGCTTTTCCCCATTCCAACCTGATCACATCCTCAAAGAAGGAATACAGGAAACTGTTACTGCAGGGGAGGATTTTGACAGAAGGTATTTGGCTTTGAGACTTATCCTCAGGAGCCTGCTCAGGCTAGATCTGTATTGTGGACACAACCTTTTTGCACATTGCCTCAAATTTCACAGGTGGAAACAAATTTTGTTGAATTTTTTTCAAGTTCAGCTCAAATTCAGTGTCCAAAAAATTTACGCTTATTCAGCAGAGGACAACAGCTCTGAGTCAAAGGCCAAGTACCTTCTAGATTTTTTTTGTACTTTGTTTCTTTTCTGTTCTCCTTAGTTTTTTTGGACTTTTCAATGTGTTTTGTGGGTGACCAGGACTGTGGTCAGGGCGAGTCATTTTGCAACTTGCCTTACACACAGCCCAGAGTCCTTTAGCAATTTCTACCTCACAGTTCTCCTCTTTGAGATCCTATTTCCCCTGGGGGGGACATGGAGTCTCATTACCAGAGTACTCTGATGTGAATTGGGAAAAACGGGGGCTGAATATGAACCTGCTTCTCTTCCCAAGATGTTTAAGATGCATTTTAAGACTTCTGAGGGAATGGGTAACCCTGCAAGGGTCTTATCTTTACAGTCTGGTGTTGCCCCAGGACTTCCCCTTGGACCAGCTGTATGAAGTCCTGTTCATCCTTAGAGTTTCTCCCTGTTCTGCTCAGTCTTCTGGTCAGGTTTTTCTGTGGAGGAGTTGCAGCTACTTGGAGCAGCTGGGGACCCAACATGCCTGCCTGTCTTACAGCCCCATCCCCTAGAAGAAATGGGTTTGGCAGGCTGGGGACAATTCATTTTCAGCTGAGCCTCAGAAAGCTGCCTTATATTGGATCATTTTGGATTTAGACAGGTGCTTACACATTTGCTCTGCCTGAAAAGGGGGCAGAGGAGCTCAGACTGGAGATGCTGCAGTGGAGGCTTCATGTGGTTGTGACCATGACATTGCTCAGATCCTATACTAGGAAGGAAAAGAGAAGGCTTGGAAGAAGAGCAAACTGCTCTTCACTGCCCAATGTGGGTGAATAACTAATAAATTGAAAGGACAGAAGTAAAAATGAACCACCATTTGACTGCTGCTGCGGAAACAGAAGATCTGGCAGCAAGCAGAAGGGGGCATGGCCAGCACGAGCAGTGCTGTAACTTCAAACCACCTACAGAAACTGCAGAGTGAAGGAGAGCAGTCCAGACATAAAAGAATTCTAGGAGACTGTGGACTGAAGAAATGTGTATTTCTATCCCAGGATTTCCAGAAGAATGACATGCAGGATCATGCCTAGTAATAATCAGGCTTTGCATTTCTGATAACTTTCTCAAGATCACAGAGCGAGCCTGTGAAACAGCTGGGAGTCATAGTAATCACAAAAATGTAGGGCTCGAAGAGATCTCAAGAGGTCATTTAGTCCATCCCTTCCATGCTGTGGTAGGATTAAGTATTCCTAGACCAGCATCTTGAGGTAATTGCTCCAGTGCTCAACTATCCTTACAGTTTGAAAGTCTTCCCTAATATCCAGCTTAAATCTCTCTTGCTGCAAACTAAGCTGATCAGTTCCTGTCCTATGTAAAATAAACATTTACATATGTGAAGAATTATGCCCCGCTTCTTTTCTCTAAAGTAAACATGTAAAATTATTGTAAAAACTCTTTCAACTTTTCCTAATAGGTCATGTTTTCTAAAGTCTTAGTTTTGGTGCTCCCCTCTCCAATTTGTTAACTTTTTTCTCAAATCATGGTGACCAAAACTGGACAAAGCACTCCAGCTGAGGCCTCACCAATGCCAGATATAGTGGAACAATTACCTCTTATGTCTCACATGCAACACTCCTGTTAATATATCCCACAATGACATTTACCTTTTTCACACCAGCACCACACTGCTGGCTCATATTCCATTTGTGATGCACTATAATTCCCATTGATTTTCCATTGTACAGCCACCTAGCTTGTTATTCTCCATTTTATATTTGTACATTTGATATTTCTTCCCTACATTTAGTACTTTGTACTTGTTTTTATTGAATTTCATTTTTTTATTTCAGATCAATTCTCCAATTTGTCAAGGTAGGTTTGAATTCCAATCCTGTCTTCCAGAGTGATTGCAACCCTTCCCAGCTTGGTGTCATCCATAAATTTGATAAGCACACTCTCTACTCCATAATCCAACTAATTAATTAAAATGTCAAATAGTACTAGATCCAAGACATAACCCTGCAGAACTCCACTTCATAGATCCTCCCAGTCTGACAGCAAATCATTGATAACTACTCTCAGTATGTTCTCTGAATCAGTTGTGCAACCACCTTAAGGTTATTTCACATAAGCAAACTAAGGAAATGTGGCCTATGAGAATGTCATACAGGACAGTGTCAAAAGCTTTACTAAAGACCAAATATATAACATCTATTATAAACCTCAGTTACTACATATCCTGACTCCCAGCCCTCTGCCACAAAATCATTTTTCCTACCTTCTGTAAACAATCATTTAGAAAGAATTTTTTTGGCATATATGACCCAACTCATACAATAAAGGAGGTCATTCTTTTTTCATATGAATAGTCGCCTGTGGCCACTCCCACTAAAAATAATCACACCCCAGAACTGTTTCTTTGAAAAAAAACAAGATTGTTGGTTTTGGTTTTACATTTTAACCCTTATTTGCTGACAAAGGGCAACTGAAACTAAAGGCAGGTAAGATATAATAAGAAAAGTTATTATTTAATATTAGGGAAGAGATCATGAATTCTTCACACAACTCCCATTCCCACAGCCAAATGAAAAAGCACCACAGGACTAAGGAGCTGGAGCCCTCTCCTACAATGCAGAAAAATATGGTTTTCTGAGCTCCAAATTTGTTACAAACAGACTTTAAACTCTAAAAACCATTGGGCTCCATTTTTACGGTGTGTAACCTTTGGGACTAGGATACATACATCAGAAGCATCACTCATCTTTTTGAAGTTTTGTTGTAAAACATCTGTAAAAAACTCAAATTTAATTCATATACAGATATAAAAATCCCACACTTTTATGGAACTAGCAGAGAAATGCCAGTAAATCAGAAACCCATTTTAATGAGGAGCACTGAGAATGGAAAGTAATTGATCCTCTCATACAAAGGGAACTGCACTGTATTTTACCTATAACTTCAATGTCATGGTTTCATTTACTTAAGATTGTTTCATTAAACAATCTAAAAGGATATCAGGGACATGATGGTTTATTCACTCCATTTCACAATAAATCAGTTTCAACTCACCTAGTGATTTCTCATCTGTATGGGTCAAGGCCAGACTTTCTAAATATACAACCAATGCTTCAAACACAAACTGCTCTACCAGAGAATTTTCTTCCCTATAAAATGAGGGAGAGAGTAAATATGCCAAGAAGCAACAATAAGAGTAGCAATAGGCAAGTGAATATGGAACTCAAATTTGAAAGAATTAGAAAGAAGTTAAACAAGTTAGTGCCACATTTCAAACTAACATCAAAGAAATGTTCTATGCTTCTTAACACAAAACTACAAAAAATTTGTTAGATATTGTCAGCCAAAGAGAAAATTACCGAGCCATCATTAAAAGTGCTACTTAAAAAAAAACCTGAACTATTAACAACCTGTCATTCTTATACAGACTTGAGACAGAATTTTGCCATCTCAGCCTCGCTGCTCTCCACCCACATATAACCCAAATATTTAGGCTCTGTGTGAGTGAAGTGAATTTCACTCATAGTATATAGTATTAACAGATCTACTGGTACAGCTTCTTTAAATATCAGTGTTCAGCATCAACCAACATCCAGGTCAGTGGATGAAAGCCTGGATTCTCTTCTCAAAATGTCTCCCTCCTTTAGGATATTAACATTGTTTATTTGAGTCCAGCTTAGCCATTGTTCGTGTTTTTGGCTCACCTAAATTCTCTATAGATGTTGTTAAATGCAAGAGCTGCTCCCAGCCTCTTCAAAGCATTGGGGTGAAGAGCAAGGCTGTATAGTCGCTTGAAGAGTGACTTGGTGTTCACAGGACTTTTCTCCTGCTGTTGCGGCGTTGTCTGCTTAATAGACCATTTCATAAATTCTCTAACACACTGGCCACAGAAGTCTCTCAAAGAGCTGTCAACAGGATCCACTATCCCATCCTGAAATTAAGGGCAGACTGATTCATTACAAGTAGTATAAGTTTCAAACTAAAGTTGCCATAGTTTACTATTTCATCCAAAAACAGGTTTCTCCCACCCATTATAGGTCTACTTTCACTTCAGTGCCAAGATGAAAGAAGTCAACACCTGCAATATGTGGGAGACAGAATAATATAATGTACACAGCAAAGAACTGGATAGAATAAATAGCTGGATAAAAAAAACCCTCAAACAATCTTCCAGGGAGGAGAAAGAAATTTCTGCCACTTGTTAGACTGTCTTGCATTAAGGTTTATTTATTTATTTTTTTTAAGAAGTGCTCAGATACTAGGGTGACAGGCATCAGATAAAAACCTTTAAAAATTAGATTAAACAGTCACAACTAGATTCTAAACTTGGTGCTGTCATAAACTTGTTATATGATCTTGGGCAAGTTAACTTCTGAGCCTTGGTCTTCCCATCTTTAAGATAGGAACAATATTTATCATAGCCACCTTGCAAGGGAGATGAGATATATTCATTTAATGTTTGTGAAGAGCTTTAAGAACCTCAGATAGAAGTGCTAAATATCGTGTATTATTCCAATAGACATAAATGTAAGATTAAGCATTAAAAAATAATTCACAGTATAAGTGGCTCAATTAAAAAAGGTGCGTGTTTGTATGTGGAAGGGGGAAAACTGCATGTGAGTAAGCTTTTAGATGAAAGTAAAAAATTCCTTACCAAAGTCATCCAGACATAATACCCTTTGCTCAGTCAAACAACTGACTTCCTGCATTAAGACACCTTACAGATCATCTACCAAGGAAAAGGAGGTTGGTGCCCTTTTTTATCTTTCTGAAATATAAAGGCAGCTGGAATTTCGTTTGTTTGGGAGGAAAAATAACTAAGATTTGTTTTTCTGCTTGTAGTTTCCATTTCAAATTCAGGTCTCATTTACCAACTTTCCCTCTGGAAGTTTATGGATGACTGGAGAACTAGTACCATGACATCACAATATTAATGAAGTGTATACTAAGAGCTGAATCAGCTAAATACCCAGCTAACAGGAGAAAAAACAAGGTTACTTACCAGTAACTGATGTTCTTCAAGATGCGTTGTTCATGTCCATTCCACTATAGGTGTGTGCACGCCTCTGTGCACAGTTACCCAGAACTTTTTTCCCCTTAGCAGCTCCCGTAGGGCTAGCTCCAGCGTCCCATGCACATACCGTGGTATATGAGGCACTGCCGGCCCTACGCCGCCTTAGTCCTTTCTTTCTGCCAACTCCGGCACCGGGGACGGGGGAGGGGAGTTGTCAAATGGACATGAGCAACACATCTCAAAGAACATCAGTTACTGGTAAGTAACCTTGTTTTCTTCTTCGAGTGCTTGCTCATGTCCATTCCACTACAGGTGACTAACAAGCAATACTTTTGGAGGTGGGTCGGAGTTACCCATGAGCTGCCCTCAGCACTGCTCTGCCAAATCCCGCGTCCTCTCTCGCCTGCTGGATGATGACATAGTGGGAGGTGAAGGTATGCACCGATGACCAGGTGGCGGTTTTGCAGATGTCCTGCAGGGCACTCTCTCCAGGAAGGCTGTAGATGAGTCTTGAGCTCTGGTTGAGTACGTTGTGATGGTTCCCGGAAGCACCCACACCTGCTCATAGAACTTGATGCATGATGTACTCCATGAGGAGATGCGCTGGGTGGAGACAGGTGAACCTTTCATCTGGTCAGCCACTGTGACGAAGAGCTGCATCGGTTTCTCGAACATCTCACATCCAGCGAATGCCATCTCCTCTCCTCGTCCAAACTGTGCGTTTTGGGGAAAAAACACGGGGAGAACAATATCTTGATTACAATGAAATTGGGAAACCACCTTGGCAGGAAGTCTGGATGGGGCCTCAACTGCACCTTACCCTTATAGAAAACTGTATAAGAGGGCTCCGACGTCAAGGCCCTAATCTCGGAGACCCTCTTAGCTGAGGTAATGGCCACGAGGAAGGCTACCTTCCATGAAAGCATGAGGAGAAGCATGAAGCTATGGGTTCAAAGGGAGGGCCCGTGAGTCTCGAGAGGACCAGGTTGAGATCCCAGGATGGCACTGCGTCACGGACCTGTGAGCCTCTCCACCTTCTTGAGGAACCTGATTGACATGAGATGGTAGAATAGCAATCTCCCCTCTAGCAGCTGATGGAAGGCTGAAATGGCCACCAGGTGAACCTTCAGCGAGGCCAGCACCAGGCCCTGGAGCTTTAGCTGGGGCAGGTACTCCAGGATCACCTGTATAGGTGAGAGGCTGGGCAGAATACTCCAGGACTCCGCCCAACAGGTAAACCATCTCCACGTAGCTCGATACATGACCTGAGTAGAAGGCTTCCTGCTGCCAAGCAGGAGTTGTTGGACCTGCACCGAGCAGGCTCTCTCTCGCTCATCAGCCACAGAGCCTCCAAGCCATGAAGTGCAGGGAGTCCAGGTCCAGGTGCAACAGGTGAACATGGTCCTAGGATAGAAGGTCGTGCCACCTTGGGAGCTCCAGGAATGGGGCAATCGAAAGCATGCTGAACCAGTGCTGTTTCGGCCAGACTGGAGTGAGGAGTGTAATGTCTGCTCTGTCCCTCTTTATTTTCAGTAGGACCTTGAGCAGAAGCGAAATGGGCAGGAATGCATATGAGGGTTCCTGTCCAGTTGAGAAGGAACACGTTGGAGATCAACCCAGTCCCACGACCCTGGAGTGAGCAGAATCTCGGATGTTTCGTGTTCCAGGCCAATGTGAACAGGTCCAGTTGGGTGCTGACAGTGCACTCTGTATTGAAGTCATGCTTGGTACCAAGGTGGAGCGGGACAGCTCGGATGCCGGGAAGAGTGCTGCCTCCATCAACAGGGCTTTCAACCAGATCTCTAGGTCCTTTTGAGTCCTCAGTTTGAAAGCCCTGCAGCTCTTACACTTCTATTTTCTGTGGGCTTCCCCCAAGTCCTTAAGGCAGCAGTCGTGGAGGTTGCTGAGTGGGAAGGCCTTCCCGCAGAAGGCACACAGCTTGGAGTCCAGCGACCAGGGCATGGCCCGGCCGTGCGGAGTCCCTGCAGGGACTTGCCTTATCTGTAACTACTCTTAACAATACTTAACTACTTAACTAACTAAAACTAACTTAGAATATCAAACAATTCCAAACAAGGGGAAATAGTACTAGCTGAGAGCAAGGCTCATTCCAGCAACTGCCACATGTGGAAAGAAGGAACTGAGAGGGCGTAGGGCCAGCAGCGCCTCACTTACCACAACATGTGCGCGGGGCTCCAGGGAGCACCAGAGCTGGCCCTACGGGATCTGCTAAGGGGAAAATAGTTCTGGGTAACCGCACAGAGAGGCGTGCACACACACACATAGAGGAATGGACATGAGCAACCACTCGAAAAAGTTCTTTTTGTTAAAAATTCCATTTACCTGACCACTGTGGTAACTTTACTTGACCATTAGGGTGCAAAAACAAGTTAAGCTTTTACCTGAATAACAGCTGCAGAAAACTTTCAAAGAAATATTTTTGTACTTTCTTGTACACACTGATCAAAAAAGGATAGCTATGATCCTTCCAAGATTAACAATATGTTTGCTAATTTTGTAAGATACTTTACTTGTTTAGATATTTTCAAGGGGAAAAAAAGATGACGGTGTATAAAGTCCAACATAAAAGTAAGTAATAATGAATAAAGGTGGCCTGTGAAGGAAAATAATAAATTGGATTTCTTCTTTATATAAAAGGAAGGTCTATAAAATGTGTGTGTGTGTGTGTGTGTTAGGAGTTCCAAGTTTAGGAGATCATACTTTTTTTTTTTTTTTTTAAAGACATTACACAAGAAACACACACAATCAAAAACTAGAGAGAAAGAGAGAAACCAACTACCTACCAGAATAGCTTCCAGCAATGCTACTGTGTCCTGACTTTCAAATTTTTTGTTATTGGTGAACCAATGAATCAGTTCCATGACTAGAAGCTCATACAACTGCCTCGTTACCTGAAGGGATAAAACCAACATCCACTAGATTAAAAGATATATTTATATTTGTTTGTTTTTCACTTGAAAATGTAAAAACAGCATTTAAAAAGAGGGGTCTGTAAAGTGAATGAGTGAAAAGTCAACAACTTCATAATTAATTACAGGTCGACATATCCAACGCTAAGGATAAAAGCAGCATTTGACTTGGAATCACCTAGCCTCTGTTTTCTGTTCTCAGGTCCCCAAAGCCAAAAGATCCCCAAACTCACTCTTACTTGCATAGTGATACTATCATGGTGACATCACACACACAACCACCTCTGGGGCATCCTGCCAGCCTTCAAAAGGAAGGTAAGTAGGTATGGCAGTTTATTTGGTTTTTAAACCATACTTCATTTTGTATTTTATAGCATCTTTTTACCCTTAATATTTAACATGTTGCATTTTAACATTCTTACTTGCAGGACAACTTTACCAAATATAAACATCTTGAAATGTAATGGAAGAGAACATCTGAAGAACTTACACATGCCAAATTCAACCTTGATGTAATTAATGGATTTCCTTCAAGGTTCAATTTAGCCCAGTGTCTGCAAAGAGGGTTTTACCTCAACTGATAGTTTTTTCCTACATATTTTTCAAAATGCAGTCTGTTTGATCTTAAAATAGATAAAACATCACACAGAAGGGCATAGGGGCCTCCTGGACTCTAAGTTCAAACTTACACTGCTGTAATTGGGCACACCACCACGGAGCTGCACCCACATTTACATCAGCAATTAGTTAGGCGTGATATCTAATCTTTTTATTTTGGTCCACTTGGAAAGACAAACTAAACTGATGGGTTTGAAGGTATCATTCCTTTCAACGTTAAACAGCTTTTTTAATTGGAGGAAACATTTCAGAATCTGAAAAACATTATATGTTCAATTATTTTAATCTCTCTCTGATTCAGCTTCCCCATCTGTAAAATGAGGGTGATAACACCTTCCTGCAAGGGATGCGAGGCTTAAAATGCTTTGAGATCTTTAGCAGGAAGGCATTATGGAAGCACACAGAATTATGTACATAACCACCTTCAGCTACCAAATATCACAAAATTGTCCCTCGTGTATTTTTCTGTGGAGTGTGGCAGCTGTACATTAACTGTGTATTTGGAATCATCAATTCTTCATTCCCAAAATTAATTTATTTTACTACAGAAATCAAGAACTCATACTTTGGAAAACTCTTAGAATGAATCATAGAAGACTGTTCCTTTAATAACAGTCTTGTGATTTAATCTGGATTGCAGTACATCACTGTACTTGTCTAGGAAGCTTTGGTCTTCCATTTTGGAAGTTTTGGGGATAAGGATCTTAGTACACAAAAGTACTTACCTAAAAAAATAAACTAGCAGTATGTGCCATAATATTTTGAATCATAAATGTATTCCAAAGTTTAGATGCTTTTAACCAAGCTATAAAGGAAGTTTTTAAAATGTACAGTACAAAGTATGAGTTTTAGTAGGAGGCACAAACAAACGTATTTACCTGGTCTACATCGCAGGCAAGCCGAAGCAATACAGGAAACGTTCGTTTATACAGCTGATACATGGGTGGGGAACCTGGATGTCCATCTGGCATTTGAGTTGCTTTCCCCAACATGTACATAACTATGCTATGTAAAAGCTCACATGCTACAACCTGCAATAAAGGTTTGACCATGCTTTTTTGTTATGTACCACTTACCAAGAAAGGGATGGGGGCAGGGGAAATTCTTGTCCCTAATAAATGCTAATGAACTGGTTTTGTTCCATACTGCACCCTCATACAAGCAACAAATATTGCACTAATAAGTATTTCAATACTGTGCTCAAGAAGTAACTAATTCAGATACTAAAGCAAATTATTGCCTATCATTTCATTGTGTACAGTTGGATTTGGGTGTTTTGGTTTTTTTTTAATGTTTTTGTAAAAAATACACTCTAGGAATTATTATGGGAAAGTTCTATGGCCTGTTTATATAGGAGGTCAGGCTAGATGATCACAATGGTCCTTTCTGGCCCTGGAATCTACAAACTGGAGAAAACACATTACTGAAATCCATCCATAGCCATGCATTGCAGGACACCAATTTGCCTGGTGTTTCTTTGGAAACCATGATCCCAACCCAGCGAAGAATTTAAGCATGTGCTTAATTACTTTCCTATACTGGGGCCAATGGAGAGGGAAAATATAAGCATGCATACTTTGCCAGGGAAGGAGGCCAGATAACACAAAAAGAAAGCCATCTCCAAAGCCTCATTTACCCTGTAAGTCTAACCATGGAAGCACATGGCTACCCCATACAGTTCAAGGGATCTATGTTCAATAATTTTTTAGTTTGCAGTGTGGAGAGCAACATGATTATAGAGCTGCATTAAGGAAACATGTTACAGACTAGGATTTAGTCAAAACCAGAACTTTCTTCACAAGGAAAGTAGACCTTTTATAAGCATTAGCTGCCTATTACTTAATTATGATAACAGGAAAAAAAAATGGCAATACTTTAGTCTTCCTGTCACTAGCAGATAGAGCCAATTCAGTCACACGGGGCAAGAACAAATCTAGGTAGATGACTGGTTTCATGTCTGCAAAGGGTACAGCAAAACTCAGATGCTTCTCATTGTCCCAGGACACACATTTCTTCATCATTTCTTCTGCTGAAGCAGCTATTATATTAGGAAGAGACCAAAACAAAAATAAGCTTTATGTTAAGCAACTAACCCAATAATAAAAATCAAAGTAATAAAGCATTGAGGTTTGACTAATCCTGCCAACTTCAAACAAGGTATGCATCACAGTACCTAGCAAATCAAGGTACTTGTAAGAATAATGGTAGTGTCACTTTCATAGCAAAACCGTTCCATTGTCACTTGGAGAAAGGGTAATTCCTGTCAACTTTTCACAAAACAGCAGTACTATTCAATTCCAAGAGAGGTAACTTCAGAGTGGTTTATAAACTTGGAACATATTGGAGCATGCTAATTTCAGAAACCTTTTCTCAAAAATCCAATATGGATTTTTTTGGTCTGCTACTGTTACAAGTAACGTTTAGAGATGGGATTCTACACAGACCCCTGCAGATGCACAGAGGCTAATGGATTTCAAAAGGGCGCAATGTGTGTATATAGGGTCCAAAAATGCAGATCCAGTTAAAATATATGGCCCTATAAAGTCTACAACTAAAAGAGAAAATGATGGTTTCTGCCCCCTCCCATTTCCTCCTTCTACTCTCCAGGTTAGTTAACCAAGTCTGACTGCACTTTGTACAGTCAGTTTCACTGTTTTCCATTAATAGTTATCATAGGGCCATTCTCAGGTTTGAAGTTAAGTATATGTGTAAGGCTTTGAATGATTGGGGTCTAAGTGATCTTTTTGGGTATATCTACACTGCAGCTGAGGTGTAATACCCAATGCAGGTAGATGTAGATGCACTAGCTTTGCTCAAGCTAATGTGTTAAAAATAGCAACATGGCCAAGGTGGCTTGAGCTGCCCGCACAAGTACAACCCTGTCTGAGGTCCTAGATACATACCTGGATGGCTAGCCCAAGCCACCATCTGTAGTACCACAACCACAGTGCTATTTTAGCATGCTAGCTCAGAGATTGTGCACATACATCTACTCAAGCTGAAAATTGCACCTCCCAGCTGCAGTGCAGACACACATTTAGGGTATGTTTATACTGACAGCGGCAAAGTCACCACCGTCAGATCCATCTTTCTAGATCAACTGACTGGTCAGCATAGACCCACTCAATCAATCAAGAAGTCGACGCAGTAAATTCACCCTCTCAAGTGGCCTAACTTTGTATCGATGAGAACACGGTTCCCATCAGTGCAGTGCAGTTAAGACAGTGCGCAGAAGGGAAGCACAGCAATTGACAGGAGTTACGCAAACTACTCTGTGTAGCTTGTGTAACTCCCGTCGACTGCCGCCCCATTTCCAGGTAAGTGTAGACCAGGGCTGAGTGTTCCACAGTAGGTTGTGTTTTGTTCTTGTGAACTGGAAAGCTTAACAAAATGGAACCAGCCTACTAAAAATAGCTTTTTATTTAGTAAGGTCACGTATTTCATAAAAGGAGAAAATTTATGAACTTGCACTTCACGTCAGCTGTACATGACAGAGAGCGTAAAAGTGTTGTATGTTTTTTGGACACTCACCTGTAACTAAATTTCGATTGATCTGCCCTCCCAAAGATCCAAGAATCCGTACTACTCTAATTCTTACAGCTTCCAAGGATAGATCTTCCTCCTAGGTAATTCAGGATTTCATTACAAAAGTGAAGACACTGGGGCTACTCATACATGTAACTTTACACATACAAGTGGATGCACAACTGGGGTCTTAATTAGTAGATTCCTGTCCTCAAAGTTAAAACAGTGGAGTGAAAAAAATAAAATTCCTGACTCAATAAGAGACACAGGAACACAGGAAGACTGTGAACTATATAGTATTCCTATATACTATATATACACACACTAAATACATATAGTTATCTGGATCTTTATGCAGCTTCCTCTCCCTAATTAGATTTATTCTGAAGGCATCAAAACTGTCACCGTATTTTGCGACACTTCCATGTCTATTTCTGCAGAAAGGGTAAAATAATTTTGTAGCACATTTGGCTCCATTCTGCACAGGAATATCACATGCCTACAAAATGTATTGTTGGGTGCAGAATTTCACAAAATCAAATGACCTAAAGTCAAGATGTTTTAAAAATAGGGGCTTAAACTTAGGCTCCTAAATCCATATTTAGGCATGTGCTTGATTTTCAGAAGTGCTGAGTACCAAGCAGCTAACATTAACGTAATTCATTTAACGTGTAAACAAGCTGACTTTGTTCATACATCACTGGGTTTGAGAGAAATAACTATATGCACAAATAGGGAGACAAGGTGGATGAAGTAATATCTTTTACTGGACCAACTTCTTTTGGTGAAAGAGTAGCTTTCAAGCTACACAGAGAATAAGAGATATTACCTCACATGCCTTGACTCTCTAATATCCTGGGATTGACGTGGCTACAACAACACTGCATACACAAGTAGGATCAACTATTGTTTGCATGCTTAAAACTATCTCCTTCCAGGTAGTTTATACATTAAATTACACAAAATTAAATCACACCATGCCACTGTTTTCTAATGTGAGAGAGAAGCCCCTGGGTTGAATGAGTGATATATTTTACTTGCACGAGTTCCAATTAAGTTTTGGATGCAATTCAAAATAAATATCTCCACAAAGTACCATTCAGAAACACTGTAAAACCAGATTCTGATTTTAAGTGTGGCTTTAGTACCAGTTGGGAAAATCAGATACTTCTTATGATCAAGACCCCACATACTCTGCAACCAACTGGATGTAAATTACCAGCGCAGTCTGGAAATAAAAATGTCTAAAACTATTTCAGAATTGCATTGGGCTTTTTTTTGCTGAAATATATATAAAGTTGAATACCACAATCAATCAATTACCCCCTGCTTTATTCATGTGATATTCAATTCCAATTATTTCACACTTCTGCATATTTTCAGTATGCTACAGATTATCATGTTTATGGTGCAGCGTTAACACCTCATTGAGATCAGTGGGACAGTTCACACCTCTCAGTGCTACTGTTCCTGATTGTCTGCAGATTTAGGAAGACAACATTGCATCAATTTGTACACAAGATTTACTCTGCAATCATATGGGCCAGAAACATATTTTAAAAAAATAAAAGCTTAATTTTTTTAGCACAATTCTGTGAAGAACTGACTTCCACAATCAAGGGATCCATAGGGCCCTATTTACAAGCCTCTATGTGTAGCATCTGATTTTGGAAGGCATGTGACAAACATCAGTTTATTCAATATTTCAGTCAGGCTCCATATTATATACAAGAAAAATATACATGAAACACCATTGAGAAAAATGAGAGAATTAATGGTTACATGCAGTAACTGTACGCAAATAATTATCACTCTGATTTGCGATAACATAGTGTATTTTGACATCTACTTCTGAAAAAGCATAATGCTCTTCAGTTTTGAAAGCTGAGTATTAATGTCTTATAGTTTCAATAGAGAAAGAGAAGGATTTACCAATGAAAGAGTCTTTGCTTTTTTCAGACGTTGTATCACAACTTTGTTAAATCCTTTCTGGGCTGCACGAGAAAGCTTCATCACTTCCCAGTTATTCTGGGACTCATCTGACCAACAAGAAATATCTTATTAATGCCCACATACCATACTCACCCACCTTCAAACCTTCCTGAATTTATTCTCTTAAAAGTGATTTTGCAAAAATTAAGTTTCCTTTTCAGATATAAGACATGAAAACATTATTCATGTTACAGAAACAACTTTAAGTTGACTCAAAGAAAATGTAACACCAGACAGGAGACAACAGGACTATTGTCATCAAGCATTAGGAGTGTAGATGAGCTGAAGACAGCACTTGCTTGAAATTGTAAGGTGCAGAGAGAAGTGCAATAGACACTCTCTTGTAGGACCCCTCATCAAGCAATTTACAGGGTGGCAAAAAATTGGCCACGAAGAGACTACGGAAATTTTATAGAAATAATTATTAAACCACAGTTCACTGGGGTGCCAGGTAAAATTCCACCATCCAATCCAGGGCTTTTGCTTGGGCTATAAGCACTGAAAAATCCATTTATTATAGCTGGAAGTGAGGAGCAGATAACTGGGGTTATAGCACACTCAGGTGCATAGAATTCCCACTAATGTCATGATACTTACCACAATATACTAGGGGTAATACAAATTATTTTCCTGTTAGCTACTGCTGAAAACAATCTGAAGAATGGCACATATAAATTGATACCATTTACTATTGTTGGGTTTCTGCTTACAGTAGTCACTGATAGCTCTCAGTTTAAAAAAGAAAAAAAAAGGCACAATTATTGGTTGTAGAAGTATCTCTTAATATTCCACATGAGTTTCTACAATATGCTGCAAGTATCTTACTCACACCCCCAGACTCTATTGATACTTTTATTATTACCTATTAAAGCTAGCAAATGCTTCCCAATCCCATATTTGTATATTAAATATATCTTCTACTACATACCTGCTGATGTAATGGTTTTCAAATAGCTATCAAAAAGAAACAAGACATCCTTGTAGTAAGGCTGCATTATATGTTTGGGAATGTAAGCCGACCAGTCTTCCAGGGCATCCAGCCCTAGGTTAGCCATTGGGACATAGCTGAGGCCCAGCTTAAATGCATTCTACAAATTAAACCAACAAAGCTCTTAAATATATTGGCAATCAATACTAAGATTTAAAGAAAAAACATCTTTGTGAATAAATTATAACACTATGATAAGTTCCAGAGGGGTAGCTGTGTTAGTCTGTATGCAGCAAAAACAATGAGAGTCCTGTAGCACCTTAAAGACTAACAAATTTCTGCAGGCATAAGCTTTTGTGGGCTGCAACCCACTTCATCAGATGCATGGAATGGAAATCACAGATAGGAAGTGACTCTGTAGCTGACTTGAAAGTTGCCATACTTATACAAAAAAACTTCAAAAACAGACTTCAGCGAGAATCTGCAGAACTGAAACTCATATGCAAAACTGACACAATCAGACTGGGTCTGAACAAGGACTTGGAATGGTTCTCTCATTACAAGAAGTAATTGTCACTGTTCACACATTGTCACCCTCTAATCAACGGTTGTGTATAGGCCTCAGCTACTCTAACTGAATTGACTTCGTTAGCACTTGCCCTCCCCATTGTTGTTTCTTACCCTTGGATGTGTGTACATAGGCACGCACCCACGCACGCACCCTCCCCCCTGAGATTTCCACTTCATACATCTGACGAAGTGGGTTGCAGCCCATGAAAGCTTATGCTTGCAGAAATTTGTTAGTCTTTAAGGTGCTACAGGATTCTCGTTGTATTAACGCTATGATAAAAGATAATATCCTTTTATATATTTAGAACCCTAATAGCTGACATGCTAACATACCAAACATTTAATTTACCATGTAATATTGAGAACTCCATTGCATGATCAGGGCCTTCAGGTGGAGCTGCAAAAGTCACATGTCGTAGCCATGCAAATTTACCAGTTCACACAAAAAATTGACTCATTCACCCTTTTATCAGTGTTGATGCTAGTGCAAAAGCAAAAGCTTTCTTACCCACCCTTCAAAACAAAACAATCATCCAATATAATTACAAAGTTTTGCAAAAGTGATTTTAAAAACAAAAGCCAACAAAATGTTAACTGTATTTCATGCTGACCCACCTGCAATGCAGGAATGTAAGCCTTGATATCAAGCATGATGATGTCATGTGGCAAGGAGAGTACAAAGGTCAGACATGATGCTAACAACTCATCTTTATACAGTTTCATTTTTGCTGTTACCTAAAATTCAGAAATGTAACAAACAATAATAATTGAGCAGATCATTTGTTTAGTTAGTAAATAAAAATTTAAAGGATCTTGAACCTATTGGCTGTATCACTATATGTTGCTGCATAATTCACAGAACACAGGAATCTAGTTCAGTGACTAGAACACAAAGGATAGGATTACTGAAATTCATAACTGCTGAAAAAATATCTTTAGGGTAAAACTTGTACTTAAGACTTGGTATTTTAGGTGGAAAACAGTTAAGACCTTTAAATCACACTCAAAGAGAGGGTTTTGTGAGGTTTCATGGTTTTGGTATGATTTCAGTTCAGAGAGTAAATTAAGATTCTAGTTTTAATGTGATGTTGTTGCGATACAATCCTGTGAACAGAGCAGTGTCTCACAATGCTTATGGAGTTGCCAAGATTTCCCAGTGTCCCCTAATTTTATATTAATTGCAATGAGAGGTTGTACTGACACACACGTTTAAGTGTTTTTCTTTTTAAATACTTCACTCACATTCCATATTACAAAAAAGTCATCATCATGATGTCATATCAATACTATGACTGCATAGCATATCAATATTAATACAATGATTTGTCAGAACTTTAACTTATCTCCTGACTAGATACAGTTTAATGACGGTGCTTGCTCTTAATACTGTGAAACCTGTCTCCTGAACAAAAAAAGTCTAATCTTTGGCCCTAGAGTTAACTATGGAATTTGCTTCCTCTCTTGGTCCGTCAGGAGCCTAATTTAGTTGGTCTTGCAAGCATGCTGCAAACCCTATGTATTCACAGAGTTTTTTCTCAGAGAGTAAACGGAGTCTCAATTTTTCAACACCAAAGTATGTTTTAATTCACATCATGTCAATTTAAATTTGTTTTGTAATATGCATTTTTAAATACAGATTGTGATATGGTTATTTTCATTTATGTTGCTATTTATTTTATAGCAAGCAGCATTTCCTTCCCTGAAGTTCATTCTTGGCACTAATAAACTACTACTATAGGGGATGGACTAAAAGATGTGATAACAGTTCTATTTGTTTAATGCATAAACTTTACATTTTTTTAAAGTTGAGTAAGGGATATATATGTGTTTCTCCAAAGTCAGAAACACTTCTAGTCATTTTGGAGCTTTAAAATAAGAAGAGAGCACACAGTTCAGTTTTATACTGCATTATTGGGTTATCTAACATGATAACTTCAGCTTGTTCTGTCTGAAACATACCAGCCCAGAAGCAAGTGTTGATCCTATGTGAGACTTGTAAGTGGGCTTTTGGTGACCCATTGAGGCAGGTGGCTCATTTCTCCACCCAAATATATTATTAACTAGAGAGGATTGGCTGAGCAGCCAAATTAGGAGAAGGCTTGATGGGAATTTGATCTTGTTGTTCATTTTTGTGTTAATGAACCAAACCTCAGAAAGGCAGCGAGTTTGGACTCTACAGCGTATTTGGACTGTGCTTGTGAGCAAGCAGGGAAAGGCACCTGCTCATAGTCATATTTATTTAAAGTAAGCATCTCTTATAATCCAAAATGCTGGGATAAGCTGTGCTATGATGGAGATCAAAAATTTTAAAAAGATACTATTATTAAAAATAAATGTACTAGATATAATGTTGTTTATATTCACATAGTAATAAAAGCCTAACCAGGAAAATGGATTACCTCTTTTCCAAATTTTGCAAATAGTGCAAAGCAAGAGCTCTTCTCAGGATCATCAGGACATTTTTGGTGACTCTTTGGACTTACACCCTACCAAACAGAAACTATCATCAGTGCTATGAACAAAAAAGATACACAAACGGTATGTGTTCTGACAGACATCAAGACCTATTGCACAAGTTAGACTCAGAACAAACAACTGCAGGATAATAGTATTGTCTGAATACTAATAAATCTGCTAAAGTGAAAGCTTATAATGTATGTTCATTCTCTTTTCTCAGCAAAAGTCACCATTATATACTACCAATAAGCACTGAAGGCTAAGTCATCCTTTCTATTTTGAGGTACATCAGCAACTAAATGTATGCAAATACTAGCCAAATTGATCAGTATGCATCCAGAAGGTGGAGTTGAAGCAGCAGCATCACTTCCTTTCCACACGCCTAAACCAAGGCCAAAGAAAACACAAACAAGATTCTCTCCATGAGTACTGTGCATGTGTGACTCTGCAGGGTTATAAAGGTTTGTCTAGAAAAGGATTAGGATGGGAGAAGAAAACTCACCATAGCATCATCCCCTCATGCTAACCTGCATAAATGTCTACACAATTTCTGTGGAAATTAACAGCAATATTGTTAGCTTGAACTTTCATAAAGAACTAATCCTTCCCTTCTACATACCTCGGAGAGGCAGGCATACCCAGGCTCTCAACTGGGGGAGGGAGAAGGAAAGTAGTGCAGAAGAACAACATAGGTGTTCTCTACGTAGGTGGCTCAAGATCTGTTATTTTTCCCTCTTTCACAGCTCTAAGGATAGCCATTGAATCAAAGGACCTTCTTTAACCACTAACTTCCTTGCCCACATGAATTTTCCTCCCACAACAGGAAACAAACTCAGAAAATGAAAGAGTAACTTATTTACTTAGTAATTCTGCTTCTCTGAAGATATTGGACCATTTTGCTAGCTGGTATAAGTCTCCTTCCATTGGAGCCAATGGATCTATGTTAGTTTACATCAGCTGAGAATCTGGCCAGTCACCTTAAAAGTCAAACACCCTGAAGTGCTAGGTGAGTTCTACTAGTCTCACACTAAGAAGCTAAAATCCAGCAGAAAGGAATCCCGCATTGATGATACTTTTTAAAAAGCTGAGTTTTCAGCCTAATTTTAGCTTTCCAATAGGTTTCTATGCAAAAAGACAAGATAATCGGGACCAAAAAGTTAAGGAACAACAACAATTAAATATTTTCAGTTGTCTACAAGTATACCTCAGTTAACATAGTCATTAATATAACATGAAATGCCTAATGTGAGAGTACTCACCTCAAAATATTTTATTTTCTTGGCAATCTTCATTGCAACAGAGAGCAATTTGTAGAATCCACTAATAAGAGGTAATCGTGTTGATTGTGAAATAAGCTCGTAACCAAAGGAATACAGCCACGGCTCAAAAAATTCCACGTGATTCTCTGGCAAAATTTCTCTGTAAAATAAATGCACAGGAAACATTCAAACAAAATAAACTGAAATAAGTTTCTCTTATACCAGCCTGAAAGGGAACAACATGAGAACTGCCATAACGGAACAGATCAACAATAAAATTGAATAGAAATCAGTTATGGGATACTAAAGAGGAAGGAGTAAAATCCCCAGACTGCCCCTAATTACACAACATTATATATGCCACACAGGGAATTTCTTCCTGATCCCATTTAATGATCACCGTGGAGTTTGCTGCAAATCTTCTATACAGTTTCAGTATACAGTAATATACTGAATTTATATATTTTCACCTGCAACCAGATGTTTAAAACAAGCTTATTGGCTTCCAACTAGTGTTCTGAACATTGTGCATTTTAAACAGACTTCACATACGGCCAGAAGTCAGGAAATAACCACACTCAGTATTAATACTTCGCATTTTTATAGCACCTTACCCAGCACCTATTCCATAATTCCCAAATTTCAGAACATGCAATACCTGCAGAATTCTACTAGGTTAACGAATGCTATAAAATCTTTAGGTTTAGTTGGCTGAAGGTTTGAAGCTGGATCAGAAGTAGGAATGATGAAAGGACTGTCAGTTTCGTTTTCATCCTGAAAAAAGAAAAAAGTTGTGCACAGAAGTAACGTGCTTCAACAGAGAGGGATTACAGAGTGGGACAACACTTACCCACTCTTTTCAATCTACAGTGGGTCAGAAAAAAGAATATGCCCACTAGTTTGCTACACCTTAATCCAACTTTAAAAGCTGACATACATAATTCATTGGATTCACAGTAACTGAAAATACTCACTCACAAAGAAAAACAAGACTCAAATATAAAATCACAGGATGCCCAACAGGGGATTCTATTTGTCTTGAAGACAACCATCATGGCAGTTGGGAAATAGCTTCCAGAAATAAAATTTAATACAATTTTTTATTTTTGAATTTTAACTCAAGGAGACTTCAAAGGCTACATTGTATAAAAAGAAAGGCGAAGGACTGATATTTGGCGTTCTCAGCACAATAATTATTGCAAAAGTATCAGGCCTCACCTTTTCACTAACATTCAGTTTCTGAACTGTCAAGTCCAATTTCTCAATAATCTTCAATATTGATTTTGTAAGTTCATCATATACCAAACGGTTCAGAGACTGCAGTGGTGAATTTGCAATCAGAAAGGTTTCTTCTGACAAAACGGAATCCTTTGTGCGAGAGAAAAGGATAAACTTCAAAACAATGGTAAAAGCTATTAATGAATTTACAGTCTCTGTTATTTGTAAACATGTAAAGTTTTGGGAGATTGGGGTACAGTGGGTTAGTGCGGTAGCCTTTCACCCAGGAGGCCAAATTAATCTTTGTTAAATTCATGTGATAGTCACATACTCAGCCCACATCTCGAGTCCATATCACTAAATTACTACACGGCAGAACGACTGCCTGCCTGCCTGGAAGAAATCGATGATTGGAATAAAAGGGATAAGAACAGGACAGGATTAGGATTCTTTGGAAGAACAAAGCATGGCAATCTACACAACATATGACTGTACGAGGCCAGATGTTAGCCAGTGACAACAGTTACTCACTTTCAAGAGCAATAAACTTTACTCAAACAATCTTGGATTAACAGAATAAATGTAATTAAAAAAAACACAAGGAGTCCAACTTTTTCTTGTTGGGTCTCAGAGTTAAATGGATTTTTACCTTTATTGTATCACAGTTCAACAGACTTCTAAAAAGACCCAGATAGTCCTTATATGTAGGTACTTTCCATTTTCCTGTTCTGACCTCCCCATCTGCTGTGGGCTCTTCCAATTCAGAAGCTTCTTTTCCAAAACTCTCCTACAGGGCAGTGCAATAGATCAATAAGTTAATATTTTTAAATATCTTTACAACATATTGCATGTGTGGAGTACAACTAGCTGCTTTTAAAATTCTCCAGTGTATGTGGCGGACCTCTATTTCATATTTTCCTCAGGTGAGCTGTTATTTTAGAGAGATTCTGATTCAGTGCAATGTAAGAGATTAACTGTTAAATCTTTAAATTCCTTTATAAGGACAGTGGTTCTACCACAGTATGACTGACCCAATCCTTTAGGGAAAATGGGGCCTCAGCCCCACCTGTGAGAAGATCAGCTCACCTCCCCAGGTGGGTAATAATGAATGAGATCATGACGTCATGTGATTAACTTAGGCAAGACCTACGGAGATAAGGAAGGAAAGTACAGACTCCTGAGGTAGCACCTGGAGAAAGGAGCTCAAGTGGGAACTTAACAGTTCAGCTAAGCCCAGACTTGAAGTGCCAGGCATGAGAGAAACCTAGGAAGTTGCAAGTGGCCTGAAAAAGCAGAACAGTAGTGTAGGAGTTTGTAGGCAGTAAAAAAGGGTCTGATTACAACCCAGCTCTGGAAAGAAGGTCTAGGAGCTTCTGACACAAGGAAAGAGAAGAATATTAGAACTCTGAAGGAAAGACAGATCCTAGGAAGGAAGGCCTACCCTGCTTGGGATTGGGGCAAAGACTCTGGCCTTGTCTACACAAACACTTAGTTGGCAGCAAGCTGGGGTGTAAATCTATCTTGCATTAGCTTTCCACTCACCACCTCTCTATGAGGACCCCACTGCCACACACTAAAAGTGCCCTAGAGAACTTTAGTGTACCCTATTTTGAAACAGGAGTAGATAGATAGTAAGAAAGTAGAAATAAGTGTTCGTATAAACAAACCCTCTGTGGTTTGAGTTTGGTTTTGCAAGACACTGTGCAGGTTTTAATAAATTCAACTCCAGAAGTGTAATGCTTTGACTGTGTGAACTTTAAAGGGCCCAAGAGTAGAAGGGAAAACTGAGGCAGGTGTGACAGACACCCAAACCACAAGGAGCACCTGAAAGGTGGCTGGCCCTGTTACATGCTCATTAAAATTGTCCCTTGGAGTTTGTGTGACATTTTCTAACATGGACTAAAGTCTCGCTGATTAGTTACAATCTGCTTTGAGATGACCAATCTAAGCAACAAAGAGTTTAAGAGGTACAGGACACCCTTTCTTGCTATCTTTTGCAGTGCTGTCATTATAAGAAATAATAGCTTACAGGGCTGCTCATTCATTCAGTAGTACACAAAACTGTCATACAAGTTCATGCATTTATTTTTAAAGCTACCAGTTTATTTGTATCTTCTTTGTAACAAACACAATACAGAGACAAAGAACAACCAGCTGAGTCCCAAAAGATGATTCCTACTTTACAGATCTGATAACTATATACAGTAGACTCTTCCTTTTGCATTGTTTAAATCAAAAACTCTTCCAGTGACAATTCAAAACAATTAGCTTACCTGTGAGAACGTCATTGGCTTGGAGCAGACTCTGACTAACCCCTGATGCACTGAAAGAAAAAATTATCTGAACAGATTTCAAAAGGCATATCATCCAAATGATTCACTAAAAGAAAGCTATGCATTTCCCAATGCATTAAGATGAATTTTTTATTTCTGGCATTCAGATGGAATTTGGGTTTTAAAAATAGAGTGGCAAGGAAGTTTGTCAATTGGCAAGTAACAGCCAGAAATGGACTTTAATTTTAGAATCTCCCACAGGAAAATATTTTTAAACTGCCTCCACATCACATTTTGTCAGCACTGCCTCACCCCTTTTCCAGGTCTGACGCTAGGTCATACTGAGGATTGAATGCTTTGATCTAATGCCCATTGCAGTAAATGAGAAAAACTACTAATGAATTTCAATAGGCATGGAATCAGGACTTGTTTTAGAGCATGATTCTTTGGTTACTCACCACATCACAGGATCAATTACTAATCAGAAAATTTAAAAAATCCAACATAATATGAAAAGAGCACTAAAATTAATATAAATTATGGGGCTGCTCGGAAATCTTGGCAACTCTATAAGCATTGTGGGACACTGTTCTGTTCATGGGACTGTATCTCAACATCACACATTTAGAATTTTAATTTACTCCATTAATATGTTCCATAAAGGAAAGAGTTTACCATCATGCATTTCTGGTAGAGCATACAATACCATCAGCCACCAGTGTGCTCACAAGCCTAAACAGGTGTACATACTTCCAATTTTGCAAATGGGAAACAGGGACTTTTTGTTGGTGGAGCAATTCAATGCATCTGAACAAGACCAGTATCAGGTACCTCTGCATTTTTAAGGTCCTACTGCTTCATTTATCTTTTGTTCATCATGGTCTCATACAAGACTGCTACTAATTTTGCTCCTTTACTGAACTAGCAGAAGATGTTCAAGTGTGGTGAAATCAGTGCCCCAAACCCTCTACTGCCATGGAATGGGAGTTCTCAGGTTGCTCCCAAAACAGCCATTATCACTGAGACCACCTTAGATAAAATACTCCACAAACTTATCTGACAACTGGTTTATTGTTGTAGGATGGAAAAACCAGGACATACTCACCCACTGTGCTGATGAAACTCCAGAGAATTGGTCCCTTTCCTGCCAGGGCTAAAAAAACCTTGACTATGGATTTGCAACAAGCAGACTGCATTTTTACACTGAACTGTGGAAAACTATCTATCTGCACCACGATTAGACGTTCAAGAACTGGAGTATATACTTCAGGAACCTAGACAAAATAAGAGCAAAAAAAAAAGAAAAAAAAAAAGCATCCCATTAAAGCATTGACAACTTCACTAACACTCAGGAAATCATGCAAGTCTTTGCAAATAAGAGATGATTCCCAACAAAAAGTGAAAGGAAAGAAATGTTACACAATTATCTACTGTCTGAGGATGGTAAGAGACTTAGCGAGCCACTATATGTGGACAGTTTAAAACATTAAGACAAGAGTTAGTGATGGCCGCATTATGTCCCAGGGAACAGAAAGGCAGTTTCTGAATGAAGGCAAGTGTTAACAGAAACAATCGTATTCATTTCTTATTATTATGAACTTAACGTGTGATTTTCTTTCACAGTAAATCAACCACAAACTAGAAGTCTAATCTGTTTTTATGCATCTGAAGTCAGGGCATTCAGTACAGGTTCCGCTTGCTCATCTTACTCCCAACATATGGCCAATGACTAGGAAGCACTCATTCAAAACACAAACTCCAGAACCAGAAAGGAGTCCATAAAGACTCATTTACCCTTCTCAATGTGGCAATTTAAGAATCAGACTTTTCAATGTGGGAGCACTGTAAAGACATTAGGCTGATATAGCACAGCTCAGCTGTGTTCTTATAGCTGGAGAAACATTTCTCTTTCCACTGTTGTATGAAAGACCAATTGAAACAAGACAAAAAGTGATTGGGTATACAGAGGAAAAGATTAAACTGATTGTATACAAAGTGATGTGAAATGCACAAAAACAAACTGAAACCCCCCCCAGACAAAATAACCTTTAAAAAAACCTTTAAAAAATGTAGAAGTGTGGCTATTTAATTGTTTATGTCCCTGTAACAGCATCACCCTGATTGCCATTTCAAGTGACACAATAGAAAGGCTGCTTCACATCCAGGAACGTTTTTTAAAAAATTCACTCTTGACTATTGTTTGTCCTATATTGCACAAATTGCCATAGTATTTATGGTTTTACTTAGTCTGTGTGTTATCCTTCCCTTTCTTCAATGGACCTCTCATTAAGATTCTCGTGATACAGCACTACTCATCCCACCCTCTAGGAACCAAAAGTCACTATGTTCTTGTTGAGAAGCAAGAGTCACCATGTACTCCCAAATTGAAATCTCTTCTGTTGAAGTTCAATGCATATATGGCTCTAAAGGTACAAAATCATTGACTGATGCTTTAAACATTCCACTTACTGTGTCTATGTGGAATATAACACTTGCAATGGACTGAAGAAAACTGGGTAGCTGGTACACATGGTCATCTGCTGTCTCCGCCTCAGTGAGATACATTTGTTTACAGCGCTGAAGGAGCTCAATGTACATGAAGTCAACATCCTTAGAATGTATAGCTTTACAAGGCTTTAATGAGAGAAAGTAAAGTATTACTTCAATAATTAGCATTAACGTTAAGCAGAAGAATGCTGCATTACTAAAAAGAAATCAGTTGGGTTCAGATGAAAACTATTTTTTGACACTTTACAGGAACCTGATTATACCCTGGAATACATTTTTTTCTTGTTGTTCAACAGTTAAGTGCTAGTAAACAAAGTGACCTTGCTTTATAATTTATTGCAACTGTATTAATATCCGGTCTTGGGATTTCAGTTACAATACTTTTTCAACCAAACCTGAGGAGCTAAGAATTTCGCTGTAGTCTTATAAGAATGGAAATGTGGACAAAATATATCCTCTTCTGGCATTCTGATCCAACTGCCTTAAAAAGATAAACTGGTGACATTAAAGGGCACTCCAGTTATTACTGCCAAAGCTTTGACAGGCTAAGAATGTTGAAGAGCTCTTAGCCCTATGAAGGGAGATGGTAGTAACATGTCACTCAATTGCAACTCATGCTGGCCAATCAGGAGAAGCATTGTTGGGATTTCCAAGTAAACCCTGTCCAGTGCTCCCAGTTAAGAGAGAGGAAGGAAAAAAGGAGAATTATGTAGTGTTAAAAAAAAATCTTATTTTCAGCCCACAGATAGAATAGCTCCAACTTCTAATAGCTGCCAAGCCAAGGCCGTAGATTTCATATCCTATAAGAACCAGGTAAGTCTAAGTTGAATTAATGTAGCCAAAATTCTGACACACTAGAAAGGGTGTTTCTAACTTTTAAAGTCATGTATTAAGGAGAAAAAGCTATAATGCTTTAGTGCCCAATCCTGCAAGTCTTCCAAGTGAACTCAATGGGAGTTCACTGAGCCTTTAGTGATTATTTTAAGCCAAAATACAGAAGTCTGACTATGCAGTGGATTTATTTTATAACCCTTAATTCAGAAACAACTGGAGAGGAAGGCATTCCAGCGTAACAGACTCTGCCAATCAAAGCAAACATGTAAAGTGAATGGTTTCCTAATCCTAACATAAAACCCATCCAATATGCTGTTTTGTCAGAGTAAGCTTGACATACCGCAGCAAAAAGCCCATATCCACGAATAGCAATGGACAACTCCTTGTTACTCGAATCCATATTTCTGATGATATCATAGAACTGCTCCATGAAGAACTGCAGCTTGCTCTTGTGCAGTTCTACATCTTTAGCCACCATTAGAGAAATCTGCAGATTTACACAAACAATTATGGATTTGCAGAAACTAGAAAACAACCAAAGTGAAATTAAAGTAAAAGTCAACATTAAGAAAAGCTATACCACGCTATCGGATAAGAAATCATTACTATTTATGTAGGATCATTGTGCATGAACAGCTATATATGAACAGTCCCCGCACTCCGGTGTTCTGAGAAATCTGATGCCTTGATGAGGTCTTGGAGTTTTAAGTAAATTTGTAGTACCTGTCTAAGAAATGAATCCAGGGCTGAATGACCAGCTTTCTTTAGGTCTGCATTTGTATGGCCACACCACTTGGACAGTACTTCAAAGAGTGAGACGTAGTTGTCCAAAAGGAAGGTGCCAAACTGAGCAACATGCACGCTGAACAAGTGTAAACCAGCTGCAATTCAAAATCACAATCATCAGAAAAACTCAGATTTGTTTGTTCCAGTTTCTGACAACTGACCATGCTCTAGAACAGGCATGTCCAACCCACGGCCCACGGGCCGCATGCGGCCCAGGTCTGTTATGAATGCGGCCCAACAAAAAATCGTAAACTTACAAACTTTATAAAATTGCGACTACAAATATAAATCAATAGCATGTTAAAATTGTAAGCGAAGAATTTTTGGATTTAACACGTTCTTTAGCAATAAGAGATTCATAAAATCATTCTCAAATAATTTTATTTATTTAAAATTGCCGCCCATGCGGTTGGTTACTCCGCTACTCTTACCACGAAATAGATGTCTATGCGCATCATGAATACGCCACAGTGCGAATGCTGATTCGGCAATTTTTAGCGGTCAATTTGACATATGTTTCTGGCGATTTGTGCAGTAAATATTACCAGTGATAATTGATTATATTTCTTGCTACCTACCTTTGTAAACGACAAATGATTTTAGTCGGATATATAAGTATATGTTTGATTATTAACCCTTGCTTTCTAATTTTAAATGTATTTTTTTTAAATCCCAGCATGGCTTCCACAGCGTCTCAAAAGAAGTCCGAACCAAAAAAGAGAAAGATTACAGAAGAAGGAAGATTGTTCAAAGAAAAATGGACAGATGACTACTTTTTTGTCAAGACAAATAATAAGGCAATCTGCTTAATTTGTAAAGAATTTGTGCCAGTTTTCAAAGACTATAATTTGAAAAGGCATTACACGCAAAAACATGCTGCAAAATTTAGTGCATATCAAGGAATGATTCGTAAAGACAAAATAGCGGAACTGAAAAAAAGTTTATCATCTCAACAAAGTTTTTTTAAAAAAATAACTCAAACGGATTCTATTGTAAAAGCTAGTTATGTGGTTGCAAACCTGATAGCAAAAAAATCAAAACCGTTTGCCGATGGTGAGTTTATCAAGCTATGAATGGAAAGTGTGGCAGATATAATTTGCCCTGATAAAAAGGGGGATTTTTCTAAAATTAGTTTGTCTCACCAGACTATAGCCAGGCGTATTGATGAAATAGGAGAATCTATCAAAAAAGATCTGGAGAGTAGAGCTGCTAATTTTAAATTTTTTGCTTTGGCGATAGACGAAAGTACTGATGCTACTAATACAGCTCAATTGGCAATTTTTATTAGAGGTATTAATGACGAATATAATATTACCGAAGAAATGGCTACTTTAGTGCCATTAAAAGACACAACTAAATCAAGAGATTTATACGAAGCAGTAAAAAATACGTTACAACTATTTTCTTTGTCCCTTGTGAACATATCTGGTATAGTTACTGATGGTGCGCCGGCAATGATAGGTAAAAGAGATGGACTTGTAAAATTAATAGAAGACGATGCAATTGCCTCCCAAAATTTACGTATGATGAAGTATCACTGCATAGTACACCAAGAAAATTTATGCGCAAAAGCTTTAAAGATGGATAACGTCATGCAGATTGTCATCAAGACTGTGAATTTCATAAGGAGCAAGGGATTGAATCATCGCCAATTCCAGGAATTTCTTAAATTTATGGATGCTGAATATGGAGACATCATATACTTTTTGGAAGTAAGATGGTTAAGTCGAGGTAAAATGGTGAAAAAATTTTGTGATTTGCGAAATGAAATCAAGTCGTTTATGGAATCAAAATCAAAATTTGTGCCAGAACTTGACGATAAAAACTAGCTCACAAATTTGGCATTTTTAGTAGACTTGACCGCTCATTTAAATGAGTTAAACATTCGTCTTCAAGGCGAAAACCAACTTATCAATGAAATGTTTCAAATTATAACAGCTTTCGAAATGAAACTGAAACTATGGCATTCCCAAATTAAGACAAATAATTTTATGCATTTCAACACGTTGGCTAAACACAGTCCTGTGAAAAACGAAAAATATGCAGCCTTGCTTTTCGACTTGATACAAGAATTTGAAAACAGGTTTCAAGATTTCCAGAAAAATCATCAATCTTTTGGAATATTTGCGACTCCATTTTCAGTGGACATAAACACATTACCTGCCAATCTTCAAATGGAATGCATAGAGCTACAATCTGACATTCAGCTTAAAGAAAAATTTGATCATATCTCTTTACTGGATTTTTATAAGAAATATCTCCCCAGAGAAAAATATCCCTTGCTTCACAATCATGCCTTATTAATGTCATCACTATTTGGAAGCACCTACATTTGTGAGCAGCTATTTTCAAGAATGAAGCATACGAAGAATAGAACAAAAATAACTGATGAGCACCTTGAGAACGCATTGAGAATTGTAACTACTTCCATCGAACCAAATATCGAAGAATTAGTATCGCAAAAACAATGTCAAATATCTCACTAATTTCACGTTTCTGTATTTTATATTTATAATAAAAATACGTGAATTAATAAAGTTTTTTTAATTTATACACACGCACGCGCGCGCACACACACACACTTTTTTTTCCCCCCTCATCAGCTATATGTGCGGCCCAAAACAACTTGTCTTTTTCCAATGTGGCCCAGGAAATCTAAAAGATTGGACACCCCTGCTCTAGAAATTTACATTAGACCAACAGGAAGTCACAGATATCTCCGGACTAAATTGTATTTCTAACTATATCAAAACGTATTTACACACTTGTTTAACTCTACATATGAGCTCACAACTGAAAATCCCCCACCTGTTTTATCCTAGCATAGGTACAGATATGGGCAGCAGCAATCCATTTCAGAGATTTGTATTTTACTGCTTGTGGAGGGAGGGGGTCCAGATATTACGAATGACAACTTTACTTTATCTAGGTCAGTGATTCTCAGCCTTTTCATTGCCAGGAGACACATCAAAGTTCCCTCTTTCGTTTAGCCAGGATGTAGGCAGGAACAATGCCACCCTCCCATCTCCCTCGCATTTAGCAATGTAGGCAATACAGGGTGGTCACAACCCACAGTGAATACTGGGGATTTTGACCTCTGGAAATTGCCAGAGAATGCTGTGAAGGCCAACACTATAAGGGGGTTTAAAAAAAAAAACTAGATAAGTTCATGGAGGATAGGTCCATGAATAGCTATTAGCCAGGATGGGCAGGGATTACTGTTTGCCAGGAGCTGGGAACGTGCAACAGGATGTATCACTCAATGATTGCCTGTTCTGTTCATTCCCTCTGAAGCACCAGGCATTGACCACTGTCAAAAGAAAGGATACTGGACTAGATGGATAATTGGCCTGACCCAGTACAGCTGTTCTTATGCTACAAAATGTCCTCTACTGACTCCTCAATCTGGGACAGTTCCTCAGATTTTTCACCTAAAAACAATGGTTCAGGCTTGGGAATCTCCCTCACATCCTCAGCCATAAAGATGGATACAAAGAATTAATTTAGTTTCTCCACAATGGCCTTGAGTGATCTTTTAGCATCTCAAACGTCCAGTGGCCACACTGGTTGTTTAGCTGACCTCCTGATTCTGATGTACTTAAATTTTTTGCTGTTACATTTTGGATGTTTGGCAAGTTGTTCTTCAAATCCTTTTTTGCCCTTCCTAATTATATTTTTACACTTCACTTGCCAGAGTTTATGCTCCTTTCTATTTTCCTCAATAGGACAGAACTTCCACTTTTTAAAGGATGCCTTTTTGCCTGTTTTTCTCTTAGTTTGCTGTTTAGACATGATGGCACATTTTTGGTCATCTTACTATGTTTTTTAATTTGGGGTATACTTTTAAAATTGAGCCCCTATTATGATTTCTTTAAGAAGTTTCAATGCGCCTTGCAGGGATTTCACTTTTGGCACTTACCTTTTAATTTCTGTTTAACTAACATTTGTTTAGTTCCTCTTTCTGAAATTAAATGCTACTCTGGCGGGCTGCTTTGGGGTCCCTCTCAGGAATGTTGAAAATCATGTTATGGTATTATGGTCACTTTTTTTTACCAAGAGGTTCAGCAACATTCACCTCTTGGACAAGATCCTGTGCTCCACTGAGGACTAAATCAAGAATTGCCTCTCCTCCTGTGGGTTCCAGGACTACCTGCTCTAAGACTAATTTAAGGTTTCAAGAAACTTTATCTCTGC
Source organism: Mesoclemmys tuberculata (assembly GCA_007922155.1). Lineage (NCBI taxonomy): Eukaryota > Metazoa > Chordata > Testudines > Chelidae > Mesoclemmys > Mesoclemmys tuberculata. The sequence goes on from ML675601.1 coordinate 65,044,482, forward strand.
ATCCCATCCTGAGGTGACATGTACCCAGTCAATATGGAGATAGCTGAAATCCCCCATTATTATTGATTTTTTTATTTTTATAGCCCCTCTAATCCTCCTGAGCACTTCACAATCACTTTCACCATCCTGGTCAGGTGGTTGGTAGCATATCCCTACCGCTATATTCTTACTATTCAAGCATGGAAATACTATCCATAGAGATTATATGGTACAGTTTGATTCATTTAAGATTTTTTCTTCATTTGACTCTAAGCATTCTTTCACATATAGTGCCACTGCCCTAACAGTATGACCTATTCTGTCCTTAGATATATTTTTACCCTGGTATTACTGTGTTTCATTGATTATCCTCATTCCATCAAGTTTCTGTATTGCCTATTATATCAATATCCTCAATAAATCTATCTTTGTAGTTAATAAGCTTGTTTTATTATTTAATCTAATCCAATGTGTTTAAACTGAAGTGTCTGGGAAACTCCATTTGGGATACCAAGTTATATGCATGCTGGAAATGGTTTGTGAGCAATCTAAAAGGGAGGCTACAGCAGCAAAATATTGTAAAGGATACCCAGGTTAGAGGGCAGGCGTTACACAGCTCCTCATTAGTCTAGATTGTATCCTAGATATGTCACAGATGCCTAGAACATTCTCTGAAATTTTGAAATTGATTAGATGTGGCACTGAAAAGTTATCCCATTACAGAAAGAGAAATCCCATTAAGTGTTGTAGGCAGTGTTGTTGCTGAGTGTTAGAACTTGCTTTGGTCAGCCAATTACTCCATTTTTAACTCCTTAGATCACAAACACATACACTCACACACTCCACTATTCTAGTCTGGAATGCAGAATATGCTGTGTTCTTTGAATGGACCAAGCAGAAGAGGAAACATGTCTCCTCCAAGATATGCTTCGTATCCATAGCATTGCAAACAGTTATAGGGTAAAATCTTACCGAGAGGTACTGCATATCGCTTTAGGTCAACCTGTAAAAACAAAAGGTTCACCCATAAATGGCTTGCTCTTCAGAACTAATGTATGTAGGAGAATGCACACTTGGAAGACATGCATCAATCTACCTGTGGATTGATCGCCTTCACTGCAAAATCAAAAATCTCCTTTGACGTGTGGGGATCTGAAAAACAATAATAATGAAATATTTCACAAAGGGCACCCTGAGACAGAGCCAAAACAAGAAGTAATTTTATCTTGTTATGGATGTGAAAAGACAGTATTTAAAGATCTTCAAAATATCACGCTCTTAAAGGAAGGGAAACTCTCCCAGAGGATTCTGCTAAGATTTTTTTTTTTAATTTACTTTTTTGACTTGCTGAAGAACCACTCTTTAAAACAACACGGGTATGCTAGCCTAAGTGTGCCTGTATATAATTATGAATGCAAATGTTCAAACTTTCACTTGAGATTGTACAGCTGCCCAGTCCCTACTTGATAAATAGTACTTCAGCTTCCCACACTAGGCAACCATACTCTCGTATGTGCTGGGGTACCCTATGGACGCTGAGGCATGAAGAGTCTTGCATTGGCAGGCCTTCTGCCAATGGGGGGAATTTCACTCAGGATGCACAACTGCTTGCATCCATTCTCAACTATAAAACAATGAATCCAGACATGGGATGAACAGATGCTCCCTTCACGTGCACAACGGTCAAAATTTCTTTATATAAAAAAGTACTGCACCTTCATCCATGGATTTAGTAAAGTTATACATAAGCGCAGTCAGTCCTTTCAGACACCCTGCTACTACTGGTAGTTTGGGCTCTCTTGTTGTTGAGGTCATCTGAAAATAAAAGTTTTAAAGAAAATATTATCCGTAAGTTAGAAGAGTAAGATATGAGACAAGCAAGTGAAGACCTTGCTAAGATATGTGATGTCAACTTCTGAACCAAGCCATACAATGAAGTTCTGCAGCTTACTACAGTCCAAATAAGAAACTGGCCTCTAATGGCAATCACATCCCTCTACGTGGGACACTATGGTTGATGATGATCATGTTCTTCCCTCTCTCCTCCCCACATTACTCAGCTAATGCAGTAGCAGCTAACGGTCACTAGTTCCCCCCTCCACCTATAACCTATGCAAGAACCTGTAACCAAAGAAAGTAACACTCCACAGCTATTAACAATAACTAAAATTGTTCAACTATGTTTTATAATAATCTGGTTAAGTGAAGTATCCAACAATAACAATCTTAGCACGAATGGTAATTCAACATACATAAAACACACCTAAAGAAACTAATTGATAAGAGTCCCCCTAGAGGTTCCAATCATACCTGTGTTTTGAGCTCACCCAAGAAAGCTCGGAATAGTTTTTCAGAGTTGTCAACCATGTCACTGGGTTGGACTTCTCCCAAGACTCCAAGGAGCTCATATAATTTTTCCAGTACTAAAAAATAATATCAATACGTGCATCGCTTACTTTGAGATCTCTGCTGCATATGATATAGTAGTCAGTCACCATTATTATAAAGTCAACGTGTCTATCCATCCACCTTTCTAGGCAGTTAAGGCTAGTGGTATCTCGGCATGATGACTGGTAAACAAAAGAACAAAACAGTGCTTTCATACTTACACATTCTTCCATGCTTTGATTTGAAATTAATCACCAGCTCATGTAGTGAAGATTTATTTATTCAAGTTTCTCAAACAACTGGTTTTAAATACCAAATGATAGAACTCAATCCTTGCACATAGAATCATAGAATACTAGAGTTGGAAGGGACCTCAGGAGGTCACCTAGTCCAACCGCCTGCTCAAAGCAGGACTAACCTCAGCTAAATCATCCTGGTGAGGGTTTTGTCAAGCCACAGCTTAAAAACCTCTAAAGATGGTGATGCCACCACCTCCGTAGGTAACCATTCCAATGCTTCACCACTCTCCTAGTGAAAAACTTTTTCCTAATGTTCAACCTAGACCTCCCCCACTGCAACTTGAGACCGTTGTTCCTTGTTCTGTCATCTGCCACCACTGAGAACAGCTTAGTTCCATCCTCCCTGGAACCCCCTTTCAGGTAGTTAAAGGCTGCTAACAAATCCCCCTTTATTCTTCTCTTCTGCAGACTAAACAGGTCTAGTTCTTTCGGCCTCTCCTCATAAGTCTTGTGCTCCAGCCCCCTTATTTTTTGCTGCCCTTCGTTGGACTCTCTCCAACTTGTCCACATCCTTTTTGTAGTGGGGGACCCAAAACTGGACACAATACTCCAAATGCGGCCTCGCCAATGCCATATAGAAGGGAATGATCACTTCCCGCGATCTGCTGGCAATGCTCTTACTAATGCAGCCCAATATGCCATTAGCCTTCTTGGCAACCAGGGCATACTGCTGACTCATATCCAGCTTCTTATACCCTCAGATCCTTTTCTGCAGAACTGCTGCCTAGCTCGTCGGTCCCCAGTCTGTAGCTGTGCATGGGATTCTTCCATCTTAAGTGCAAGACTCTGCACTTGTCCTTGTTGAACCTCTACTCATACCAAAAATCAACGGGAGTTGAGAAAGCAGGATGCCCAGCACCTTAACATTCTGAGTCCTTAATCAAGGAATTGAGCACAGCAGTGAAAGTTTAAAAACAATGCAACATTAATATAAATATAACCTAAGACACCTATCATGAGCTCTGTGTGGGCACAGCCCCACTGAGTTCAGTGCGATGCTGCTACCATAGTGCTGGACTATACACATGTAGGGCTCGTTGCAGGATTGGGGCCTAAGGGAGCTGAAAATCTGTACTGAGTTCCATCATATGTGACAGTCAACATTTTTTAGGACACTTACTTGTTCTTGAGATGAGGATGATGATATTGTTTTATTAGCTGTCAATATGCTTTTGTAAGACTGACTAATACTTAGAGCCAGTATACTAAATAGTAACATTTCATGATATCCATGGTTTCCCTATTGACTAATGTCAAATGCACTTATACATAATTTCCCAAGTCCCAATAGAACAGTCTTACTACTAGTTCATAACTTATGTTTATTCATTACAGACTATTTTTGAAGTTTTGTTTTTATTTTGTATGTCCTAGCTTCTCCCATCTTACCTATGTTACTGCAGGAGAAAATCCATCACAATATTAATAATAAAAGATAGTAAATAAAATAAGTAATAAGGTTGCTAGAAAAGCTAAGGCTCACCTGTGTCAGGCACTTTACTTCTTGCAGCAAGTTCTGCATAAAATTTGTTAAAGATCTCTCCAACTTTAAATTCTTCCATCAGATGGGAAGACTGTACATTTTGAAGCAACTGGAAATATATACAAGATAGGTAAATTTTAATTGGTGGATATTTTATTTGTTTCCAGTTGGACCAAGTTAAAGAATCTTTCTGACTTCGGGGCCCTATTAAGTTACTTAACTAAGTACAAGTTTAGAGGATTAAGTTAAAGGTGGTTGATACATCTTCTGATAGTAAACGATGTAGGTAAAGACAAGCTAACATTTCTATACAATAAATACTTGTTTTGTTGTATTTTCCTTATGCAAATAGTGTGCTCATCCTATTGTGTATATAGTTCACACTTATTTTTCTACTTCCTATGTACATACTTTGGCTGTAATTTTAAATGTAAAAGGACACCATCAATTTAGAATGTAATCAGTTTAAAAATGAAATACGTAGTTTTAGGATATTACACTTGTCAATGTTTGCAGTTTCACAAGCATATTTACCTAGTTTTAAAACGTCTCTCTCCCTGTTGCTGTAAGGCCCACTCAAACCACAGAAGAACTGACTTCAAAAGGACTACTCCCATATACAAAATTAAGCACATGCGTTAAGTGTTTGCAGGATCAGGGGCCAATGCACTATACAGGGGAAACAGTGAAACTGATTATATATAAAATGCTGTCACTGCACTAAGGAAACTAAAATAAACAAAAAACAAAAAGTTTGCCCCCAAATATCTTTCAGTTGTAGTACCTAAGTTACCTGTGACAGATAAATACTTTCAAACAGAAGTTTAATTTTAAATTGACAGTGTTGCTTTAAAGAACACCAATTAAATTGAGAATAATCTGTGACTGCCTTCAAAACCCATGATCATGTCTTCCAACATGAATTAAGGAATGGCACCTTTAATTAAGCAACCTAGTCAAAGAAGATTAGGACTAAACTGAGGGCAGAGCAATAACTTTTAATACTCCTACAGAATGAAACCACCAAACTGTTAGTCCCTTGTTAGTCGAACTTTTAGGTTTGCTGCATTCAATAGCAACCTAGGCATAAATCAAAAGTCTCTAGGCTAGAAACAATGAAGAATGTTTTACCTTAATAAGAAGCTCCAGAGCTGGGATTTTGCATTTTGCAGCCTTTTCTTTTGTGTAAACTTGAATACAAGTTAGCTAGGTTGGAAAAATAGATCATTAGCAGGATGGAAGATTTAAAGACATTTAAATAATTTAAGATATTTCTTTAAAGCACCTTTCCCCAATAACTTTAGATATTTTATAACATTCAAAAATACACAAAACCCAAGAATAAAAATACACAGCTTCTCATACCAAGCCAAAGCAGGCTAGAATATTCACCCAGAAAACAGTATTAACCCTCCACATTTGACCGCCACATATCCCTCAACCAAACCAAACAGAAAAGATCAGCTTTGCAGTGTGTCCTAAGTTACCAAATTTAAGTTTTAATAAACCTCCGGGGAGCAAATTCTAAAGTAAAGGACCCCACGTAGCAAGTCATCTGTCACTAGTCCCCTTTCCATTTAGGTAGGCAGCTATTATCTTGAGCTCAAAAAGTACAGGGGCACTAACATGCATGCCCAGTTAGACAGATACTACTGAGCAGTTTAGACTCTTCGGATAGGTCTACACTGCAATTATATATGCACAGCTGGCCTGTGCCAGTTGACCAGGCTCGTGGGGCTGAGACTAGGTGGATGTTTAACTGCTGTGTAGACATTCAGGTTCGGGCTGCAGCTCAGCCTCTGGGACCCTCCCACCTCATAGGATCCTAGAGCCTGGGCTCCAGCCCAAGCCCAAATGTCTATACCAATATTAAACAGGCCCTTAGCCTGAGCCCCACGAGCATGAGTCAGCTGACATGGGCCAGCCATGGGTTATTAACTGTACTGCAGATATACTCCAAAGGACTCATTTTCAGAAGTGATGAGCACCCACAGTTCCGATGGACTTCCAATAGCACTACAGGTACTTAACTCCGCTGATAAAACAGGCCTTTAAAAAGTCACCTCAAAGGTTACAAACTGAAGGATTCAAAATATTGTATTCCTTTAAATCAAATATTTCATTGGCGCAACATTACAAAAAAAGCCATGAAACCCACCAACTACTATTTTTGTGGGAGAGAAAAATATATTCTAACCATGCTGGTTCCCTTGAACCAAATATTACCAAACTATACTAACTTTTTAATGACACCAGTGCACTAATATGTAAACCAAAACTGCTCTTCTATTTCAGCTCTATTAGAAACATTGGGCGGGCAAGGGATGGTTTGCCTAAACGAAAGCCATGAAGCTGATGATTAATCATATTTTATGTATCTTTCCAGTTTTCATGATTAAATTAAAAACACAGGAGAACTGTCAAAAGTATTTGACAGAGATTTTTAAAAATGTTTTCCTTCATTTACCTTAATATCATGGGCATAAGGATGAACTTTCTGACCAATCTTTTCCAGAAAGGCACAAAGAAATTTTAAAGCTTCTTCCCTGCACTCTCGAAACTGAAAAACAAAGTTGCTTTTTAGAAATAAGAAAGTGAATATATTCTTACTTAGCAGATGAAAAATATTGTAACAGTTTAAAAAAAAAAATAATCACAACTAAGTTTATCAACTTACCTCCTCACTTCTGAGAGATTTGCGGACAAACACAAGTAATCCATTATCTTTGGAAAACACCAGTGAAGTTTGCAAGGCTGTAGGAAGAGCAAGCAAAGCATCAGACCATACATAACAAAGCAAATAGTTTCTTTCCAGACATGTGGCTCTTAGAATCTGATTATTTAGATAATAGCAGGCATTATTCAGGATGTCCACTTTTAAAGAATGCCCTTATATCAAAATGCAACTAATTATTTTCATAGGCAAATAAGGACACGATTTTGCAACCCTTATTCACATAAATATTCCCACTGAAGCCAAAGGAATCAGTCATGTAAATTAGGAATGCAGGATTGAACCCTAAATTGTTTGTAAAATTTTCAGTTCACATATGCTCAATCCTCAGGTTCAGTCCAACTGTGCTCAGCAAAACCTGGGATAAGAGAAAGGTGGCTTTCCACCATCCTTTGTACTCCCCAATCACGGGGTTGGGAACCATGTGGAGAAGCATCAGGTCTGCAATGACCCTGAAGAGTAACCTGTCAATTATGTTTTATCTATGAATTGTCATTCTGGATTAGGACACCCTATCTATACTAACATTTGAAGCTGTGCTAGCACCTATCCAGAGATGCGTTTAAATAAACTTCTTGCCAAAAAAGTGATAACATGATTTCAAATGCCAGGACCAAAAGAGTCATGTCACCAAGTCTTGATTTTCATCTAGTAAAACCATGAGGAGTCTGGCTAGGAACACAGTATTTTACATGCCAAGATCAGAGTCTATGGTCTAACAAAGTCTACTATCCCACTTCTAATGGTGGACAAAACCCAATGCTTCAGAAAAAACATTAAACATCTTCCACAATTACACCTCTTTAAAAGAGAATCTGGCTGCCATGTGTTATTAATCCCAAAATTACCCTGCCTTTTAAAAATCCAAATACAGCTTTTAACCACATAGTAACTTGTGATAGTGAATTCCATGTAATAACTACATGCTGGGTGAAACGATATTTCCTTTTATTTGTTCTAAATATAACTGCTACTAACAAATTCCTTGAAAGAGAACTTCATGTAGTTTGAAAGCTTGTTTCTTGTACCAACAGAAGTTGGTTCAGTATAAGACATTACCTCACCCACCTTGTGTCTCTCATATTCTGGGACCAGAATGACTACAACAATACTGCAAACACATAATTAATTAGTTTCATTTCTAAACCTAACAGCTGTTATTTTAAAAAACCCAGCAATTAGCTAAATCAGACTGCTTAAAACTTCCTCTTAACAGTTCAGAAGGTAACAAATATGGTCCTCAGTTAAGAATAGAGTGAACCGCGAAGCACAAATACACAGCAGAGGAAATGAAACTGCAAGTTTCCAACACCTGCAGAAACACTGCCAGCTGTAGATGTGGCAGTTGAGGCACAATATTCAGGGCCATCCTGACACATGAATAGTACTTTTCTCCATGGGTACTCTCACTGAAACCAAACTGCCGTATAAGGTATTCCACAATGTAAGGATGACATAAGTTGGCCTTTTTATTGCATCTCAATGCAAATTACATGTAACAGAGCTGGTACTTTTGTGACCTATGCTCCTACCCCCGTCTTAATGATAAGGTCCTTTGCTGCTCCTTGGTGCACTGATGCTGTCTGCCTTTCATTCCACTGCTCCAGACTGAAGTCTTACTGCAGGGAAAACAGCTGCAGGCAGTGGTAGCATGCTCACAGTTGAATGCAAAATGACAGGAACCACTGCCCTGATTTCCACTGCTTTTCACCTTGCATATTCATTTGCACCTGTGCAAAGAAAGTACTAAGTGAAAGATGAAATGTTATGAACTCAGAATGGCAGCATTCTATGCTCTTTTTCCAACAATGTAAATGACTACACAAGGTGCAAATAGTGGAAAATCATGCTCCACTGAAGTGTCATTGCTCAACTTTAAACACAGGAACAAAACACATAAGACTACAAGGGACTTCCTGGGTCACTGACTCCAGCTGTCTGCTTTTTAAGGTAACCTTTTCACATAACCATGTTCACAAACATAGCAAGCTCCATCTTAAAGTTATGTTGTTGGATTAGCCCATGGCAGGTAAGGCTACTCTTCCTGGGGTGAGGGTTACAAAGGATAGGTCCCTCTGGACTAGGGTTAAAGTTACTAATGGTAGGGTCCTTCTGACTAGGGTTAGGCCTGGGCTTTGTAGGGCTCTGATTACTACAAGTATGGTTCCTGAACCAGGGTTAGATTTGATACTGGTAGGGCTCTCCGAGCTAAGGGTAGTCCTGTGTCTTACAAGGCTTCTCAGGCTGAGGTTAGGCCTGGGGCCAGTAGGGCTAGTCGGGCTAAGGTTAGGATTACCAAGGGTAGGGTTTCCCTGGTGTCAGGTTAGGGCTGGAGACAGTAAGACTCTCCAGGTAGGGTTTGTGTTAGTAGGAGTAGGATTCATCAGACTAGGGTTAGGCCTGCAATTCATAAGATTCCCCAGACTGGTATCAGGGTTACTAAGAGTAACCCCTGACCTGTGGTCAAGTAGACCCAGAGATGGTAGGTTGCCCCAGCAAGGGTTTGTATTAATAAGGATAGGCTTTTTTGGATTAAGGTTAGGCCTGTGGCTACTAGGCCTCCTTAGGCTGGTTTCAGGGTTACTAAGGGTAGGGCTTCCCAAGCTGGGGAAAGGTTCATATGGGTGGATTTCTCCAGGCTACATTTTGGCCTGGAGCCAGCAGGGTTGCCAAACTAAGATTAGGGTTATGAAGGCTATGCTTCTCTGGGTTATTTTAGGCCTTAGGTCAGTAGAGATCCTTTGGTTAGAGTGCCCAAGTATAGGGCTCCCTTATACCAGGTTATTCATGGAGCCAGTAGAGCCCCCTGGGCTAAGGTTAGGGTTACTAAGGGTAGGACTCTGCAGACTAGGGTTAGGCCCCAAGGCTAGTGAGTCTTCCCTCAGCTATAATTAGGATTACTACAATTTGGGCTTACCAGGCTAGGGTTAGGCCTAGGGTCAGCAGGGCTCCCTTGATAGGATTTGTGCTAGTAAAGGTAGGCTTAATCAGATCAGGGTTAAACCTGCAGCTAGTAAGCCTCCACAAGCTAGTGTCAGGGTTAGTAATAGAAGGGCTTCCTAGACTGGAATGAGGATTCATATGGATAGGTTTCTCTGGGTTAGGTTTTGGCCTGTGGTGAGTAGGGCTCCCCAGGTTAAGGTTAGGCCTGAGGCTGGTAGGGTGCTCTGATCTAAGGTTAGGGTTACTAAGATATGCTTCAGCCTAGGGTCAGCAGGCTTTCCCAGATCTTGCAAGGCTCCTCAGGACCTAGGGACAGGCCTTGGGCCAGTAGGCCTCTCCAGTCTAGGGATCAGGTTACAAAGGATACCTGTCCCCAGGACAGATTTAGACCTTTGGGCCAGCATAGCTCAGCAAAGTACACCACCTAGGGCTACAGTTTAAAAAAGAGATTCCTAAGATTATGTTAGGGTTCAAAGAGCTATGGCTCCCCAAAGAGCTAGCATCAGTGTTCAATTGCTTAAGGCTCTCCAGCCCCAGGTAGGAATAAGGTTACTGCAAGGGCTCCCCAGTCTAGAGTTAAGGTTAAATAGGTTAGGACTCCACAGGGTAGGACTAGCATTCAGTAGAGTACAACTCTCAGGCATAGGGTTAGGGTTCAATAGGCTAGAGTTCCCTGAGCTAGGGTTAGGGTTCAACAGGGTAGGGCTATCTGGGCTAGCATTAGGGTTCCAAAGGTAATGGGGTTAGGGTTTAACAGGTTAGAATTAGGATTCAATACACTTGAGCTTCTGGGGCTTTGGTTGGGCTTCAGTAGAGGTATGCCTCCCAGGACTAGAGTTACTGTTTGATAGGGTAGAGATCCCTGGGATCAGGCTAGAGTTCAACAGGCAATGGCTCCTCAAAATAGGGTTAGGGTTCAATAGGCTAAAGTTCCCCTAGCTAGAATTCAATAAGCTAAGGCTCCATGGGCAAGTGTTAGGACTCAATTGCTTAGGGCAGGGCTAGAGCTAGTGCTGCAAAGGCTCCCACGCTAGAGTTAAGATTCAGTAAATTAGAGCCCCTGGGGTTAAGGTTCAATGTATTTCAGCTTCGTGGGCTAGATGAGTGGTTCAGTAGGGTAGAGCTCATCAAGCTAGGGTTAGGGCTCAATAGGGTAAAGTGCACCATGAGAAACTTAGGTTCAATAGGCTAGGGCTAGAGGAACTGGGGTTAGTGTTCAGTAAAGCACAACTCCCCAGGCTAGGCTCAGGGATAAAAGGCTAGAGATACCTGAGATGTTGTTAGGGTTCAATGGGGGGGCTAAGAGTGGAGCGGCAAGGGTTCCCCAGGATAGGGTTCGAATTCAATACGCTAAGAATCCGCAGGGCAAAGACAGGGTTTAATAAACTAGGGCTGGGTCTACACTGACAGCAGCAAATTTGCTGCCCTCAGATGGATTGCTCTGGATTGACTGAGCAGTCTGTGTAGACCTGCTCAGTTGATCCAGCAATCGACGCAGGAAAATCACCACAGTAAGTGGCGTAGGGCTGCATCCAAGGGAATGCTGTTCCCTTCAGCACAGCGCAGTGTGGACAGCACACAGAGCAAATGCAGTGAAGTAGACGGGAGATACGCAGGTGATTTACGTCACTTGCATATCTCCCGTCGACTGCCACCAAACCCGGAAGGTAAGCGAAGACCGGGCTTAGGAATCCCCAGTGTAGAAATACATCTCGAGCTGCAGGGGCTTCACAGGCTAGGGTTAGGATTTAATAGGGAGGGGCTCTGTTGGGTAGATATATGACTGGGGCTGCCAATACTCCATGGTCCAGGGTTAGGGATCAGTAGGGTTAAAGGGTTAAACCAGGGCAAAAGTTAGGGTTCAACAGGGGAACAGCTCCAGGGTAGAGTTAGGATTGCAAAGGGTAGGGTTCACAAGGCCAGGGGTTAAAAGGGTAGGACCGCAAGCATCCCACAAGCTCTTGCTAGGATTCAAGAAAATCCAGGGTCCCCAGGCTAGGATTAGGGTTCAAGAAGGTAGAGCTCCTTGTTCTAGTATTAAATAGCACAGAGCTCCCAGGGTTAGGGTTCAATAGGGTAGAGGTTCCCTGGCTAGGATTCAGTAAGGTGGGGCTCTCCAGGCTATGGTTAGCATTCAATAGAGTAAGTGCTTCCCTGACTAGGTTAGAATTGTGGCTGGTAGGGCTGCACAGAATAATTTTAAACAGCTCTATAGAGCACAGTGTCAAGAGAGGAGGTCAAGGTGTATCAGACGTACAAAACAAAACACCACACAGGTCAATGGTCTGGAGCTAGTCAATGACCTGTGTGTGGTCAGTGTCACTTTGCACAGATGTCTGGGGCGCTCAGGAGGAAAAGAGCAACCATGCAGCAAGCACGCAGGCAGCGTGCTCCACAGCACCAGAGATGCCCCGTGGGCTGCAGCGGATGCCCAGGCATGATCAGTCTTGGCTTGGCACACCCCACCACACGACACCTGAACCTGCTGAGCTGGTTCCGGACGCGGCTTGGTAGCCCCCAAGCCCTCATCAGCTGGCCCGGTGCCGGGGGAGCTGCTGGCGCCCGCAGCGGACCTTTCCTATGCTGCGTCCCAGCGAGCCGCGGAGCAGCTGGACGAGGCGCTCGGCACTGAAAAGCCATCGGAGACGTCACCTCGCCCCTAGCGATCCACCGCGTCACCACAGGCGGCGGCCGCACGAGGCGCGGCTCCCCGGGGCTCCGCCAGGGGCGGGGCGGGGCGGCTGGGGGGCTCGGCGCTCTGGAGCGCGCTTGGCGGGCTGCTCACAGGGCGAGGCGGACCCGAGGCCTGGGCACCCCAAGGCCCCAGTAGCCAGGGAGGGGTCGCTGGCATGAAGCCCCGCCCCGAGCAGGCAGCCGTAGGCCGGGCTCGCCTGGCAGCGCCGGACAGTCCCGCCCAGCAACGGGCTGAGCGCACCCCCCGTGCCTGCCCCGTTCCCGCCGCTCAGGCCACAGACACGCACCGCAGGCGCCGTCCTCGGTGCCGGTCACACACGCCTCCCCCACGCTGCGGATGAGGTGGTAGCCGCGCAGGGCGGCGGTGCCGGGATCCGGGTCTTGCAGCGAGCAGAGCAGCTGATGCAGGGAGCCCTGAATCCCGCCGCCGCCCACGGGCAGAGCCGTAGCCATGCCGCTCGCGGCGCCCGGCGCAACCAACCGCAGCTGGGCAGAACGGCCCGGCGGACAGGAGTTTCGTTGGGCGGCACCACTCGCGCACGGCTGGGGAGGGAGAATCACAGCAGGCGCCTAGCGCTTTGTCGGGGCAGCGCACAGCCAAGTAGGCCCGCCCCGGGGGAAGTTTGATTGGTTCGGTCTGAGGAAGGAGGAAAGAGAGAGGTTGGACTAAACCATTGCGGCGAGAGGGGTACTCGTTGCTGCGGGCCGCTGCTGCACAGAGCCGCTAACGAAGAAACCGGCTTCGTGCGATGGTTACTTCCGCAGATGTACAAGTCCGTTTCGTGCAAAACAGCCGTTAGTACGAGCTTCCCTGCGAGCTGGGAATGGATGCTCCCAGAATCCCATTCTCCAACTGGACTCGACCTGATCGCCTGCTTTCAACAGGCGTCCTGCCAAACTTGGTCAAGTCTGGGCGATACCATTGTCACCAGGGAGAGAGGGGGCACCCTGCTTGTGAATCCGAGGTAGGATCTACACAGATAGATTCGCTGTCTTGTGGGAGAATCAGGATCCCATCAGCCTTTACTCTGTGCCCCTGTAGAGAGGCTCACAGATCCCCTAGGGCGCGATCATCCGTACTCGGAAGATATAGGGGTGATTCCGTTCCCCCTTTTGGGCCGAGTTGGGATCTCCCGTGTGGCTATTGGTAGGGAAACCCGCGAGAGTCTGCCCACGTGACCCGTTTTGGCGCGGAATTTTCTCGGGGCTCTTGATACACGCAGGGGCCGGCTGCGGGTGGCGGTGAAAGGAACTCGGGGGTCAGAGCGCGAGCCTCCCGCGGGTCCCCGTGTCCGCGCGCGCGGAGAGGAGCGAGCGGCGGGTGTCCCTCCGGGCGGGGCGGGGGGGTCGCGGCGCTGAAGGGGGCGGGGCGGCGGCTCCGCGTTAGTCCTTATTCCGTTGGTGGGTGTCGGGGCCCGCCTGGCTTGGAGCGGGGCTGCCTGCGTGCGGCCTAGGGGAGCGGGCGGGGCTGGCGGGAGGTGGCTGCGCGGGGCGGGTCGCGTCGCGTCGCCCCGGCTCAGTTTCTCTCTCCCCCCGGGCAGGCAGCGGCAGCCGGTAGAGCAGCGTCATGTCCTCGCCGGCCTCCACACCGAGCCGCCGCGGCAGTAAGCGCGGGCGGGGCAGCAGCACCCCCTCGACTCGTAAGTGCAGCCTTTCCCTGCCGGGCGGGCGCCTGCCTGCGGCCCCGGCCTGCACCCCCCTCGCCCTCCGTGGCCGGGTAGGCCAAGCAATGGCCTGGGCTGGGGGGTGCGGGCAGCCCCTTCTCTCGCTGTTTGGCGCTTCTTCAGGGGACTGTGAAGGGTGCGGTAACGGGGCGTGCGCGGAGACGAGACGAGCCCACCCTCCTGGCGTAGCTAATTGCTGCTGTGATACAGCCCTAGCACAGGCCCCGCCTCCTGCGCTGAGGGAAGGGAGTTTTCTGTGGCTGTAGGAACTCCCGGCTCCCCACGCCACAGTCGGGGACTACTAGAGTCTCTCTTGCTAGTCCACCTGTGCTGGCAAAGCCTTGTAGTGCAGGGAAGGCCTTACAGAAAAAAAAACAAGTCGTGCTCCTCTGAAAAGGATCTGAACCAATAACGTCAGGCTTCCTGCATGTCCACAGGCTTTACGTTCTTGCTTTTAATGACAAAAAGCTGCTTTTACTGCTCTTCTCAATGCATTAGCCCAGTGAGCAAACATAGGTGAGAGTGAGCTAGACTTCATCTGTTCTTCGGCATTGGTCACTTAGGCTAAGCTTAAACTGTAGTGGACATAGTTATTCCAGTCAGGGATGTGACTATAGCCATGTACGTGAGGACCCAACCCTGGGTACAGATGCTTCTCTCATCATAGGTACCGTCGTTCATAAGCTCCACTCACTGTGGAACAATCTTTCATTTCTGTGACACTCTTCTGTCCTTATAGCTGTGTCTACAGCGGTGGATTTTTGCTGGAGTAGCTGTGTCAGCTGGGTTATGGTTTTTTCACATCCAGGACTGGCATAGCTATGTTGACAAAACTTTGAAGCATAGACATGGCCTTAGTCTTCAATCATGCATTGATGCAAGAGGATGCATTTTAAAAGTGAAACAGAGGCAAGTTGATAAATGTTACAGATATGATACAAGAAACGTAGCACTGCATTTGAAAAGCATTGCGTTGATACTCATCAGTATGCAGGGTGTTTCCTCTTCTTTGTGCCTCAATTTCCCCAGCTGTACAATAGGGTAATGATATTACTCTCAAAGCACTTTACAAAGAAGCTCTACTGAAGAAAAGCACTATATAAGCTAGGTTTTCATAGCACTAGTAGTAGCAGCTCTGATTTCTTAGGCATTTGGCAAGATAATTGCAGTGCTAATTATATTTTAAATTGTCTTACGCTATTTGCCACTTTTAGAATCTCTCAAATACTCTTTTTATTTCAGCAAAATATCGCACTTTGCCTTTTAATTTTATATCAATCGCTTTATTTTTTCTGTCGTCATCCATTTTGTGATTTGGTTTTTTAACATTGATCTGTGTAGAACGTTGCAGCTAACATCAGAAATAGCTACTTACTAGCTTTCATCTTATTGCAGCACGCACTGAAGATGCTCAGTCTCCTCCCTCACAGAAACGTCGAACTGATGACTCCACATCTACAGGAGATCTACAGCCAATGCCAACTTCTCCAGCAGTTGACGTGCAAAACCAAAATGCTCAAGATGTTCTGTTTTCCAGCCCACCACAATTTCGTCATTCAGGTATACTTGTCTGTACTAGGAGCAAAATGCTGATATCTTTGTATTGTTGGCTATTAAGTGGAAAGTTAATTAATGTTAAGATTTTGTCATGGTTATTTTAGTAAAAGTCACAGACAATACACAGAAATTCACAGAAGCCAGTGATCTGTCCATGATTTCTACTAAAAATGAAGGGGGGGGGAAGCTGACCAAATGCTGGAGGGGGAGGGTCCAGCAATTGCAGCAAGCACCTCCAGGTCCCCCCCATCGAGCATTGGAGCTCCTGGGTCCCTCATGGTGGCTTGGGGCTTTGGGGTCCACCACTGCCCAGAGCTGACTGTGGGGTCCACTTTCTGAGGGTGGAGGCTGTAAGGTCGCCCACAGGGGCTGATGACTGTGGGGTATCCCTGCTGTCTGTAGGGTTTTGAGGCTCTTGGGAGGGGTCCCCGCCACCTGCCCTGGTGACAGCAACAGGGAACTCTGCTGGTGGCAGTGGCTTGGAGCTGCAGGATCCCGGCAGTGGCTTGGGGCTCCAGGGTACCCCCATGCCACTGACAGCGGCTGGAATTGCAGTGCTCCGCAGCTGCCACTGGCAGCTCAAAGCTGCAGGGTTCCTGCTGCCATCTCCAGCAGCTCACAGCCATGGGCCTCCCGCAGCAGTTGAGAGCAGCCCTTTTCCCCACCCCCTAGTGAGCGCTCCAGGATCACTGCAGCCTGTGGTGCCTGAGAGCTCTGGGGTCCCTGCAACTGCTAGAAGCTGAAAAGGATAATTTCATGGAGATCTCTGGAAGTCACGGAATCCTTGACCCCTGACAAAATTTGATCCTTATGTTTAATGTAGGCTTTTACATATCTTTCAATTTATAAACAAAAAAAGGGCCTTTTTGAAAGAAAAGAATTGTTTTCAATTACAGGTTAGTTGGTGGCTCACTTTCAATTCCGTGAGCCATCGATTTTAGCACATAAAACATACACCCTGTAACAATGTATTCATTCTAAAACATCCCTTTTTGGCCTTAGTGTGAGCTTGTTGTTAAGCTCTATGGGGTTTTAATATATTGTTGGTGTTTAAAATAATCTATTTTGGCAAAGTGTGTTTGTTGGCTTGGGAAAATATGCATTTTAATCCATACAGTT
The DNA here is from genome assembly GCA_007922155.1 of Mesoclemmys tuberculata. NCBI lineage: Eukaryota > Metazoa > Chordata > Testudines > Chelidae > Mesoclemmys > Mesoclemmys tuberculata. The sequence continues at coordinate 65,061,342 of ML675601.1, forward strand.
CATTCTATGGCTAGCACAGCCTTGTAAAATACAGTTATAAAATTAACAAGACTTACAAACTTTGCTAGCCTGCCTTTTATCACAATGACTGATGACAAACAATAACTTATTTACTTCATTAGGGCAAAGTATAGCCATTAATATTTTGAAGTATAATTAAACTTTTTTTTTTTGGTAGCAATTCCACTTGACTTTGATATTAGTTCACCTCTGACCTATGGCACTCCCAGCTCTAGAGTGGAGGGCACTCCAAGGAGTGGTGTGCGAGGAACTCCAGTTAGGCAGAGGCCAGATCTTGGATCTGCCTGCAAAGCCAGACAGGTGGACTTGCATTCTGACGGGGTAGGTAGATGTTTCAGATTTTACTGGTAATTTTTCTTCTAAAATGTATTTGTTATCCATGCTAATGGCTTTTTCTTTCCCACAGCCAGCAGAAGATGCATTGGAAAATGAACAATCTCTTGGACAAAAGCTTGTAATCTGGGGAACAGATGTTAACATAGCTTCATGCAAAGAAAAGTTCCAGGTAGGTGAACAAGTGTGGATACCTCCATTTCTTTTTTGAAAAGTTTATTTGTATCTTCTGTATGAGCAGTAGCTGATTCTGGTAACTATCAGAATTGAGTTATGTTTAGGATCAGTCCCAGTGTGTTTAAAGAACACTGACGTTTTCATAAAGTGCTCTTAAGAAGAGAAAAACAAAATTGTTGTCTGAAGTTCCTTTCCTCTAATTCTACCATAGATATCAACCTGTTTTCCACCCCTTGTTCTCCACAGAAACTGCTCTTGTCAGAGTCTCTGATGACCATTTTACTAGCTAAAGCTCAGAACCAGTACTCTGTGCTCATTCTCCTTGACCTGTCAGATGCCATCAACTCAGTCAACCATGTTCTTCTTGAGGTCTTGTCCTCCTTTGGCTTCCATGACTCTGTCCTCTGCTGGTTCTCCTCCTATCACTTTAATCACTCTCTTAGCAAGTCCTTTAGAGGTTCCTCCTCATCCGCCTTCCAACATTCTGTGTGAGTTCCAAAGGGTTCTCTCCTGGGTTCCTTTCTCTTCTCTCTGTACACTTTATCTCTGGGTAATCTCATCTGCAAACACAAATTCAGCTATTCTCTCTGAAGACAATTCAGCTCTACCTTTCTACTTCAGACCTGTCTTTGTGCTGAAATTAAAATTTCAGCCTGTCTTTATGAATTTGTAATCTCCTCATGGACATCTAGCTGTGAGTTCAAACTCAACATATCTAAAACAGAGCTCTTAATCTTCCCCTCAAATTCTCCAAGCTACTTTGTTTCTTGATCATTGTAGACAACATAACTTGCATAACCTCTCAGCTATACCCTTCCCTCTCCATCCATCTAAGGGCAAGTCTACGCTTACAATGCTACATGAGCGCTTCTACACCGATGGGAGAGCTTCCCTGTCAGCATAGTTAATCCGAGAGGTAGTAGCGATGTCAGTTGGGGAAGTTCTCCTTTCAACATAACGGGATTAGATCAGTATAACTGCGTTGCACGGGGGTGTGGGTTTTTTACACCCCTGGGCAGTGTAGTTATACCACTATAGGTCTGTAGTGTAGACCTGGCCTAAAACTCTCGTCTTACATCTTGATTATTGCAACACCCTTTTTTTTGGCCTTAACAAATTAAACCTTGCCCTACTCAGGTCAATTCAGAATGTAGTCACAACAATTTTCCTAATTATGTGGCTTTGAGCATATATCACCCTTTCCATCCCTTCACTGGCTCCCCCTTCTTACTTGCATTAAATGTAAACTGCTTGGTCTTCATTTTCAAGATTTGTCATGGCCTTATCCTCCACCCTACCCATTAATTCTCATTAACTATTGAGAAGTCTACTTCCTCTTCCAGTTGGCCCACTTCTGTCTCCCATTTATTTACATTTTCAAATAAGCACCTTTGTGCTTTTTCCCTTGCTTCCCCTTGCACTTAGGAGGAACTCACTGTGAATATCCATAAAGCTATCTCATTATCCTTCTCTAAAGCTCTTTTTAAGGCTCTCCTTTTCTGTGATGTCTACAAACACCATCACAACATTTAGGCTGCTGGTGTGCTGAGACCACTGCACATCATGGTGACCAATACTGTTTCATTGTTTCTTTGTATGTCCATGTACGTCTGTATCTATATGTTGTCTCTTGTCTTATGTTTAGATGGTAAGCTTTTTGGGGAAGCTGTTTTTGTTCTGTTTCTATAGAGTCTACTACATTGGGATTTTGGTCCATGAGTATGGTTTGTAGGCATTTAGGGTATAATAGAGGTAAAAATCCTCAGATTAAAATTTCATATACTTTTTAGTAGTAATATGTTTAGCATGTTAATCTGTTCCCGAAAGTCTTCTTTTAACTTGTATTTATAAAATTATTAAAAAAATTAATTCAGTAAAAAGGGATAATAGTTTGATAAGGCTTTTTCAAAGTAATTGGTATGCTGTACTGTGTGAAATTCCAAAGATATTGTTGGAATTAAGAAACTTGTAGTGTGCATGAAAGAAATATCCTGTAGGAAGATGCCTTAAAGGTATCCCTACACTTCAGGAGTTTTTGAATACCTGCAATATAGAATTTTGAAGGTAATTTAAGCCAGGAAAATGTCATCCAGTGTAGGAATGGTGTAGGAGTGAAATCACAGCTCTGCCCGAATGAGCATTATTAAATGTAACTTCTTATTTTATTCTCAATATTCAGAGATTTCTTCGGCGTTTTATTGATCCACTGGCTAAAGGGGAAGAGGACGTTGGCTTGGATCTCAATGAACCACTCTATATGCAGCGACTTGAGGAGGTACTACAATAATACAGCTAAAACTAACTTGTTTTTTAGACTTAAATGCTAGTGATTTAATGTGATGTTTTTAAACATCTTACAGATCAATATGGTTGGGGAACCATTTCTGAATGTAAACTGTGACCATCTGAGATCATTTGACACAAATCTTTACAGACAGCTGATCTGCTATCCACAGGTAACATCAGGCCTTTTTGAAGGTTTTCTTCTAGTTTAGTTTTTTTTTTAACACTGCATTACTTAAGTGTAAGTTAGAATGTAACTGTTTGATTATCGCTGAATAAGGCAGCAGTACTAATAGCTACATACAACAGTGCATAAGCACTTCTGTAAATGCCTAGATAGATGATATAACATTTGTGTGTACAAACTTCTTTTTATTACATAAAGGGCTTAAAGTATTTACCAGACACTTCATAGCCACCGACAGATATCGAAGAGCTGGGGGAGGGAGTCGTTGCTGATCTCCAAAGGCACATTCATGTGAGAAGCTCAGGAAACCTCCCCATTCCACTCATCAAATTTGTTGGCAAGGGAAATTGTGTTGGGATTCCTGCCAGTTTGTAGTCTGTGGATCCTGCTCTCAGTACTCGAGTTTATTTCTCTTTGCCATGTAGGTGTGTGGAGGAAGCAGGCAGTTTCAAAAGACAATTGTCTACACTACCACTTATGCCAGCAAAACTTTTGTCGCTCAGGGGTGTGGAAAAAATTCCCTGAGAGACATAAGTTTTGCCTGTATACGAGCTTGTGTGGACAGCGCTATGTTGACGGGAGACGTGCTCCTGCAGACACAGCTACCACTTCTCATTTAAGTGAATTTTTTAAGTCGGTGGGAGAGCTCTCCCATCATCATAAGGCAGCTACATAAGTGCTTATGCCTGCAAAACTTACGTCACGCGATGTTTTTCACACCCTGAGCAACAGAAGTGTTGCCAGCATAAGTGCTAGTGTAGACAAGGCCTAAATTCAAGTCTGAATCCCAGAATAACAAAGTAATGATCACTGGATCTTTATCAGTGTTTCTATGCCTGTCTTAAATCTGTTACCTGCCTCGCAACAGCTGCGAGGAGGCTTTTGCAATTCTTTTGCTTGCCTTTCTTTTGAGTTCCTCCTCTCACAGTGAAGAGCTCCAGTGTCTGATTCTGCTGCTGCTGGTAGCTTTCCTATGTAGCAATAGAATGAAACTGTGGCTCAGTTGTACTGCTGCCACATGATTCTGAGAATACGGCTGCTAGTTTTTACTCTGCTGTAGCTTAAGAAAGTTACTACTTTAAGTAACAGAACAATGGAGCTGCCTGCACATTCAGACATATCACTGTATACTTGTCTTTGCAACCATAAGAGCTAGCAACCTACTTCTTCGGAGGAAGGCTTAGGTTCTAATCTTCGTTGAATAAGGAGCCTTACTCTCCAAAGGGTAGTGGGGCTTTTTAGCCTAGTGTGTGCATTGTGTATTAATACTAAATATTAAGGAAGGTGATTAAGTTGTATGCAGTGAAATTGTCACATGGTCATGCAATACATATGATTCAAAATAACATTTGTATATTTGGCATGCTCTTCATGGCCCCTTTTTTGCTTTCCTTTTATGAATATATGTTACATTTTATTATGTATTTGTAACTTTACTTTAAAAATCAACAACAAGTCAAACCCAAAATGGTAGGGCAGTTGCACTATAGTTCAGTATTAAGGGCCAGATTAGGTGTACAGTGCTTCTGCAGTACAAAAAGATGGTTTAAACAGCCAACTGGCAATTCCTCATATGTAGGGGAATGCCCACAGAGCTCTGGTCATTCCTGTCTCCTAGCACCAAATGGAGTCCCAAAGTTGAATATTTTTGGGATAACGTAGTGTTAACTACTTAATGCCAAACTTTCTTACAAATACAATTGTTCCTTTTAAACAGGAAGTTATCCCAACATTTGACATGGCAGCTAATGAGATCTTTTTTGATCGTTACCCTGACTCAATACTAGAACACCAGATTCAAGTAAGACCATATAATGCATTGAAGACCAGAAATATGAGGAGTTTGAACCCTGAAGGTAAGATGTTTTCATTGCAGTGTAAAAAGAAAACTTGAGGATGTATGAAATTTGTTCAACAACTAGACAAATATAGATTAAAAAAGAGAAAAGATCAGATTTGGGGTCCATTTAGATTAGTATTTTCAGACTCACATAGTACATATGTTGCAGAGAAAGGACAAAAAACACAATAATGGACAACTGTTGAATAACCTGCCCACAAAGGAAACTTCTTCCTAACCTCTGTTGGTAAATAACTAGCTTGTAACTGGAAGCATAAGCGTTTATATCCCTTTTCTTAAAATTCTTATGTAACTGTGACTTTTAATTATTCATATATATTTTATTTTCTTCCTGTCTCAGACAAAATATTTTTCTACTGCATTTGTGGGGATGTAAATATCCACTTAGCTCTAATAATAAAGTCTATGGTGGACTTTGGAGACAGGCAAATGAAGAATTAAAAGCATGACCTGATCACATGCATCCTTTTCTATATTGTAGATATTGACCAACTTATCACCATCAGTGGTATGGTGATCAGAAGCTCCCAGCTGATTCCTGAGATGCAAGAAGCATTCTTCAAGTGCCAAGTTTGTGCCTTCACCATAAGAGTAGAAATTGACCGTGGCCGGATTGCTGAACCGTCAACATGCAAGAACTGTAACACAACACACAGCATGGCACTGACTCACAATCGGTCCATGTTTTCAGACAAACAGATGGTATGTTGCTTCATTTTGGTGTTGTAAAATGGAAAAGTTTTGCTTGCTTAATATTTGTCTTTTTCTTTAAAAAGTACCTTGACTATTAAAATATGCATGTTTCTTAGACTAATTATATTGAATTTCAGAATGATTCACACCTTTTTAAGTAAGCATATGAAGCAATAGAGGGTTTCAAGAATCCTTTCTAACTAAGGGGGGTTGGAGAAGTCCAAGGATTATCCATCATCCATTTGCAGGGGGTTGAGTGCTATTTTGTGCAAAAAGTTAGTCAAGCCAATTAGTGTTCACTTGTGGAATAAAAGTTATCACATTGAGACCATTCTAATGTCTAGACATATATGGGCTAGGTTAGCCCTGTCTGTAAATCTTGCTTGTTACACTTCTGCCCCATCAGATAGTAATCACTCGATGCACTGTCTCATTTCTACAACTACACTGCATAATTCTGATTGGATATTCTAATTGGGGAATTCTAATTCAGCAATGTCTTCCCACCATGTGAAATCTTTGAAAGTTTTGTGTTTGTCTACTCTAACATGTAACTGTGTCCATTTGCAAATGCTCAACTTGTTTAGTTGTAAGATCCTTTCTTACAAGTGAATTAAATTAGTTTCTACTGCTTAGAAATAGTAACAAACTTTCAAATATCTGTTTTTGTCAGATCAAACTACAGGAATCTCCTGAAGATATGCCAGCTGGCCAGACGCCTCATACTGTTGTGTTATTTGCTCACAACGATCTTGTTGATAAGGTTCAGCCAGGTGACAGAGTTAATGTTACAGGTAAAATGCGGTTTCATTTCACCTTTCTTTTCATTGGACCAAGTAGTCCAGTTTGGAATAGTGTCTGAATATTAACTGAGCACATCATAATTGGCAGAAAACTGTACCAGACAAGTAAATGTTGAAGTATGAAGTGAAAATACCAATTCATTTATATAACGGTATCTTAATTTTGGTGTAAAATACCTTTAGAGTTCTCAACATTTCCCCATTTTTTAGATAAGCATTAGTTGTAACTACAGCTGCCTGTAGTTATTATCTGTGTAGACAGAAGGGTGTATGTGTTTTTGCTATATGTTTGTATTACATGATTTCTAAAAATTAATGATTGCAGCTCTTAACCTACACTTCAAAGGGAAGGAAGCATTTTTATCATGGAGCAGCTTTTGAAAAGGTTGCATGTACTTAGTTTTTGATTGCATGAACAGATGAAGCATGTTGAAATTATTTAAATTAACTCAATTTAAATTAGGTTTAGGCTTTCTGAAACGAATTTCACAAATTGTGCTTTTGAAACTTTAGATTAGAATTTATAATGAATTAACTATAAATGGTCACTAGTCTTTTATTTAAATTTTACAAAACTGCTTTAGACAAAACACTGAAAAGTATCAGGCTAAAATTGTTTTTAATAAAAATCTTTTACTAGCCTAAAATCATTGCTGCTTCAAAACAAGCCTGCTTCACTGTTAACACTAAAAAGTTAGTGCACTAAAAGTCTAAATAACAAAATTATTTTCAAATTTTTAATATTTGCATGAGGCTAAGGATAGGTTTTAAGGATAGGAATTTCCACTGCTCTTTAGGCCATGGTCTTGCAAACACTTAAAGGCATAACTTTACTATCATGAGTAGCCCTTCTGAAATTATGGGACAGAATAGTAAAGGTAAATATATGTGTGTTTTCAGGATCAGGGCCTAAGTGACTTAGGAGCACAAGTCTTATTGATGTCAGGAGGAGCATAGCCTGATCAAAGCATTTTAACTTCTGGAAAGCTTTCCAGAGGGTTGCTGCTTCATGATGTGGCTATTTCTGTTGAATCAATCTGAAAATTGAAATGAAAAATAAAAATGTAAATAAGTCCATTTAAATACCCATTAAATTGGGCTGAGCTTATTTTTTAATTCATATCTACATTGTAATTCTGTGTTGCTTTTTTAGGTATTTACAGAGCAGTTCCTATTCGAGTTAATCCAAGGGTGAGCAATGTAAAATCTGTCTATAAAACCCACATTGATGTCATTCACTACCGTAAAACTGATTCAAAACGTTTGCATGGTGTTGATGAAGAAACTGAACAGAAAATGTTTGCTGAGGAACGTGTGGAAATGCTGAAAGAGCTCTCCAGAAAACCAGACATTTATGAAAGACTTTCTTTGGCTCTGGCTCCAAGCATTTATGAACATGAAGACATCAAGAAGGTAAACAAAATTTTACAAGTGTACAAGAACACTTGACTAGGCAATGTAACTGCAATTGTACATTTAATATATACACACTTATTGGAAATGACACTGTATATAGAGTCTTTCAAATACAGAAAAATAACAGGCTGCTGTTTATTTGAAACTGGGTTTGGTACATCCCTAATAGAACTTTAATTGAGTTTTATTTACAGTAAGCTTCAGTTATCAGAGGTCCTCGGTAATCAGAAACCTTTAGATTATACTTTGAATATTCTATACAGATACCTGCATTGAAAACTATTCAGTTTGCATTAGATGGACTCGTTTTTCCAGTTCTCTGCTCCAGACAGGATACTTAGGATGTTACTTCTAAAATTTTTAAGTTTGATGTTTTTGCTAATGACTAAAACATACTTGACATTGATCTCCACTAGTGTCTGGTACACCCTGCCGCTTCGTAGAAAAAAAATTAAGTTATTCAGAGTAAAAATTGAGTCTTTAATTTGGCTTGAACCCATGTTGACAAGCCAGACAGAGGTCATTTGTGTATGTGCAGTGGGACTAGAGCTGTTACAAGCCAGAGTGTTTTTGCAGCTGCCCTGATGTCAGAGTAACTGGATGGCTCAGGTGACATGCTGGGGCCATTGAATCCGAGCAGTGTCCATGTCTACGATGCATTCAATTCCAGTGGCTTTCCGAGAGCCTGTGTTTGGTCCTTTAATTACTCTCTGTCTGCATTCTGCATGATCTCCTTTCGGGAAGGCCTGTTCTCAGGGCAAAGCTTCTGGTTTGAGCCAGTATCTGAGTGCCCTAAAATCCATCTGCATACTCTGATTATGCTGAAAATTAATGTCTTTACAGGACCAGAGCTATGGTTAGTAGTGCAAGTTTAGAGTCATTTGGTCTAGGGGTTCCTTGGATATAGCTTTCCATTAAGGAATTGCTTTTAATTTTTCCGTTGCTCTAAAAGTTTCAAGAGAGACTGAGGCTAGAATTTATAGTGGAAATTTAGAGGAATTTGGTCAAAAGCTTTGTGAGATACAGGTCCACCTAAAATAGAGCAGGCTGTAACAATTTTTTTCAGATGTGTACAACTTTTTTGATGCAAAGGTAGAGTGAATCTAAGGCTCTGACCTTCATGCCCCTGAGATCAGCTGTTGAATGATATCAAGGACAAGTTTAGAAATATTTCAAGTTATTGCACTCAGGTTTTAGCGCCTCTGGTTACAAGAAGTTTATACCTGTGAGAATATTTGTTTCCTCAAACACATTGGTGAATGACACTGAGAGTAAAATACTGCCATTATGGTTTAAAGTACCCAGCTATGCCTCTTGAACAAAAGGGCTATGAGTTCAAATCCTTTCCGTGGAATTTTGCATTTTGTGCACATTAGTGCTGTCAACCTGCCTTTTGCTCAATATATGGGGCTACCCAGACAACTGGACTTAGTGATTAAATGTTATTAAAACCAAAAAACCACATGTAAGGTTTTTCTAGTTCCAGAGAACCAGCCACACACTCCATGTCAATATATATAGTTCAGTTCTTATCCAAAAAAGACATCTGTAGACAGTCCTTTAGTAAGTAAAAACTAAAGGTTTATTAATATATTAAAAAAGGAACAATTATTAAGAGGTTAAAATTAATTATATGCATTAATTGATTTCAGAATTTGTAGATCAGGATAATAGCGGTGATGTCAAATCTGCTAGCTTGCAGTAAGTCTCTCTGGATCACCCAAAAGGACTGCAGGTCGTCAGTCCTTTGTTCAAAGCTTTCCTTTGTTCAAAATCAAAGCTCAGAGATGTGAAGCAGGAATGAAGCTCAAGAGTGATGTAACAATGTGCAATTTATACCCACAGCGCACATGCATGGAAAGTTACTGGCCCAAACATGGAGTTCTGGGTCACAATAAGTAGGGTTACCTTTCCAGAACGTTCTGGAATGTTTTTCAAATAATAGGAAATGTCCTGGATTTTTGCAGAGCAGAAGCTGTAGCTTAGAAAGAACCTCATTTGGTCCCTCCCCTGCAGCGACAACTGCTGGATCCCATCCACCCATGCCTTGGCTCCCAGCCTTGGGGATGGGGTCCCACAGGGAGACACTGACTGATGGCTGTCACTGTGACCTGGGCTTGCACCAGTTGCCCTGCCACCATGACAGGGAGTGACCCCCCCACACACACAGGTACCCCCTTCCAGCTTGCCCTTCCCATTCCCCTTCCAGCTTCCCCTTCTCTGCAGCATCCTGTTTTTGGGAACCTGAAATACGGTAAACCTACATATGCATGGAAGATGACTGGCACAAACAAGGAGTCTTAGGTCATGTGGCTTGCTGTGTCATGAGGCATTCATTGCCTAGGTAAGTGCTGCCTAAAGAGACCTCAGGAGGGGTTTCTGGAAGAGCTGATTGTCTAGCAAGGACGCTGGATAGCCTTGATGTAAATCTGTCTTGGGGGTGTTACCCAGAAACACAACAGGTTTGCGATACAAATACACAGCAAAGTTTCATAACATCATATACAGTGATGATACGATGAGGATAATCATACTTAGCAGACTATAACTTTTCCAGTGATACCTTACATGACATACTTTATACAGAATTTAGCACAATCGTGCAATGGTGGTGATGCATCAGATATGATACGTTAGTGTAAACATGGTCACTTTCTGTTATGCAGCATCACACCAACCGTAGAATCTTCATAAGCAATCCAGAAGGAACCTAGCTCAGTGTTTAAATTCAAAGTAAAAAGTTGACTTTTCAGAGCTGGCATTTTAATTTAAAAAGTTATCTAAGCAGGTTTGACCTGGAAGTCACTAAAGCCCTAGATGAAATCCCACTACCATTTTTAGTGATACTTGACAGAAAAAAATGGTACTTCAGATTTATGTATGTTCTGTTAATTTCAGACAATTTTCATTTGACGTTTCAGTTCACCTCTTCATCAGAGATTGATTCATATAATTATCAGGAATTTGGTGTCTGAGTTGAAAAAATATCTTATTTTTATAGGGCATTCTGCTTCAGCTGTTTGGAGGATCAAGAAAAGATTTCAGTCATACTGGAAGAGGCCATTTTCGTGCTGAGATCAACATTCTTCTGTGCGGTGATCCTGGCACTAGTAAATCACAGCTGCTTCAATATGTCTATAACCTGGTTCCTAGAGGACAATACACATCTGGGAAGGGTTCTAGTGCAGTTGGTCTTACTGCATATGTAACGAAGGACCCAGAGACAAGGCAGTTGGTTTTGCAGACAGGTGCTCTGGTTCTCAGTGACAATGGCATTTGCTGCATTGATGAATTTGATAAAATGAATGAAAGTACAAGATCAGTACTGCATGAAGTAATGGAACAACAGACTCTTTCCATTGCCAAGGTAAGACGTTGCTCAACATCATACCACACTACCTAGGATAATATCTGCTGGATGATTAAATGAGATAATTGAAAAGGAAATGTAGGAACTGGAGATGCGATTGACTGAACTGAGTCACTTAAAACCCTTAAGCTGAGTGAGAGTACAGATGTTGGAGCTGTATTTCAGTGATAACATTTAGCATGTTGCAGACTTAGGACATGTGACTGCACACGGCACGTAATACTCCTTCCTGATAACTTGGTTCCATTTTATACCCACGATTTTGTAATGAGGTTGTTTAACTCTTGATCTCGAGAACCCTTTTTATAAAGCATTTTTGGTGAACCCTGCAAGAGCTCTTTAAGAATAAGTGAGTCTTGGGATTCTTAACACAGTTGCTGGAAACTTCCTTCTACTGGGAAAGGTTGTTTACTCTCAAATGTGTTCCCTTTTGACAGGCTGGAATTATTTGTCAACTGAATGCTCGCACCTCTATCCTAGCAGCTGCTAACCCTATAGAGTCGCAGTGGAATCCAAAGAAAACTACTATTGAAAACATCCAACTTCCCCATACATTGTTATCCAGGTATTATAGTTAGATTTATGTTTATATGTTGCATGTTTTGTTTTTAGAAAACAACTTTCTGCCTTTTCTGTAGAAATTGTTTATATATAGTGTGGTGGAACATGTTGATTGGGGGTGGCATTTGCAGTGTAGAAAGTTGAAGTGTGTTTTTTTTTTTTTTTTTAATTTAACCTTAAAAATAATGTTCTTAACTAATACTGTAGCAGAGGATTGTAAATGGCTGACCAGTTTCTAGTATGTAGTGTGAGATACTGAATAAGGGGATTTGGCAGTGTTTCTAAGCTTTTGCTGTAGCCAGTGTTCTGCTTGCTTGAAGACTTTGTGTCCCTGCAGAAGCACTGGGATTTTAAAATCTCAAGTATCTTAAATTGAGTTCTAAGTGTGTGTCTACTCTGGAGCTGGAGTGTAATTTCCAGCTCAAGCAGACATACTTGCTGCAGTGGTCATCAAGCTACAGTGCTAAAAATAGAAGTATAGCCACAGCAATGCAAGCGATGGGACAGGATAGGTGCTTCCAGCATGACCCCATCTGAAACCCCAAGTACATACTCCGGTGGCTAGCCACTTCTGCCAGTCATGCTATGGCGGCAACACTTCTATTTTTTAGAGCACTAACTCAGAGCTAGAGTGGGTGTGTCTACCCAAGCTGGAAATTGCACCTCAGCTCCAGTATAGACATACCCTGAGCTGCCTTTATTTCCTGAGAAGCTGTGTTAGTAGCAGGAATAATTGTTTATTAAACAATGAAAGAGGCATCAGATTTTAGGAAGCGTATAAAAATTAGTCTTTCAGCCATTGCATGCTTTACAAATTGGGAAGCCAAATATAATAGTATCCAAGTGTATGGTTTGTATTTTTATGTTAAGTGTCACCCTATTTTCTGTTTTTCGTGGGCCTGAGCCTATTGATGACAAAGTAGATTTTTAATCTTTCAAGGTACCATATCCCATACCATGAGATACCTAGTGTTCTTTTAGGAAGTGTAGAAAATTAGTAACTGTGGATGACTGAGCATCTAATTACATTCATTTAATAAGTTACAGGTAGTTGTCATCTTTTGAAATCTGACTCTAAAAATATGTCCACATCACTTTCAGAATACAGTTGCACATGTGAATTATTCAATATATTTGTAGACAAACTTCTTTTACATGTAAATAGATTCCTGCTCAGGATCAAGATGGAAGTATATGTTGACTCCATCATCACCTCATCAAGCTGAAGGTTGAATAAATGAAGTTTACACTATGCCTTGAAAGTCACAGCTTTCAGATGTTAAATGAAAGATGGCAGAAAATTCCATTGTTGAAAGCCCTCTGAAAACAGCCTTCTTTCAAATACTCAGATTTGTAGACTGAAAGCAAGATCACATTTTTACCCTCCTTTTCTATTTCCTGAGAGTATTCAGTACTTCTGATGTAATGGAAGACAATGTCAAATTTTAGATTTCAGACAACTTGCACTTGGTTGATCAAAGACACTAGACCAAGAAGTGTAAATGGTGGAAAAAGTTATGCACTAACTATTGGATCTTTATTCCATTCAGATTTGATTTGATCTTTCTAATGTTGGACCCACGTGATGAAGCCTATGACAGACGTCTTGCTCACCACTTGGTTGCACTGTACTACCAAAGTGAAGAGCAGATGGAAGAAGAGTACATGGATATGGCGGTGTTGAGGGATTACATTGCATATGCTCATAGCTATGTTAATCCCAGACTAAGTGAAGAAGCAAGTCAGGCCCTTATTGAGGTAAACCGTTGAGGATGTGAAATTTAAAGTACAAGATTAAAAAGAGCAAATCTTCCCATGGGATGAGATGTACCAGATCTTTGTATACCATTTCCTTTATTATTAGGCTCTCGAAATTTTTTTAAAATCTATGTAATATACTGACTATCCTCCCCCTCTATAATCCTGCACAGAAATCATGCTGTGTTAAACCAATCTGTCCTTGAACAGGTTAATGTCTGAGCTGACTCTTATAGTGCCACCACATAATTTCAGTAGAACTTGAACTTCCTTATGCTTGTCTTTAGATATACCTGTATAGCTAGTAGTGATAGGCTTTAGCATTCTACATATTCTTTTGTGGTCCAAGACCATATTTAGCATTAATGATAACTCAGTTTCAGGGTAACTGCAGATATATTTACCCTCTGTATGGTTCCCTTTGGGAATGTCAAGTCAGGTCTCCAGCCATCACCTGTCTCTGGGCAGGATCCTTCTCCCATATCTTTCTGACAGGATATTAAGGCTGCACAACCATTCACTATGATATCCCCCACAAGCCAATCTACCTAAAGGCCAGCCTTGTTCATTGCTTTCTCTGAGGACAATAACATTGATTTTTACCAGTCGCCCCAGAGTTCTTCCAAGCAAGTACATTTATCCATAGGGCAAATCATTACAGAGAAAACAGACCAACAATAAACAGTTTTAAACCCCCCCACTAAGCATAACTCATTTTCCACCTGGGGAGTCTCATGGGCTGATATTCCTTCTGTGATGGCACCTCCCCTTGGGCAGCAAGTTATGTCCATTTGCTGAATTAAAATGAAATCATACGCTCCTTTTGTACCAAAGCTGCTTTTTTGTTGTTGTTGTTTTAGTCTCTAGGAAACCCACCCTGAAAGAGTATTTGCAAACCACCATAGGAAGTGGAACTTCTCTGGAAGAATTTAGCATTCATAAATTTAATACAAAGACACTACATAGGATTGCAATATCTGTCACAATAGTGTCTGCCCAACTTAGCATTGACTTTTTAGAGGATTAAGCAGGAGAAGGGACATGCTACCTGTGGTAGATGTCAGTCATGTTAAGGGAAATTGTGACAACGTATATGGTATTGGGGGGGATACACAATATTTGGAATTGTTTCCAGGCTGATAATCCTTTTTGTTGGAGTCTGGATACATCCTACATAATTCATATGTGAATTACACATATATGTAATAAACATTGCCCCCTTCCTTTTTCCTTCAGGCTTACGTGGACATGAGAAAGATTGGCAGTGGTAGAGGAATGGTTTCTGCATATCCCCGACAGCTTGAGTCTTTGATCCGTCTGGCAGAAGCTCATGCTAAAGTCCGTTTTTCCGATAAGGTTGAAACAATTGATGTTGAAGAAGCAAAACGCCTCCATCGGGAAGCTCTGAAACAGTCCGCCACTGATCCAAGGACTGGCATTGTGGACATATCCATTCTCACCACAGGTTTGTGTTCACATAAGGATCATCTGGTATTTAAGTGGGTCTGTCTTGAGCAAAATATGTCCTATTTCAGTTTGGTAATGCTCTCTTCTCAGTGATTGGTTTGTGGATTTGTAAATCCATCAGACTAGATGTTGAGCAATCCTGGTAATAAATGTCAGTTTTGGATGTAATGTCAAAGTCAGTATGTTCATTTTACAATGAAATACGATTTTTAATTAATTGAAACAATTTTTGTTTGGCATCTGCAATATTTTCCCCAAGTATGTCGAATATCTAAAGTGAATAATTGATGGAGCATCCTATATTGGTAGCTCTCTTTTGGCTATAAAGAATTCAGTTTCTAATGTTGACTTTCTCATATTTAAAGGAGATACGACAGCCAATTTTATATTCTTTTGTAACTTACATGTACTTTTTTTCCAAGGGATAAGTGCCACCGCTCGTAAGCGTAAAGAGGAGCTGGCTCAAGCCTTGAAGAAGCTTATCAAATCAAAGGGTAAAACGCCAGCTCTTAAATATCAACAGCTTTTTGATGATCTCCGTGCACAGTCTGACGCAGTAAGTTTCTGCTTTCTTGGTCTACTTAATTTTTTTTTTTAAATTCTATCATATGGGGGATCCTGTGTGTACTCAATAGGGCCTCAATACAGATTATAGTTGTATTTAAATTGAAAAGGAAAACTAAAAGGGAATCTTGAGTAGGAGTAGAGACATTATTTTACCTCTGTATTTGGCACTGGTATGACCTCTGCTGGAACACTGTGCCCAGTTCTGGTGCCCACAATTCAAGAAGGATATTGATAATTGGAGGGGGTTCAGAGAAGAGCCATGAGAATGATTAAACGATTAGAAAACATGCCTTAAAGTGATGGACTCAGAGCTTAGTCTGTTTAGCTTAACAAAGAAAAAGTTAAGTGCTAAATTGATTATAGTAATATCTACATGGAGAACAAATTTTATTATGGGCTTTTCAATCTAGCAGAGAAAAATATAATGCTATTCCGTAGCTGGAAGTTGAAGCTGGACAAATTCAAATTGGAACTAAGGTGTAAAGTTTTATAAGTGGGGGTAATTAACCATTGGAAAAATTTACCAAGGATCATGGTGTATTTTCCATCGCTGACAATTTTAAGATCATGATTTGCATGTTTTTCTAAAAGATGTGCTCTAGGAATTACATCTATGCTATGTGTTATACAGTGGTCCCTTCTGACGTTGGACTTTATGAATCTATTTACTTGATGACACATCAATCAATTAGCCTCCTAGTCAGTTGATTATCAGGTGTTCCATGTAACTATGTTAATTCTGGTTTTAATTAGTGTTGCTTTCATAGACATAAGTTCCATCTGTGGAGTAGGAAAGATCTTGATTACTTACATGCTTATCTTGCTGACAAAAATAAGATAATTATTCCTGTCAGCTACGTGTGACTATTCTAGTTTGCATGTCAACAAAATTGTTAGTTATGAGTGCAGAATCTTATTACCATTTAGGATGCGTAAGCCAGAAAGAACCCAGCTTAACTGTTGCATTTCAGGAGTGGTTTCACAGCTTAAAAGGACAAAACTTTTACCTAAAACCTGGAAAACTTGATATGAAAGTTGGTGAGACAAACAAAATCACAGGTTTTTGCTTAGAGGCTGTGTAGCCTGTTGTATATGTTCTCAAACTTTTCTCTTTCTTTTAAGGCTGTCACTAAAGAAATGTTTGAAGAAGCACTTCGTGCCTTGGCTGATGATGATTTCTTGACTGTGACTGGAAAGACTGTTAGATTGCTGTAATGAAATGCTAACTTAACAGTAGAGTTTTACTGTTTTTTTTTTTTTCCTTGAGATCTTTTTATCACATTTAAGAATATCATTCATGATGGTGATCTGTTGATGAATACCACTGTCGGCACTGTAAATAACTAGATTCTGAAGGACTGCAAAAATCCTAAACCAAACACAGTGATGTATTTGTTTGAACAAAATGGGTTATTATCATTTTAGTGCAATGTGTATTTTCAATAAAGTGCTTTGTAGAACAAGCTAAAAATTTTTATGCATTTTAAAGCCCAAATGTCAAATTTCATCTTGAACCACTGCTATGTGACATAAATGCAGCTTGAATCATTTTGTTTTAATTAATATTTTTACTAGAGAGAGAATACTTGCTTGTGACTTTAATTTCTAAAATAAAGGCCACTGAACTGATTATTAAGCTTTTTGCCTTTCTATGCATTTCATAAAATGAAGCTAAATTATAGTGAATACTTCTCAACTTCCCAGTATTCAGCAACTGCAAACAGATTATTTTGTTTTCTAGCCGTTTGAAAGAATGAAGTAAGCATTTTTCCCTCAGATTATTGCTCGTTTCTCTTCCTCCTATCAATGTTGTTGTTCAAAGGTGTCTTTTTCTGCTTTGAACTAACTTTTACCATAACAAGTTAAAATGAAGTCTGTTTCATTTTAGGTAATTTTCCTACAGTAAACACCTATTGCTGTAAGATTATATAATTCATTAGACAGCTCAGGATGTCTTTCCAGTCATTTTCTCTCTTCTTTTGGGATGGGAAGGTAAGTCAGAGGATGCAGCATGTAGGTATAACACTAATACTACAGACATTTTATAAATGTGGAAATGTGACCCTTATTTAATTATGTTCCGCATCTGCACTCAGAACACAAAGCCAGTTCTCACAGTTTCAGAATATGCAGAGATTCCCTACATGTAAATGAGGTCAAAAGTGTTTTTGAACATGACGAAAGATTCTCTGGAAAACTGAAAACAAGCTAAAGATGATTAAAGTTCAATACACTAGAAACTGATAAACTCAAAACAGTAGGATTAAATTATCAATATCCAGCAGAGTAAAAAACTAAGCAGGGTGTTCCAGTATTCTGCAGTACTGCGTTATTGAAAAGGAGGACAGAGCTTGCAAATGACAATTGTTAGTCAAAAGTACCACTTAAGTGACGTGGACAAAAAAATTACATTTGTGTGCATATCGCATTATGTTGGAAGCAATAACTTCAACTATTTACACATGCTGTTGGATTCTAAATTAACCACTGAGAAGAAAATTATGGGTGTCTTTAGAGCTAGTTCAATGAAAAATTCTGGTCCCTGCGGAGCAACAGTTGCAATGGGGGGGAGAGGTGTAGTATGCCTAAGGAATGGGATAGAAAATAATACCAAAAATGTCAAGTCCTGGTACCCCAAGTTTGGAACACAGAATTTGATTATGATTCACAGTATCTCAAACAATACAGCTCACCTAGAGAGGGTTCAGATATGGATGTCACTAACTTGTAGAGATTCCTAGGATAAGATACTAATGTGAATGAAAGATGACTTTAAAAAAGGGGGGGAGGGGCAGGGGGATGAAGATGTTCAACTTTATTCTTCAGACCATGAACCAACCTCTGAATCATAAGTGTTAGGAAGAAAGTCTGATTATTTTAAGTTGTCCACTGAATGTTTTCTTGCACTTTTCCTTTAAGCATCTAGTGCTGGTCTTGATCAGAGAGAGTAAACTAAACTGATGACTGTTAAATTAAAACAGAACACACCCAGTTACCCCTTTAGGTGGAGAAAACCCTAAAGTAAAGATCAGTCTTCAAGGACTGAAACGATTGTCATCATACAGAAACTGCAGGCTGCATCTGCTTACTACCAAGGTTAAATTTACCTACAACAAATGTAAAATGTATGTTGAATCTTGCCTCTAAAAACACTGCATCATTAGTTTCTTCTGAAATAA
Source organism: Mesoclemmys tuberculata (assembly GCA_007922155.1). Classification (NCBI taxonomy): domain Eukaryota; kingdom Metazoa; phylum Chordata; order Testudines; family Chelidae; genus Mesoclemmys; species Mesoclemmys tuberculata. The sequence continues at coordinate 65,080,018 of ML675601.1, forward strand.
ACATCAAGACTAATTGTGTTTTCCAAATCTTGAACTTCAGCTCCCTTTCATTTGCTGCTCTGCTTAAAAAATAAATAAGGCTTATAGTACTTCCTTTGGGAAATTATGCTGGCGCCTAATCAAGCTGTCAAAAACCTTTTCCTCATATTCATCTTAAGTTTTCATCTTCCCAGCATTCATAATCCATGTACTATCTTAAAAATAATTCCTCTCTAATCCTTGTGGCGAAGAATATCTTTAAAAGAAAGAGGCAGCAAATTCTATTAAAAACAGCAAGTACTCATTCCTCAGTGTTGGAATGTTTTTAAAGTCAGTTGCATTTTGGGTGGTAAACTTAACTTTTGAATCATAGGAATTTTCTTTATAAACAGTGGCTCTCCCGTGGTTCAACTATAAATTTTTGCTCAGATGATGTTATTCTGTGAAGGAAGTGAACTGGTAATTCTCTTGTGCAGGGGAATAAAAATGTATATATGATCTTAAACATCAGTACCAGCTGGGTTTGAAGAATTTATTTTTTGAACATAAATAGATAAATAAATAAATTCTTCTTACATATGAATGCAAACAGAGGGGTGAGAACCTCTCAAATCCCACATAAGTAACTAGGTGAATAAAATTATGGAAACACTTAAGGATTATATTTGAAAATGGTTCTTTACTGAAGGTTCCGAGTATAGGATTTGGTTCTTCCCTTTATGAACTAATGCTTTCATGTTACAAATATCAATCTTAAAATGTACAGTAGGAAGGAAATAAACTGAGAAGGCCATTAGTAGCTCCCCCAAATGATTGCTGAAACTGATTGAGAATTTCTGTTCATGGTAAGCCTCCATAAAGGAATAGTGTTTTCAATTGATCCAATGTTCACTCTGATTTATTAAGACGTGTTTATGCTGTCCTTTCATGTAGGTGATTCTAATTAAACCTAGCTGTAAAGGGGGAATGGAATGCATAGCATCTACAGGGAAACCTTATTCAGGCTGCCTTTATAGAGAAAGGAGTAAAAAGGGGAATAAGACCAATGTTAAAAATACTTTCCACATCACCTTTAGAGAATATATCTGAAAATTACATTGTTTTAGTGCTAAAAAGTCTATAATCTCCCAAAAAAACCAGTTAAAGTGGAATGGGACAGCAAACATTTCCATTCTTCTGGCATGGAATGCTTTCACAAAAGAGGATAAATGGGAAAGAGAGAGGGTTACTCACCTTGTGCAGTAACTTCAAGATGTGCCCCCACCCCTCTTGTGTGCTCTACTGTAGGTGGGGCAACACCTTTACGTCTGGTCTTCACTCTTCGATAGCAGTGCCTGTTGGATTGCACATGTGCACCTCCCTTCCCTCAGGCAGTACATTAGTCCTGTGCAGTCTGTCTGGCCTCGATTCCTTCTCATATGTTACGATTTAAAGCAGAGTGGAGGGTGGGCAAGGAAGAACACGGGGAGACATATCTCAAAGAATCTCAGTTACTGCACAGGTGACTAATTCTCTCTTCTTCCATTGATGTGCCCATGGCTGCTCCACTGTAGGTGACTACAAAGCTAGAAAGTTGGGACTTCAGAACACCTTCTATGGCCAAGAATAGGACTGTACATCCAAGGATAGTGTCTGTAGAGAAATCTTGCATGAGGGTGTAGTGTTGGGCAAATGTATCTGAGAATGTCCATGTGGCTGCTTTACATATGTAAATGTAAACAAGTATGTAAATGAAAGTTAGCATTCCTGAAATTGTCACTTTTTAAAAGGTAACAGTGCTGAGAACTAGGGAACTGTGAAACATATTTAAACAGGAGCAGATTATAAAGACGAAAACTGTAGGGGATTAGCAATCCCAAATTGTTTGATGAAATTGTGGAATTTATAGGCCAAATAAAAACTCAAAAGTTAACTATTTAGTTTAGCAGAATTTAATAAAATGATGGGCTGTTTAATCAGTATTATTGTCTATGTATATATATATACACACACACACACTGATTTCTTTGTGCTGGCAGTGGAGCACAATTTTAGAGGAGCATGTTACTACATATGAAAAGCAAACACAGTCTTAAAGAGAAATCAAAGGTACAGTGTAAACATAAATCCATCACATCACAACAAACAAATTCAAAATAGCTTTTCATTGCTCCTGTTAATGATTTAGTCTTAAGTCAGGGTATATACCAAAAACGTGTATTTGTTCCTCTTTTACAGCTATATTTGTGTCTTTCCTCCCCCGCACCCCAATATAAAGGAAGAAATATTTAAATTCCGTTTGTTGCACTTGACTGCGATTATCAGAAAAGGAAGTTTTAGCTTTGAACAAAGCTAATATTAGATGTGTTTATTTTGTTTTACTGATTTTCAGTTTTAGAACAAATAATCCAGTCAAAATGCATATTGGAGAATGCGGGCATCGATCCCGCTACCTCTCACATGCTAAGCGAGCGCTCTACCATTTGAGCTAATTCCCCTTTTCTCAAAAATATTCTAAAGTAGTTTGTAACCAGAAAACTGTGCTTAGTTAATATATGAAAGTTTCTCATAACATATTTCAACATGTTAAGCCACCCATCACTGGAGTGCCCCTGTGGCGTAGACCTTTCTACCGAAGAGGTCTAGTCTCCTGCCCTCTTTGTTTTTAGGAGTGGAGCTCTGGGCCCCCTGTCTCTCCTTCTGGTTGGCAGCATCCACAACCAGAGTACCCGGGACTGGGTGAGTAAAAAGATACTCGTGCCCTTCGGTTGGCACGTAGTACTTCTTCTTGGTGCCCTTAGAGGTTTGGGCGACTGAGGAAGGGGTTTGCCAGACTGCCTTGGCCAGGTGCAACACCCTTTCATGAACAGGGAGGGCCACCCTGGAAGGGCCTTGGGTCTCCACCTGCCCAAACAGGGGGTCTACCTCTTCCTCCAGCACCTTGACCTCCAAGTCAAGGTCGGAAGCCACCCTTTTCAGGAGCTCCTGGTGGACTCTGAAATCAATGAGAGGCACCCCCTGATCCCTAAAAGCTGCCTCATCCAGCGACGAAGAAGAGGACGGGTGGCAGGGTCCTGTTGAGGGGCCCTCCCCCGGGTCCAACTCCTCTACAGAGGAGCAGTCCCTTTCCTGCACCATGGTGCTTGCAGGGGAGCCTGCTGAGCAACAGAGGCAGGGGCCGACGTAGTTCCCTGCCCCAGCTGTGCTTTCCATGGGACCCAATGTGGCCTTTGCCAAGGGGGCTGGGGCCAACCTGGTGTCAGCGCCGGTGCCAGTGCCGGGGGATGTACCTCATCCTGGTGTCAGGCCTTCTGGGAACTTGAGCTGGGGGAATGGTGCCAGCAGTGCCGCTGGGAAGAGCCGCTTCGGGACCCACTACCAGACAATCCTGAAGAGTGGCGGTGCCGTCTGGAGTGGTGCCGATGCCTTGGCGAAGCTGATGACGATGAAGAGCAGTGCTGTGGGACCAAAGACTTGTGTCGTCTTTTCCCTGGTGCCGGCGAACGGTGCCAACAGTGGTGCCGAGTCCGAGTCCGACCGGCGAGAGTGGCTAGCCAGCGATGGCAAACTGGAGCGGTGCTGTCTGGGGACCGGGTCCGGTGCCGTGAAGCATTTTCATCGGAGGAAGACGAAAAGAGAGATTAGCTATCGAGCTCAACTCTCCTGGGTCGGGTGGTGGGCGGCCGTTCCAGTGCCAGGCGTGTCCACCCTTCGGGGACACCCATCGCGGGTTTGCCCCGGGACACAGGACCTGACTCCCTCAGCCGAGGGAGGGCCGGAGGTGTGGGCAAGGCCAACAAGGCTCAAGCCACCTCGAACGCCTCCAGCATGGAAGGGTGCTGGACAGGGGGGTCCCCCACTCCCAGGAGTCAGGGGAGGATCCCTGTGTGTCGGTGCCGGAGGCTGCTGCTGCAGCTCCAGCACCTCAGGACTCAACCCTGGCCGCTCCTGCAGTGCAGGGGAGGTAGAGCGCTCCGCGCGCTGGCGGCGCTTCTTCTTTGCCACTGGAGACGCCCAGTGCTGAGGCGCCTGTGGTGCTGGTGGAGCACTCTGCACTGACGAAATGCTCGGTGCCAATGAAGTCCAGAGCGACTTGGACACCGGGCGCAGCGCAGACTCCATGAGAATGGCCCTAAGCCGAACCTCCCTCTCCTTCTGGGTTCTCGCTTAAATGCCTTTCAAATACGGCACCGATCCCTCTGATGCTGCTCCCCCAGGCACTTGAGGTAGCGATTGTGAGGATCACTGACTGGGAAGGCCTTTCTGCAGCCAGTGCAGTGTTTGAACCTCGGCAAGCCCAGCATGGCTGGGTCGCTTGAGCCCTAAGGCTCTCTAACCCTAACTAAACTATTCCTAACTCAACTTAAACTATCTGAGTTCAAGGAGAACTGCTAACTACCTAAACACAATAAAAAGGGAAAGAATACTTGCAAGCAGCAACAGTTGTTCCAGCGACCGACATGGGCGGAAAGAAGGAACTGAGGGTCCGCATGGTCAGCGACGCCCTATATACCGCAGCATGAGCGTGGCAGTCCAGGGAGCGCTGGAGCCGGCCCCTACAGAGATTGCTAGGGGAAAAAGTTATCCGGGAACCGTGCACGAGGGCGTGCACGCACCTAAGTGGAATGCATATGAGCAATCACTTGAAGAAGAACTTTTAATATTATTCATTTATTCCTTTATAACAGCAGAGTTGATTATTTCATTTTGGAATTAAGCCAATGGAAAAAGGTGAGAAAGTTTTCAGGATATGTGTGTTTTTTTAAAGAGTTCTGATAGTTTTATTTTTAGTAAATGATCAACAGGACAAATAATTTTGTATTAATTGATTTTCCAATAACAAAAAATCAAGCAATTAATTTTATATAGCTTTGTGTATAAGCCTTCTTAAGCTAAATGAAAAATAATTGCATTTTCTTCTGTTGGTTGCACCTATAAGTGTCTAAGAAAGAAGAAATGCAAATTAAAACCAAAACCATCACTGAAAAGAACAAAGAAAACGTGTTGTAATTAATTGCTATTGGTTCCCTTTTCCTTGCCCACCCCAAAAAAAATCACAGTGGAGAATGCGGGCATCGATCCCGCTACCTCTCACATGCTAAGCGAGCGCTCTACCATTTGAGCTAATTCCCCTTTTTGTAATGCTATGCCAAAGTAGTTTGTAACCGGAAAACTGTGCTGAGCCACTATATGAAATTCTGTTGTTATAATAATTCATAGTCCAACTTTTGTAACTTTAATGTTGCTGTTGTGTTGTTCTTTCTACACAGAACTGAAAAATGTAGCCTTCATCTAGCTTCCACCAATAAACAGTAAAAGCTTTTAATATTATTCATTTATTCCTCTATAATAGCAGAGTTATTTCATTCTGGAATTAAGCCAATGGGAAAATGTGAGAACAGCCGAAAAGGTGTTCAGGATATGTGTAATCATTTAAAGACTTTTGATTAATTTTTATTTTAATTAAATAGTCAACAGGACACATTTTGTATTAATTGATTTTCCAATAACAAAAATCACGTAATTAATTTTATTTGGTAATAGCTTTGTGTATGAGCTTTCTTAAGCTGAATGAAAAGTAATTGCATTTCCTTCTGTTTGTTGCATATAAAAGTGTCTGAGAAACAAGAAATGCTAATTAAAACAAAAATCATCACTAAAAGAATTCAAAAGAGTAAAGAAAATGTTTTGTAATTAATTTCTGTGTTCTCTTTCCCCCTCACCCAAAAAAAAAAAACATCAGTGGAGAATATGGACATTGATCCCACTACCTCTTACATGCTAAGCAAACACTCTACCATTTGAGCTAATTCCCCTGCCTTACTTCTCTTTCAATAGGTTATTAGCTGAATGTGTTTGAGCATTTGTCCTGAACCATTGCATGTTCTCTTATCACAGAACAAGATGGTTTCTGCTGACTCATCCTGCCATTTAGCACTAGCAAGACACTCAGATAGCTGCTTAGCCTACTCAGACAGAACAATTATTTCAAATTAGTAAAAAATTTCAAATTTCATTATTAAAAAAAATTGCTTCACCTCTGAGATCAATGTGATCAATCTGACCAGCTGTGATCATCAACTGCTCTCATCTTTTTATGTGTTTACTTAGTTTTCACATTAAAACCTAAGTGTCCCATTGTTTAAAAGCAAGCAGATATTTTGCCCCTAGAAATCTTGACAGCATTGTTTTAACCTGTCTTTTGAGCACTGAGGTTTACCGACACATCTTATTGTCAAAATAAAACACAATGTAACAACTAGTGCTACTGGGTTAATACTATTTGATCAATAAGAGCAAAATCTGCATTGTCATTGAGTCTTCCCTGCCACTGTATCACAGGACCACACGTCAATTAACATGTCAATTATAGTGGCTACTCATGAAAAGTTTCTTTCATTTTTGAAAAATCATGCCAGTTTGAAAGAGATTCTATAAATTTAAGATAGAGAATACTATGAGCACACATCTAATGGATTAAGGATTTGCTAACCGATAGGTTTCAAAGTGTAACTGTAAATGGGATAACATCACTGAGCAGGTATATTTCCAGTGGGCTCCTGCAGGGATTAGTTCTTGGCCCTACACTATTTAAATTTTTTTATCAATGACATGAAGGAAAACAAAATCATCATTGATAAAGTCTGCAGATGATACAAAATTGGGGAAATAATAAATAATGAAGAGGACAGTTCACTGATTCTGAGCAATCTGGAATGATTGGTAAACTTGGCACAAACAAACAAACATGCTTAATATGGCTAAATGTAAATGTATTGATCTAGGAACAAATAATGTAAGCCATACTTACAAGATGGGAGACTATCCTGTGAAGCAGTGACTCTGAAAAAGATTGGGGATTGTGGTGGATAATCAGTGGATCATGAACTCCCAGTATTAAATATGAACATGCTCACATTCCATGACAATTGAACACACAGTTTATAGAAGAGTAATATGTTAAATGTTATATAGTGTTAATCTGTTCCACCTTATATTCAGCTGTAACACTCTGACTACCTTTACCAGATCTGAAGAACAGCTCTATGTAAGCAGAAAGCTTCTCTTTCACCAAAAGAAGTTGGTACAATAAGATATATTACCTCTCTCCCTTTGCCTCTTTAATATAATGTTAAAGGTATTTTTAATGGGCATCAATTTCTCTTGGAATTGCCACATGCCTCCCAGTCACCTTGCTTTTCCATGCCATAAAAACAGACACACAACGCAACCCTCTGCTCTAACCACATTTACAAATAGGATGAACTGATTAAAACATCATCCCTGACAGTTTTTATAAAAACAATATTTATACTTACTATAACTCAATCAATTCTGCCTCAACTCTGCTGCATTGCCTTATCTTTTATATTTCACAAATTCTTTCAATACTTCTGTACTGTCAAAATTACGTTTAGCTTCAATAAACAGTAAAAAAAAATATCACTCATGCATATTATACACATCCCTTCTTAAAAAGTCATAGCTTAATTTAATATGTAAATTTATTTTGATCCTTTACAAAAAATTTTAAGAGCAGGATGCAGCTAGATTTTAAAAAGAAAATAAGTGTTTAGAAGGGTGCAACAGAAAATCACAAGAAACAGTGGGAACTCTTGGAGTCCTTTTGTTTCATTTTTTCAGCTGTCAAGAATTACCTTCCTTTCTCTTCTGTTCATGCAGCTATGCTAATCTTAAAGAAAACAGAACATTACAAAACAGACCTTCCCACAAAACAAAACCCCAAGAAAATATATATTTTTTTAAATTAGAAAGCATCAAAACTTAACTTAAAATATGCATATTCCTCACAATAGAAAAAACTGGTCCTTTGGAAAGAAACGGTCTGTGCTTTTTAAAAAAAAAAACCTCCTGGAGAATGCGGGCATCGATCCCGCTACCTCTCGCATGCTAAGCGAGCGCTCTACCATTTGAGCTAATTCCCCCTACTGGATAAAGAACTCAGCTGTCTGTTAGTTACTGTTTTCTAGGTCCTCATGCCCACATGTCAATGAAAAGGTCATTGCCAGGGGATCATTCACTATAAAGCCCAAATTTCAAGCACAAATTATTTCATAATGACACAGCCTTCTTACATTCTACTTTGCAGCCACGCATAAGAGTATATAGCTCAAGTTATCTGCTTGGTAGTGGGACTAAAATCCATATTCTTTAGCACAACAGACAAGACTACACAAATTGTTTATTTTAGGACAATTCCTGAAATCTTTACAAGCAAGCAAAAGCAAATTGCTTTTGATTTTATTAATCCGAGTTCTGCTTGAGTAAAATATGAGTCCAGATTAAGCATTTGATTGTTTACAAATTATCCAACTGAGCTGCAACTGGATCACAGATCTTTTCAGAGGTCTGAATATCCACGATTTGTAGACTGATCTGCACAATTGAACAGTTATGACAGTAAGGTGTACCATGTTTCTCTTAAAAACCTATGTAAGTATCTTAACAGATCTGAAATAAAGTTATTAAATGGCTACACAGAAATTTCCCAGTAAATTTCCCCAGTATAATAATATCCCTGGATAGCAAGAAGCCAGCCAAATCACTTTAATACTCTTTCCCACAGCCACCAATATAGTAGGTATGGCTGGAGACTGCATTGTCCCTGAAGCCTGGCTATTCCTGCCCACTGCAGTGCCCCTTTGGGGTTGTGGGCAATCAGGTGTATATTACATGAAGGGTAAAATTAGCTCCCAGGCAGTCCCAAAACCTTCCTTTTCCCCTGGAGTCCTGTACTCACAAGAAGCTGGTTGGACCTAAGAATTGGGGCCACCATAATTATTGGAGAATCTTCTAAGAATATATTCCCACTCATCTCTGCTAGTTTTCTGTACTTTTTCATGCTCCCCTTTTTAAAATTCTTTTTAAAATTCATCATTAAATTAAAAATACTCCATGCAATGCAAAGAGAAAAGGAATTATGACTATTTAATAAACAAGGGAAGTAGTTATTGGTCAATACACACTTTCCAAATATATCAACCTGGTCAGCAATGAAAAAACGCACTCACAGGTATAACGAATAAATCATCTCACTATAACAATTGTGTAAAGTGCATTAACATGAAATGGTGCATACAAGGAATAAGTCCCTATCTTCCACATCATGGATAGTGCATGTGTCTTCATGTTGTCCCACCAATGTGACTAAACTTTAACCTTGAGACCACCTCTGGAATTAAAGGGTAAGTCAGTCTCCCAACCCCATTCAATCCTTCGTCTCCCTGATGAGATTGCCAGCAAAGGTGTCTTTAATAAAGACGTGTGCTCACTTTGTACCTGTTGTTCTTCTCGATGTGTTGCTCACAGTTACCGGAATTTCTTTCCCCTTAGCAGTTCTTGTGGGGCCAGCTTCGGTGCTCCCTGGAGTCTCGCACACATGCCGCGGTATATTAGGCACTGCCAGCTCTATGTCCCCTCAGTTCCTTTTTGCTGTCAACTCCAACAGTGAGGAAGGAGGGTGGGTCATAAAATAGACATGAGCAACACATCAAGAAGAACAAGAGTTACAAGGTGGGTAACTGTCTTTACTTCTTCAAGTGCTTGCTCATGTTGATTCCACTGCAGGTGACCCACAGGCAGTACCTTGGAGGCAGGTTCAGAGTTCACAGATCAGTTGATTGTAGCACCGTTCCGCCAATGCTGGCATCATCCATTGCCTGCTGGATGATGGCGCAGTGGGATGCAAAGGTATGCACCAACAACCACGTAGCAGCTTTGCATATGTCCTGAATAGGCACTCGCACCAGGAATGCCAGGGAAGAGGCCTGCACTCTAGTAGAGTGGGCCATGACATTTCCCAGAAGGGGAACTTTTGCCTGCTCATAGCAGAACCTTATACAAGGTTATCCAAGAGGAGATTCGCTGCAACAAGACAAGGAAGCCCTTCATCCTGTTGACCACCGCTACAAACAGCTGCATGGACTTACAAATCAGTTTTGTGCTTTCTATGTAAAAAGCCAGTGTGCACCTCTGTTTCTCCTCTGAAGTGTGCAGCTTCTGGAAGAATACCAGCAAGATGTCTTGGCATAGAATTTTGACACCACCTTGGGCAAGAAGGCTGTGTGGGGCCTCAGCTGTACTTCATCCTTATAAAAGACGGTAGAGCAGCTCTGAGGTAAGTGCTCTGATCTCGGATACCCTCCAAGCCGAGATGACAGAATCAGAAGATTGGAGTTGGAAGGGACCTCAGGAGGTCATCTAGTCCAACCCCCTGCTCAAAGCAGGACTAACCTCAGCTAAATCATCCCAGCCAGGGCTTTGTCAAGCCGCAGCTTAAAAACCTCTAAAGATGGAGATTCCTCTATCTCCCTAGGTAACCCATTCCAGTGCTTCACCACCCTCCTCATGGAAAGCTTTTCCCTAATGTCCAACCTAGACCTCCCCCACCGCAACTTGAGACCGTTGCTCCTTGTTCTGTCATCTACCACCATTGAAAACAGCCTAGCCCTATCCTCCCTGGAACCTCCATTCAGGTAGTTAAAGGCTGCTATCAAATCCGCCCCCCCTTCTTCTCTTTTGCAGATTAAACAAGCCGAGTTCCCTCAGCCTCTCCTCATAAATGTTATGCTCCAGCTCCCTAATCACTTTTGTTCCTCTCCACTGGACTCTCTCCAACTTGTCCATCTCCTTTTTGTAGTGAGGGGCCCAAAACTGGACACAGTACTCTAAATGTGGCCTCACCAGTGCCGAATAGAGGGGAAAAATCACTTCCCTTGATCTGCTGGCAATGCTCCCACTAATGCAGCCCAATATGCTATTAGCCTTCTTGGTAATCAGGGCAAACAGCTGACTCATATCCAGCTTATCCATTGTAACCCTTAGGTCCTTTTCTGCATAACTGCTGCTTAGCCCATTGGTCCCCAGTTGTAGCTGTGCATGGGATTCTTCTGTTCTAAGTGGAGGACTCTGCACTTGTCCTTGCTGAACACTTGACTTTGCACTTGTCCTTGTTAAATGTGATTTACTGAACAATGAAGGGTGCTCGTAATATGGGAAACAGGATGATAATTTTTCACATTATTTGGCAATATCTTAGTATTAGAAATTTCTGGTCAAGTATTACCAGAGTTATAGAAATATAGTGAATCAAATTAGTGGATAAATCAGAATTAAATTTGTTACATGTGCCTTCTTGTATAGTATTGTGCTTGGATAGTTTTTGGCTACAGTTTAGCAGTATTCATTATCATAAGTGAGGGAAGAACTCATACACTCCGAACTCAGTGAGAATCCATATGCAGTTCTGCTCAGTGACTTGATGTTCCAGCTCTCTGCAAAAAAAAGCTGGAGGTCAGTTTCAGAAAGGAAGATTTCAAATGTCTCTTATTATTTACAATTATAGGGCATGACTATTTTCAAACTGGTGTAAAAAGAGTAACTCTTTATATCAATTTCATTACTTCAGAGTCTAATCTCATATGATGTAAATTAGATCATTAGCCTTTCTTTGCTATTAAAATAAATGGGATACTAAACGATAGACGAAGACAAGGTGATAGGATGAAGCAAACATGGAGGGGTGTGTACTATGGGATAGGGTCCTGGATTTTTACTTATTTATTTCTCATTCAGTTTATATGTGAATGGAAACTTTACCAGGCCACTGTGCATGACATATGTGAGGCTGATGTCCACAAAAATCAAATCTCAGGCTCCTTCTCAGCTTGACTCTCCCACCTCCTTGGTGCCAGTGCCATCTATCCTCAATGTTTTGACATTTGGGGATTGTTCAAGCTAAACCTAACGCATCTGGACAGGTATTCAAAGTGTCTATTATTAATTATCTATATAAAAACTGTGGCCAACGGTGTGTTCAATTAACATGTACAAGGAGAAAGAAGTAGCAGTCAGTAGCTGGAGAACCAAATAGCTGTGAGTTTAACCTCCCCCACGTTCCCAAAAAAAAGGAACTCGGGAGTTTTGTTTCTGTCCTGAATAAGGAAGGGACAGAGACATGTTTGTTTAAACCCTTGGGAAAGAGTTTGGGGAGATTTGGGTTTGCTTTGACCCTGAAGGAAGACAGAATCCAGCAGTTTTGCTTAATCCTGAGACAAAAGGAATCGGTGAACTCCACTCTTTCTCTGACACTGGAGAGAGTGAAGTTTGGGACTATATTTATTACATGCCCTAAAGAAAACACTTCTGGTTTCGTTTCAGTTTCCTTTCTTGATTTGACTGGGATTCTTTATGGTGGAAGGACCACGCACAGGCAGGGATATTCCATCTATTCCCCCTTTCCTACTCTAATACTCAGAATGGTATCTGTGAACACATTAACTGTCTTTGCAGGACAGCTGGGTTAGAGCACAAATATATATTTCCCCCATTATATTATCTTTGGGATTATCTTTGTTCTACTGTATTACTCTGAAATCACCCAGAGGACACTGATTTAAAATAGAATTTGTAGAACCAAATATATAACAAACAAAACTCAACCCATCCATTTCTCACAATACATAAAATTCATAGCATGACACAGTAGATTTTAACTCTTTTCTGTATGGGTGATCAGAGGCCTTACATACTGTAACTCAGATTTTTGCCATGATCAAAGAAACAGACATTAAAGATGGAAGCCTATAAAACAAACCTAATCCATCAACCTCTAGGACTGCAGGGTTGTACCCTCCAGGCAGTACATTCTTCAGTGATTTGACCAGTTTAGTTTTACTATCAAGACAGCTGTGAAGTTTTACAGTACTTTCCCAGAGTGAAGCTCCCTATTCTCACCTGTCTGTCCTTAGAATTAGGTTTGGTGGACTCTTTACTGCTCTGTTCCTCTACCACAGGTCTATGTCTCAGAGGTTTCAACCTCACTCTCCTGTCCTGGCAGGTTCTCAGTGAGCGTGGTATTGCAGCATAAGGGCTATCAGACACTAGCAAAGGGAAAAAATATGAAAGGAATTAACAGGGGACAAAGATTTGACTGGAAATCTGAAATGCATGTGCAATATATGGGTGCGTGCGCCCCATCATGAGATGGTTATGAACATTATCATCCACAACAAGGATATTTAGGTTAGACATTAAGAAAAACTTCTTACCGTAAAGGTAGTTAAGCACTGGAACAAATGACCTATGTTTCAGAATCCCTGTCATTGGAGGTCTTTAAGAATAGGTTAGACAAACTTCTGTCAGGGACGGTCTAAATAATACTTAGTCCTGCCTCAGCACAGGGGACTGGATTAGATATCCTACTGAGGTGCCTTCCAGTCCTACATTTCTATGATACTGTTGTGGAAATGGGATTGGAGGGGTGAGAACAGTCTGTAAACATATTTCTGGCCCTCCAATAGGAGGACCTCATCCCTCACCAGTTTCTGTTTTTCAGAAACAGAGCTCCTATGTTCCAATGCAGTTCTATCTAAATCATTGCTCTTCTTGTCAGACAATCAAGGGCTACTGCTTTCAGCTTTAATAACATAAATTCCTCCCTTTCTCTTCTTCATCCCATATCCACAGCTACACGCACTGCACCCACTCTTGCTTTATTAAATTTTTCTACACTCTCCCATGCAGTGGAATCTGGGAACCTCAGAATCTTGATGCCAGACAATCTGGCACAATTCAGAGTCTGAAGTACATATAAAGCACCCAATTATTTTATTCAGAAGGATCCAGCAGAAACAAAACTAGGCCCAAGTTTATACTTAAGATAATAAATACAGTCATAATAATTTCAGATTTAAAGCTTAGCCACCGCCTTCCCTAACAACAAGGCAGTCAGAGAACTGTACAATAATAAAATGAATATAAATCAAGAGAAACCAGCTTAGAAAAAATGTTAGGAGAAAGAAGGAGGGGAAGGAAATCTCTGGAGGTAGCATGGGAGCCCAGGAGTGAGGAGATGGAAGACCACTGGACAGTCAGAAAACAAGAGAAAAAGCAGGCACCCGCATAGTGATAAGTACTCTGAACTTGACCTCACTTTTCTATCCGCCAAATCCAGTATTGCCAACTTCAAGAGATCAAAAATCATGAGTCAGACCCTTCCTCCCCCCCAAAAAAATCATGAGATTTTTAAAAAGGATTATATTGTGTTTTTAGGCCAATCTGTTGATTTTTTAACTCCCCTGCCAATCCCCAGAATGTGTGCCTGTAACTATTAGTGTTACCCACCTCTCCCACATACTGGATAAAATGATTCTGGCTCCTGCTCTAGGAGCTCTCACCCCCACATCTGTCCGTCTCCTGCTCAGCAATTAATCCTATCCTCCAGTGCCTCATCAGTTCTGTCCCACCCAACTCCCATTAATTCAGCCCCCAAGATCAGTCCCACAGTCCCCATTATCACCACCCTATCAATTCAGTCCCTCTACCCCATCGACTGTCACCATCCTCATTCTACCCTCCCAGAACTTTTCCCATCTGCTCAGAACCCACCATCAATACAGCCCCTCCACCCTCCTCACTTCAGTCCCTCTGAAACCCACAGCCTCACATCTGCTCCACTTCCCAGGCTTAGGGGGGCTGCAGTGGGGTCCCTTCCCAGGGGACCCATTTACCAGGCTGATAGTTGGAGCCCCACCATACAAAACGCTGGGATTTGAGAGTTCTATCATGAGTGAGGCTTAATTTTACATAGATTTTTAATTTTACAATGGTGTGTCTTAAATAAATGAGTTGACATGTCTGCAAATCCTACTGCAGTGTCAAGCACTTCCAAATCCCCTTTCCCTTGCAGCCAGCACTGACAAGTATTCCAACCCCAACTCCCAGACCTTACATTCTTCTTCCTCCCATTAGCAAGCCTCATTCTCAATCTGACCTACTTTTTCCACACCCTGAACCAATGACAATATCTGCCCCTAGAAGAAAGGTGTTGTGATTTTCCATATCAATACATGGTCAGCTAAGGAGAGAAGCGAATGAAAGTGATTATGCACAAAGAGAAAATAACAGTTCTTACAGCTGGCAGTTTCACTCAGTCTGTGTAGAGATTTCAACAGCTGGCTGGTGGGGAGTCCTATTAGCCGAGAAGCCTGGCAAAAATAAGTAAGGCCATTGCGTCTTCTATTGTGTGAAGTCTTCAGGTAGCCAGTGGGACTCTCCCGCTGAAAGCGCCTCCAGAAATTTCTTTGCTTAATCTCATAATAACTAGGAAAAGAAAATTCAGTTACTATACCCTCAGGAAAAGACTATCAACACTGCAGGGACCTAGAGTAACTTTTTCAAAAGTGCCAAAATGACTTGGACTGATGAGTCCCATTTCCAAAAGCCACTTAGGCTCCTTAGGCTATTGGTAATCAACTATATAAATGGGAAACATCCAGATCTGCACTGACTGAGTGCAAATTTTCTTTCAAATGTGTATATAAAATACTGAATGTTGTATTAACTATTTAATAGCAATTAATTTTCCTTTCTTGAATCTTAAATATTTCTGTATATCCCTCATGAATTGTATCTATTACCAAGAAGCAGAGGTATATAAATTTGAACAGATTTTTTCCTCTTAATTTTCCCCTCTTGATTTGTTTCAGCTGTTTTTTGTTTTATGAAAACAATAGGAACATATTAAAAATACCTGTGTTGGAGAGAGTGCAGCAGGGCGCCAGAATAACATGTCTGTCAGAAGCCTGAATTTTGATGGGATGGCAAAGGAATCTGCCTCCATTGACTCCCAAAACCTACTAAACTCCACAAAAAAAAGAACAGAGAATTGCAAAGGATGGTGTTACAGGGCTGCTCGATCTGGCCAGGTCGCTGCGGCCTATCCTCAGGTCCTGACTCCAGGGGAGGTCAAAGCGCCCTCCTAAATGGGGAACAGTTAGTGTCTGGGCGTGGGTCGCCAGCTGGGTTCTCGGACCGAGCAGGCGGCCAAGCAGTTCAGTACCCTGGCCCTCAGGCAGGGCAGACACATAAGCAGTCTAGCATCCCGGCCCTCAGCTTGGGCGAGCAAATGAGCAGTCTAGCGCCCTGGCCCTCAGGCTGGGTGGGCAAGTGAGCAGTCTAATGCCTTGGACCTCTCAAGCAGGGTGAGATAGGCAGTATATCTGCTGTTTATAGCAGGCGGGAAGAGCATGTCCTCCCAGGATGGCTAGGGAAAGGTGGGAGGGGGACACAGGCCCACCCGTCTCCACTGCATTCCAGACGAGGGCCCTAGTGGTGGCAAAGCGTTGCCACCAAGCATTCCCACAACACGCCAATGGGGCCAGGCCCCTAACTCAGACATTGGTTTTGGCTGTCCCTGGGCCACTTCCTCCCCGTATCCCCAGGTACCTGTCTCCACCAGGTCGTAGGGGTATTCAGCCCACAGCTGGTTCACCAGTCCCTCCTCATCCATGGGCAGCAAGGGGGGGAGCTCCTCAGCGAGGGGCAGCTCCTTGTTGCAGGGCTCCTGGGGGCCTTCAGCATCGGGAAGCACATCCAGGTCCAGTCTGGCTTCAGGAGCCTTCGCGTCAGGCAGTTCGTCCAGTCAGGCCTCCGGGGGTTGTTCCCATCCAAGGTGGTTGGGGGGCCCAGTCCAGTCACCAGGGTCCTGCTCCCAGGTCCAGTCATCAGGGCCTGGAGGCCCAACCCAGTCCCTGAGCCCAGGTAAGTCGGAGAATGGTTGGGGGTTCTGCCCTGGGAGCATCAGCTCAGCTCCAGTCCAGCTTAGGCCTCTGCCGGCGGGGCACAATGTCTGCCTCTGGTGGCAGTCTTCTCCTTACTGAGCTCTGGGGCCTGGCTTTTATACTGCCCCTTCCTGCAGGGGCTCCATGCCTCTCTGCTGCTGGTTGGGCTGGCTTGCCGGCCCTATCACAGCCCGACCTCTTTGTTGCCAGGCCGATGTGCCTGTGGGGGCTGGTTCGGTCCAGCCGAGTCACTGCGGCCTATCCTTGGGTCATGACTCCGGGGGAGGCCACAGCACCTTCCTACACACCCCGCCCCTCTCTTGCCCCCCCAAGTCCAGAACCCAGTCTCCGGGGCCGGTTGATCTCTCATCTTCTATCCGGGACAGAGTGCCAGCATTGGTATGTTCCCATCCCGCACGGTGCTGGATGGTGAATAAGAACAGTTGCAAGGCGAGGTACCACCGCAGCACCCAGGCGTTGGTGTCTTTCATGTTCTGGAGACAGCAGAGGCAGGGTAAAGGGCCTTCCCAGGAGGTAATGGCGTAACGCCTCAAGGGCCCATTTCACAGCCAGGGCTTCCTTTTCTATGGTGGCATACCGCTCTTCACGGGGGAACAGCCTACGGCTGAGGTGGAGGATAGGGTGCTCCTCACCATTGAAGACTTGAGTCAGGACAGCCACTAGTCCAACAGCCAAAGCGTCAGTTTGGACCATGAACAGGCGGCTGAAGTCCGGGCTATAAAGGACTGGTTCCTGGCATAGTACCTCTTGCAGGGCCCCGAAAGCTCGGTCCCGTTCCAGGGTCCACTGAATGCAGGGCGGCTGGTCCTTCTGCAAGGTATTGGTCAGGGGGGCCGCTAGAGTGGTTAAGTTCAGGATGAACTGTCTGTAGTAGCCCGCTAGGCTGAGGAATTGCCGGACTTGTTTCTTGGTGGCAGGCCTGGGGTACTCTTGCAGGGCCTGTACTTTCCCAATGAGGGGTCAGAGGGTCCCTTGGCCCAACATATACCCCAGGTACGTGGTTTCCTGCCACCCAATACGGCATTTTCAGGGATTGGCTGCCAGACCTGCGTCTTGGAGGATCCGCAGCACCGCTGTCACCTCATTGAGGTGGTCATTCCAGTCTTGGCTGTAGACGACATCGTCAAGATAGGAGGCGGCATAAGCTAAGTGGGGTGCCAGGGGTTGACCCATGAGGCGCTGGAAGGTTGCAGGTGCCCCATTCAGCCCAAAGGGCATCCGCACAAAGTGGTACAAGCCCCAGGGGGTGGTGAATGCCATCTTCTCCTGGGAGCAGGCGTCCAGGGGGATCTTCCAGTATCCTTTCGTGAGGTCCAATGTGGCAATGTAGCAGGACTCCCTGAGCCGGTCCAGCAGTTCGTCAATACAGGGCATGGGGTACGCATCGAACTTCGAGATGCTGTTCACCTGGTGAAAATCGATGCAGAACCGCTGGGATCCGTCAGACTTGGGGACGAGCACGACAGGACTCCGCCACTCACTTGTGGAGAGCTCGATTACCCCCAATGTAACATGGCCCGGACTTCCTCCCCCATGGTCGCCTGAAGGTGATGAAGTGGCGAGCAGGTGCGTGTCCGTATGACCTCTCCTGGTCTAGTCTCAATAGTGTGGTAGACCTGGGTGGTCTCCCCTGGGGTCGTGGTGGAGGTGGTGGCAAAAGTCTCAACCAGGTGCCAGGTCTGCCACCTCTGAGTGTCAGTCAAGGCGTCCCTGAGCTGGAGGGTCCCTTCCTCCCCTTGGCTGGGGATCGACGGGTCCAGTTCAGAGTCTGGGGTCAATCAGTAACCCCTCTGGTTCCCTCCAGGGCTTAAGCAGGTTGATATGGTATACCTGCCTCTTTCGACTTTGGTCGGGCTGGCGGATTTCATAATTCACGGGCCCCACAGGTCGGAGGATCTCAGAGGGTCCCTGCCACTTGGCCAGCAACTTCGACTCTATTGAGGGTAATAGCACTAAGACCCGATCCCTGGGATCGAAGGAATGGGCATTGGCTCCCTTGTTGTATGCCAGGGCCTGGGTCTTCTGGACGCCCTGAAGATTCTCCTGGGCCAGGGTCCCCACTCTGTGCAGGTGCTCCTGCAGCTCCAGGACGTACTGGAGCATTCCCTTGGCTGGGGAGGTGGGCTGCTCCCATTGCTCCTTCATCAAGTTCAGGACTCCTCGGGGTTGCTAGCCATATAACAATTCAAATGGGGAGAACTGCGTGGATGCCTGGAGGACTTCCTGAGTAGCCAGGAGTAATGGTGGGATTAGCTGGTCCCATTGCCATAGGTCCTCGGGAGGCAATTTTCAGAGCATGTGCTTGATGGTCTGGTTGAATCGCTCCATGAGGCCATTGGTCTGGGGATGATAGACTGAGGTCCGGAGTTGCTTAACGCCGAGGATGGCACAAACTTCCTTCAGGAGTCGGGAGATGAAGTTCATGCCTTGGTCCGTTAACAGCTCCTGGGGCAGGCTGACCCGAGCAAAGACCTTGACCAGTTTGCTCACCACGGTGGGGGCGGTGGCGTTCTTTAGGGGGATGGCTTTGGGAAAACATGTGGCATAGTCGACCATAATGAGGAGGTACTAAAAGCCGGCCACGCTCCACTCCAATAGGCCCACCAGGTCTATGGCCACTGAGTCGAACGGAGTGCCCACCACGGGGAGTGGTACGAGGGGCGCCCGGGGTGCTCCTGCCAGGGCCACTCGCTGGCAAATAGGGCAGGAGATGCAATAGTCCCGGACCTCTCGGTACGCTCCTGGCCAATAAAATCGGGCGAAGACTCAAGCAAGCGTTTTATCGGTGCCTAGGTGCCCCACGGCCAGAACATCATGGGCGAACTTCAGGACAGCCCTTTGGTAGGGTCGGGGTACCAGAGTTGGGCATGGGGTTCCTGCATCTGGGGGTCCCAGTCTAGTCAGTAGAGCCGGTCCCGATGTAGCTTGAACCAAGGACACTGGGCTGCTCATTGGGGATCGATCGGTACCCCATCCACGGCAGACAGCTGCTCATAGGCCCATCCGAGGGCTCATCGGGCGGTTTGGCAGTGGGGCCTGGAGAGTTGGGGGACTCTGGAGTTCCTTCCCCCGGGTCTCAGGCTCCAGAGCCTGATCCATCATCAGCTCGGTGAAGAATCCCAGCAAAGTGGGGCCAGTCTCTCCCAAGGATCACTGGGTAGGGCAGCCAGGGGGCCAGGGCAATGGTCAGAACCCAGGTCTCCAATCCAATGGTTAGGAGGACCGGCAGGGTCGGATAATATCTGAGGTCACTGTGGATGCAGCGGAGGCCGACCTGGCCTAGGGTCTTCCTGGTCTCGGTGACTAGGCCCCACAGGATCCAAGTCTGCCCACACCCAGAGTCCACTAAGGCCTCGAGCTGCCGCCTCACCAGGCCTACCGTGACGGTCATTACAGGGCTGGACCTGCTCTGGGCCCGCCCCTCGCCAGCATATACCGTGCCATAGGTGCACGACGAGGTAGGGCACTGACGTTGTAGGTGGCCCCACTGGCCACAGGCGAAACAAGGGCCTGGGTTCCCAGCTCCTTCACCAGGTCCCTCGAGGGGTCCACCCCGCCCGGTGGGGTTTCGGGGCCATGCGTCGCTGGTGGGCCCATGGATCCCTTTCATCGAGGCCCAGGTACGGCCCATCTGTGGGCTCCTCTGGGGTCAAGCCCAGGAGCCTGGTGGCCATGGCTCAGGACCCACCGGCCCAGTTCATCCAGAGATGGGGTGCATGGGCCCAATGGGTCTCTTGGCAGCTAGAAAGTCCTCCATCAGGCTGACCGCCCCCACCGAGGTAGTGGGGTGGTGTCAGGTCCTCCCCTGAGCCAGCAGGATCTGGAGAAACTGTTCCAGGATCACCTGTTTGGCTACCACCTCCGCAGTGTGTTGCTCTGGCTGAAACCAGAGCCAGCCAGTGTCCCGGAGCTCCTGAGCCACAGCTTGGGGATGGGCCCCGGGAGGGGAGGAGTGGGGGGTGTCTTCTCCCAGAATCTCCAGCAGACCGTTTTGAGCCTGATGTCGAGGGCGTCCAGGATTGTGGTCTTGACCATCAGGTAGTCCCGGGCCTCGTCATCCCCCAAGGCCTGATAAGCTGCCTGAGAAGCCCCCGTCAAATACAGGGCAAGGCATGTCGCCCATTGTGTAGGGTCCCATCCAGCAGCGGTGGTGACTCAATCGAAGGTCACGAGGAATGCCTCGGAATCGTTGGCGGGTCCCTGTTTCGTAAGACCTGGCTGGGGCCCGGTCGCAGGCCAGGCCTGGCACGGGGTCTCCTCGGCGGCCACCCAGCTATTGTAGAAACTGCCGTTGTAGCTCCTGTTGCTGGGCCCCTAGGTCTTGGATTAGTTGCTGCTGCTAGGTGCCCAAAGTCTGAAAGAGCTGCTGCTGTTGCCGCAGCTGGGCCGCCTGTTGCTGCTGCTGGGCTTCCACACACCATTTGATTAACTTCTCCACCTCCATCGCCATGGCCCAGTCGGTGTCCGGTGGTTGCTGCAGGGTTTGGGTGAGCAGGACCCCTATGCATCAGGGGCGGTTGCCTGCATTCTCCACCACGTTACAAGGCCGCTCAATCCAGCCGGGTCTCTGAGGCCTATCCTCAGGTCCCAACCTAAATGGGGAACAGTTAGCGTCTGGGCACAGGTCGCTGGCCGGATTCTTGGACAGGGTGGGTGGCCAAGCAGTTCAGTGCCCTGGCCCTCAGGGAGGGCGGGCACGTAAGCAGTCTAGTGCCCCGGCCCTCAGGCAGGGCAGGCAAGTGAGAAGTCTAATGCCGCAGACCTCTCAAGCAGGGTGAGGCGAGTAAGCAGTCTAATGTCTCGGAGCTCTCAAGCAGGGTGAGGCAGGCAGTGGATCCGATGTCTATAGTAGGTGGGGTGGCTAGGGAAAAGTGGGAGGGGGATGCAGGCCCACTCGTCTCCACTACATCCCAGCCCAGGGCCCTAGTAGTGGCAAAGCGTTGCACCAAGTCAGCGGGGCTCCTGCCGCAAGACGCTGACAGGGCCGGGCCCCTAACTCAGTCATTGGTTCTGGTTGTCCCTGGGCCACTTCTTCCCTGTATCCCCAGGTACCTGTCTCCACTGAGTTGTAGGGTACTCGTCCCACAGCTGGCTCACCAGTCGCTCCTCATCCACGGGCGGCAAGGGGGGGAGCTCCTCTGCAAGAGGAAGCTCCTCGTCACAGGGTTCCTGGGGACCTTCGGCGTCAGGCAGCTCGTCCAGGTCCCATCCAACCTCCGGGGGTTGTTCCCATCCAGGGTGGCCGGGGGTCCAGTCCAGTCACTAGGGTTCTGCTCCTGGGTCCAGTCACTGGGGTCTCGCTCCTTTGTCCAGTCACCAGGGCCTGGAGGCCCAACCCAGTCCCTGGGCCCAGGTAAGTCGGGGAACGGTCAGGGGTTCTGCCCTGGGAGACGAGTGTTCCGAGCCTCAGCTCGGCTCCAGTTCAGCCTAGGCCTCTGCTGGTGGGGCAACACATCTGCCTCTGGCAGCGGTCTTTTCCTTACTGAGCTCTGGGGCCTGGATTTTATACTGCCCCTTCCTGCAGGGGCTCTGCCCCTCTGCTGCTGGTTGGGCTGGCTGGGTGGCCCTATCACTGTCTGGCTTGGAGGTTGCTGGGCAGACTGGCCTGCCGGCCCTATCTCAGCCCGACCTCTCTGTTGCCGGACAGACTTGCCTGTGGGGGGCTGGTTCAGTACAGCCGGGTCGCTGCAGCCTATTCTCATGTCCCAATTCCGGGGGAGGCCACAGCGCCTTCTTACAGATGGATTCTCAAAAAATTCAAAAAGAGTGTTTCTGGCTCACAGCATGGAGAGACCTCTCAGACTCCACTTGAAGGCTTGGCAGACAAATCAGACCAAAATGATAGGGCTGAGGAAACTCAAAGGGCAACTAACACAGACATTCCAGAGGTGATCTCTGAGTTTAAGGCCATAAGAAATGATCTGATGACCAAATTTCTCACAGTAAAGAAGGAAGTTGCAGACTTGAAAGAAAACGTCACTGTGCTAGAGACTGGCCTAAGAGAAGCAAGTAAAATCAAAACAGAGCTGCAGAGCCACAGGGCAGTGATGGAACAGAGAAAAAGATTCAGTTTAAATGAATTGATATAGAAAACAGATCAAGAAGGAGCAACATCAAAATTAAGGGGCTGCCTGAAAACAATGAAGGAGGACACTCGGTCTGGTATGTAAAAAACTTTAACTGTGAAGTTGTTACATCTGAGCTCCCCCATCATGAGATGGTTATGAACATTACCATCCACAACAAGGGAAGATGTATTGGTAGGCAGTTTGAAAGATGAAGAACTTCTGTGAACCAGTATTGGTGGGGCCAGAAAGGGGCTATGAGTATGAGGGTTGCCCGGTCTTGCTTCATCTTGCAGTAGAAGTGGTATGGTAGGGAAAGCATAACACAGCTCCACTGTGCACGGGATAAGGACAGCGTTCCCTTGTGAGCCCTGTTCTATGGCACCCTTAGAGCAGAAGAGAGGGAGTTTGTAGTTGGTGATCATTGCAAAGAGATCCCATCGTGGTGTGCCTCAAAGCCGGAAGATGTATCTGAGAGTGGGGTCGTGGGGTTTGTGGTGAAAGGAGCAGATGAGGACGTCCACCAGGTCATTGTCTGCTCCTAGTAAAGTACAATAAAGGAAGAGAATTCCAAGGATGGAGGAGATTGGAGAAAACAGAGGAGGAATGGGAGTGGCCATAAGGGGTACAGTGTAAATCCTCCTCGTAACTCAAATGGTCAGATAGCAATCTATCTCTAAGGGTGAGGGTCAAGGTCCATTAGGTGGAGATAGTATCTCCTTCGGATTGCAAGAGAAGCAGTCCAAGTGTTCATGGAGAGGGTAGTACAGACATTTAGGATTTAGAAAAGCACAATCATCTGGGAGCTGTTTTACATGTTATACTGATATTTTATTTATGAAATTAGACTAAGGGTAATGCAAGAGAAGAGAGGGGATTAATACAAGAAATAGATATGGAAGTTTACAAACAGAAACCAAGCCATATTCAGGCACACAATCGTGAAGGCAGCATAATTAAAAACAAGAGAGACATTGACAACACAAGAACTCATGCCATTAAACAGCTGAAGAATCACAATAATTTCAAATTTTTCAATAAACTAAATACTTATTTTCAATGAATCTTCCTTTTAAAAATAACATCTTTGAATATCAAAGAGCTAAATACTGGATGTCATGGCAGGAGGCAGCAAAGAAATTGGTTGTATCAATGGAGAGACAGGTAATGAAAAACAAAGATTTCCCATTGATAATGAAGCCTGAGGAGTAGAGGACACCTGTGGCGTACGTAGCGATGACAACACAGGCAGAATCAGCCGAGCACAAGTAGTACTCAGCACTGGTAAAAACACCAATCTCTATGGCTCTGATGGAGCCAGAGTTGATGGCATCACCTCAGACAGAACCAGCAAGTATTTAGATTTCTAAGGCTTTGAACTGGTACTGGAGGACTTGGTCAATGAGTCTTTGAATCCTTGCCAGAGTCAAGATGCTTAGGACACTTCGAATCCAAGTGAAAAGGCAAGATATGATGTTTTGCACCCAACTTGTGCTTGGAGCGAGAAGCAGCTGGAGGGGCACTCTGGGCTGAATCACAGTCCCCTGTATCTCAGACCAGGCCTGACTCAGGAGGTCACATTGCCTCCTTCGTGAAGTGAATCTTCAGGCCACTGTCCTTCTGTTTCTTAGTTCTGATGGAGAAGGAGGTACAAATAGAACATTTCTCCCTCATATGTTCCTCACCTACACAAATTAAACAACTAGCTTGTCCATCCATGACAGGGTGCGACAGTCTACACTATTATGGTCCAATTTTTACAAAATAATGATAAATATAGTACACAGTATGCCTTGTGAGGTACCATTGGAAAATTCATGGATGGTTAAGTATTACTATTCTGTTAACATGTGTGTATCATCATTGTATATGGAGTTATGAGATTTTGCTGTATGTTTGTTACTGAAACATGTAGAGAGTCTGGGGAACGCCTACAGACTAGCTCTTTAGAAATAACAAAAGAACTATAAACAAAGGACTGGCATGTCTTCCCCAGAGACACTTCAAGCTGCATGTATATAGAAGGTACAAGCAAGAACTTGCAATTGATATGAAGGATTGAGTGCAGAGCACATAGACAATGGGGCTACCTGACCCTACAGGACTTTTCCAATAAAAAGAGTCAAAATATAAAAAGGGGGAACAAAGGCCACTGGCCACTTCTCTCCTCTCCCATCCCTACTAAAACAAGATTGCTTGAAAGACTTGGGGAAGATTGGTCTCAGGCCAGGAAGTGATCCCAGCCCATATATTAAGAACTGTGAACTGCCTGCAACATTCAGAGGGGTGAGAAAAGTTGTTAGATTCAAATTTAGCCTTGGTAAAGTTCAGGAAACAGCATGCAGTTTTTATCTTTTATTTCTTTTTGTAACCAATTCTGATCTTCTGTGTGTATTCCACTTATAATCACTTAAAATCTATCTTTCTGTAGTTAATGAACTTACAGTATTTTAATGTTTTATCTAAACCAGTATGTTTTCAGCTAATGGGCTTGGGGAATCTACTCAGGTTAACAAGGGCTGGTACATATTCATCTTCTTTAATAAAATGACAGACTTATGAGCTTGCACTGTCCAAGGCAGTCTTGAGCAGTGTAAAATGCACATTTCTGGGATGCAAGGTTAGGACTGGGGGATGTATAGAGGTTGCTGTCTCTGTTCATGAGCAGCTGTAAAAAAAATCATGTAATTTTGGATGGTGCCCTTTACATGCTGATGGCTGTGTGACAGCAAAGCCTGGAGAAGCAAAACAGTGGTAAGAGATGCTCTGGTCTGAAGAATTAAGGGGACACCACAGTTCAAAAGTCCAGCTTGTATCCTGGGGGTTGACACACAGGAATAACAGCCCTGCATGTAGCATGTTGTTTAAAACTTGGGGGTTTCTTCATAATGAATCCTCCAGGTACTAAAACAACTATTAAACAAGAACACTATACTAAATATTAACTTGCTATACTTTACAAAAATGTTTGCTTACAACAGCTAAAGCTACAGGGACCTCCTACACTCACCATGAGTGGTAAGAAGGAACTAAGGGGGAAGACAAGGCGGCAGATACACTCCTTTTATGCTCTCACCTGAGAGCATGAGAGAGCAAGGGTGGTACTGTTAGCTAAAATCTCAAGACCTGAGTGTACTGGGCACCCAGACATCTGCAGTGGAAGGTATATGTACACACTAACTTGAAGGAAAAACTAATGTATTATATTTTATCTAAACCAAGTATTTCCCTAAAACTAGTTGCTAAAGAAATCCAGGACTTTGGGAAAGTATCTGGATTTAAAGTATTTTATGCAAATCTGAAATTCTAGCTATACATTTGTCAGATTCTTGAAAAGTCATTCCTCCAAAAATCATTTGGATTGAAAAGGGCAACAAATTCTTTTAAATACCTGGGAATTCAAATCTCAAACAATCTAGAAGAGCTCTATGATTTAAATGTCAAACCACTGCTACAATAAATGAAAAAAGATGTGCAATGCTGTGGGGTAGGGAGTATGCAATTTCTTGGTTGGAAAGAATAACCACAGACAAAAAACTAGGTTATTTACCTAGTAACCTAGTACCTATTAATGTTCTTCAAGCTGTGTTGCTCATGTCCATTTCATTATAGGTGAGTGCACGCCACTGTGCACAGTTCCCAGAACTTTCTTCCCCGGCAGATGCCATAGAGCTGGCTCTGGTGCCCCCTGGAGTCCCACACGCATACTGCAGCATATGAGGACTGGCGGCTTTACGGCCCCTCAGTTCCTTCTTTCTGCCAACTTCGGCAGAGGGGACGGAGGATGGGTTGTAGAATGGACATGAGCAACACATCTCAAAGAACATCAGTTACTGGTAAGTAACCTAGTTTTCTTCTTTGAGTGATTGCTCAAGTCCATTCCATTATAGGTGACTAACAAGTAATACCTTGGAGATGGGTAGGAGTTACCAGTAAGCTGCCCTCAGCATGGCTCTGCCGAATCACAAGTCTTATGCCACCTGCTGGGCGATGGCACTTGAGCGCTGGTTGAGTGCGCTGTGATGGTTCCTGGAAGCGGCACCTTCACCTGCTCGTAGCAGAGCTTGATGCAGGATGTAATCCATGTGGAGATGTGCTGGGTGGAGACAGGTGAGCCTTTCATCCAATCCACCACTGCAACGAAGAGTTGCGTCGATTTCCGAAACGGCTTTGTACGCTCAATGTAGAAGGCCAGGGCTTCTCTCATGTCCAGCGAATGCCATCTCCTCTCCTCCTTCGAGCCCTGTGGTTTTGGAAAAACACAGAGAGAAAATTATCTTGATTACAATGAAATTGGGAAACCACCCTGAGCAGGAAGGCTGGGTGTGGCCTCAACTGCACCTTATCCTTACAGAATACTGTACAAGGGGCTCCGAGGTCAAGGCCTTAATCTCGGAGACCCTCCTAGCTGGGGTAGTGTCCACGAGGAAGGCTACCTTCCATGAAGGCATGGGCCAAGGGCATAAAGCCATGAGTTCAAAGGGAGCCCCCGTGAGTCTCGAGAGGACAAGGGTGAGATCCCAGAAAGGCACCGGGTCGCAGACCTGCAGATAAAGCCTCTCCACCCCCTTGAGGTACCTGACTGACAAGGGGTGGGAGAACAGGGATCTCCTCTCTAGCAGCTGATGGAAGGCTGAAATGGCCACCAAGTGAACCTTCAGGGAGGCTACGGCAGACCCTGGGGCTTTAGCTGGAGCAGATACTCCAGGATCGCCTGCACAGGCAAGAGGCTTGGCAGAATACCCCAGGACTCTGCCCAAGAGGTAAACTGTTTCCACTTACCCCAATACACAACCTGTGTAGAAGGTTTCCTGTTGCCCAGCAGGACTTGTTGGGCCTGCACCGAGCAGGCTCTCTCTCTCCCTCCGTCAGCCACAGCGCCTCCAGGCTGTGAGGTGCAGGGAGTCCAGGTCCAGGTGCAACACGCGACCATGGTCCTGGGAGAGAAGGTCATGCTGACTCGGAAGCTCCATAGGCAGGGTGATTGAAAGGTCCATCAGCATGCTGAATCAGTAGTGTCGTGGCCAGGCTGGAGCGATGAGTATGACGTCTGCCCTGTCCCACTTTACTTCCAGCAGGATCTTGGGGAGGAGCAGAATGGGCAGGAACACGTACATGAGGAACACGTACATCCAGTCAATGTGAAACGCTTTGGAAACTGACCCGGTCTTGCAACTCCGGAGCGAGCAGAACCTCGGGCACTTCATGTGCCAGGCTGATGCAAATAGGTCCAGTTGGGGAACACCCCACTTTTGGAAGACTGTAGCCACTACCTACGGTGCGCAACCAGTCGTGGCAGGGTAGAAACGACCTGCTGATGCGATCCACCTCATCATTCCTCACTCCTGGGAAGTCAGAGGCAGTCAAGTGGAAATTGTGCATCACGGCAAAGTCCCATGGGTGATAGTTTCCTCGTAGAGGGCCAGGGAACACACTCCTCCCTGCCTGTTTATGTACAACATGGCTACAATATTGTCCGTCTGCCTGTCAGGAATAGAAGGAACACCCCACATGCTAGGCAAATAGCCCTCAGCTCCTTCATGTTGATGTGCAGGCGCCTGTACTCCCCCGACCAGAGCCCCTGAGTGTTCAGGTTGGCGCTGATGTGGGCTCTCCATCCACATCCAAGGCGTCGGAAATTAGGGTGACCAACGGGACCAATTCCCTGAATGGGGCACCCCTCAACACTGCCCTGGGAAACCTCCACCAGTCTAGAGAGGTTAGGATGGGCGGGGAAACTACAACCACCCGATTCAGTGGGTGTCTGCTCGGCACATATGCTGAGGCCAATCATGCCTGAAGCGATCTGAGCCTCAGGCAAGCTAGTCTCACTATGTACGTGCAGGCCACCGCGTGGCCTAACAACTGAAGGCAGTGCCTGGCTGTTGTCGTGGGCATCAGTGCAGCAAGGAGATGATAGAGACAATCACCTCAAAACGTGGCTGAGGCAGGAAGGCTCTGGCTTGGGAAGCGTCCAGGGTGGCCCGATGAATTCAATGCATTGCACTGGGGTTAGTATGGACTTCTGCTTGTTTGTGAGTAGCCCCAGCCTACTGCATGTGGAGCAAGTGAGAGTCACATTCTCCTGCAGCTGGGACCTGGACCTGCCCCGTATTAACCAATCGTCCCAATAAGGGAAGATTTGCACACCCTTTCGTCTGAGGTGGGCAGCCACTACTGCCATGCATTTGGTGAATACCCTTGGAACCGAAGTTAGGCCTAAGGGCAGGGCTGTAAATTGGTAGTGGGTGCCAGTCACCGTGAAGCAAAAGGAGCATCTGTGGCTGGGGAGGATAGGCACATGAAGCATGCATCCTTGAGGTCGAGGGCGGCATACCAGTCTCCTGGATCCAGGGAAGGGATTATGGAGGTTAGGGAAACCAAGCGAAACCTGAGTTGTTTGACATATTTCTTTAGCCAACGCAGGTCTAACATGGGTCTCAGATCCCCCCTTGCGTTGGGGTTGAGGAAGTACCTCAAATAGAACCCCTTCCCCCTTCTACCTTGAGAAACCATAACCACCGCTCCTATGTTAAGCGTGAGAGGGGCCCCTAAAGAGGGACAGAAGGGGGAGGTTGTTGGGGTGGCGGGTGTAGAGGTAAACTGTATAGCGTAGCCCCCAGAGACTATCCTGAGGACCCAATGGTCCGATGTAATCTTTACCCATTCGGGTATAGAAGGGCCTTAACCTGTTCAGGAAAGGGCGGGGCAGATCCAGGAGAGCAGTAGGGGCACCACCCTCAGATGCGCCATCAAAACTGCCTTCTATGAGTGCCTGGCCCCCTAGGGGGCCCCTGCCAGGGGCTGAGGACAAGATGATGGGCTGAATCTGTGTTCTGAATCCCTATTCCTGTCCCTATTTCTATAGGGTTGGAAGGGCCTAAGCAGGGGCCTTGGTTGCTGCTGCACCTGGGGCCATGACTGCCCCCCGGAAGCCTGGGGTGTGTACAGGCCCAGGAAGCAAAGCGTGGCCCTGGAGTCCTTCAGACCATGCAGCTTCACATTGGTCTGATCAGAGAAGAGGGCCGACCGCTCGAAGGGGAGGTCCTGGATTGAATGTTGCCCCTCCTGGGACAGGCCTGAGGATTGCAGCCACAAGCATGTCCTCATGGAAATGGCAGAGGCTATGGCCCTACCCATTGAGTCAGCAGCGTCACTGGACGTTTGGAGCGCTGCTCTAGCCACTGTGGTTCCTTCACCCAGGATGGTGGTGAAGTCTGCGACATGGTCCTGGGGCAGAGCCTCAGCAAACCGCATGAGGGAGTCCTACAAATTAAAGTTATATCTCCCCAGAGGGGCTTGATGGTTGGCAGTCCTGAACTGCAGGGCTGCCATGGAGTAAATTCTTTTCCTGAACAAATCCAGCTTTTTGTTGTCTTTGTTCTTGGGAGTGGAACCAGGCTGACCTTGCCTGTCCCGCTGGTTGGCTGCGTCTACCACCAGGGTTCCTAGGGCTGGGTGAGCGAACAAATACCTGAACTCTTGGGCCAAGACATAATACCTCTTCCCAGACACCTTCAACATAGGGTTGACCGAGGAAGGGGTTTGCCACAGGGCCTTAACCATTTTGAGGACCGTATCGTGGACAGGTGGGGCCACCCTCACTGGGGCAGCCGCCGCCAGTACATTGAGGAGGGTATCATTGGCCTCCAATAATTCCTTGACCTCCAGCCCCAAGTTAGAGGCCACCCTCTTGAGCACCTCCTGGGGCACCCTGAAATCTTCCAGTGGCGCCATGTGGTCCTGGGAGACTGCCTCATCCGGGGAGGAGGAAGAGGACTGCCGAGGCATGTCCTGCGGGTGCTCCCCTACCTGCCGAAGTAATGCACCCATAGAAGTTCCCTCCATGGGATCAAAAGCCTCGTCCAAGAAGCGGTGTCTATGGGCCTTCTCCTGTGCCAGGGGCATGGACTGCACCCCCGCTGACTGGGTGGATTGGGGCCTCGGTCCCATCTGGATGCCCTATGGGGCCCAATAAGGCCATTGTTGCGGCCACTGTCCCTGGGGCCAAACCGGGGCTGACTATGCCACCTGCTGTGATGCCTTGTGGTGGCGTCGGCTGTCCCAATGACTGTCCCCTTTGTGGGACCCTGAGCCACTAGACTGGCGGTGCCATGGCCACCGTTGGTCCCCAGTGCCGTGCCGGGGACCGTCCTCTCGACGCCTTCGACATGGAAGACGACGAGGACCGCCTCCGTCACCGCAAGCAGTGCTGACAGACGGAAGCGCCGTCTCAGTACCGAGGACTTGCGGTGCTGCTTGCCCCTTGGTGACCAGGACCAGCGCTGCTCCGAACTCCGCGGTGCCGAGCCTGACTCCGGCGATCAGATTCCGCGTTGGGGACTGCGTGGTGCGGGTTCTTCGCGTGGCGACCAGATCCCGCGCCGCTTCGGTGAGGGAGGACCCCTTGGTGCCGAGTCCTCTGATGGTGACCGGGTTCTGCGCTACCTCGGTGCAGGCGAAATCCTCGGTGCTGGGGATGCGGAATAGGAGCTGTCTAAGCACTGCCTGGCGGACATCAACAGGTGCCACCTCTTGGCCTGCGCTGCCTCCAGTGCCGGGGATCATCTTCAGCGCTGAGAGGAAGACCCCACATCCCAAGTCAAAGCAGGCCAGTACGACGCCGACCTAGAGCGACTGCTGGGGGAGCATCCTTGCTCTGCCCCAGGTGGCCATCTGATGAGAGATATTCCTCCCCGTACTGGGGATCTCCACCGCCCTTCGGGGGGACCCAACATGGGCTTGCCCTGAGACACCGGCTCCTTCTCCCTTGGCAGGGTGGAGGACTGGAGTGCAGACGTGGCGTAGGCAAGGCCAACAAGGCTCTTGCTGCCTGAAAAGCCTCCGGTGTCGACAGCATCAGCAGGGGCACTCCCAGGAGTCGGGAGAGGCTCCCTGTTCGGAGATGCAGTCACCAGAGAAGACTCACCGGGCCATGGCCAGTGCATCTCCGCACTCGACCCTGTCCATACCGATAGCACAAGGGAGTATCCGCACTCTGTGTGCTGTCTCTTCTTCTTCGGCACCGGGGATGTTGCGTGGTGCCAACTCGATCCCAGTGCCGGCAGTGCACTCGGCACCGAGGAGACGCTCAGTGCCAAGGTAAGAGCAGGACGGCTCGGGTGCTGGGTGGGGCACTGACTCCACATGCAGGGCTTTTAACTGGATTTCTTGGTCCTTCTGAGTCCGTGGTTTAAAAGTCCTGCAGATTTGCACTTGCCTTTTCTGCGCTCTTCCCACAGGCACTTAAGGCACTGATCGTGGGGGTGGCTGAGCGGGAAAGCATTCCCACAGGAGGCACACGGCTTAAAACCAGGTGACTAGGGCATTGCTCAGCCGCCCTAAATCCCTCAGCAACTTTCTATCTAACTAAACTTAACGCTACTTAACACTAATTAACAACTACTTAAAACTAACTACAATACTTTGAATAACAAAGAGTTCAAACAATGGGGAATGGTACTTGCAAAGAGCAAGGCTAGTTCCAGCAACCATCATGGGTGAAAAGAAGGAACTGAGAGGCCGTAAGGCCGGCAGTGCCTCATATACCGCGGCATGCATGTGGGACTCAAGGGGGCACCAGAGCTGACCCTACATCAGGGGTGTCAAACTCAATTCGTATGGCGGGCCACATTTAAATTACATTCATTTCAGGGGGGCCACGCATGCCACACTCCACTCTGCTCTACTTTTCATAGTCTACTCTCCGTCGAAAAATCTCCACGCAGGGTGAAATTCGGCGGCAGAGTAGGAGACTAGGAATGAGGACAGGCACTCACAGGGGCTCGCAGACTTCACTCTCCGCCGTGAAATCTCCCTGCAGGGTCACATTCGGCGGCAGAATGCGAGACTCCAAAGGCCATTTCCCTTTTAAGTAGAGAAACTACGACAGCCATTTCCCTTTTAAAAAGATCTCACGGTGCCCTGAGCTCGGCTCAGAAAACACTGCCGGCACAGGTAACACAAGCCGGCAGGCCGGATTCGTCCCGCGGGCCAGATGACACAAGCCAGCGGGCCGGATTCGGCCCACGGGCCTTGTGTTTGACACCTGTGCCCTACATGGTCTGCTAAGGGGAAAAAAGTTCCAGGAACCGTGCACGGTGGCGTGCATTCACCTATAATAAAATGGACATGAGCAATCATTCGAAGAAGAATTAACATTCTGCCAAGGATCTCTTTCCTGTTTCAAAATCCTTTTGTGATTATCCTAGATAAAACCCAAGTAGGAATACAGAAGATGTTGTTAGAATTTATATTGAATAATAGAAGACCATGAGGGAGTGCTGATACTTTGTACAGAACCACTGAACAGGATGGACTAACTATTCCAAATATTCTATGGTACTATGAAGCCGGTAAGTTCAAAGCAGTACTGGAGTGGAGGAGCTTTAACCCAGCCAAAACAATGGATCTCTAACAAACAAGAAATTGAAGCAGTGTAAATATCACTAGACTACCATGGATTAATTACAGATTTTTAAAAAATAATCAGACCCTGCAGAAATGTACACATAACCTTTAGCAAAGGCTACTTCTAGGTTTGGGATAGAACTCGCGAAGTTTTGTTTCTCATGTCACCAATGACAGCCATTGCAAATATTCCAGATCTTAACCCAAATTGCAACCCAGAAAGTATCAAAGATTGGGAGAGCCATGGAATACACAGAGTTGGCCAGCTGTTCAGCAAAGAAACTTTTCTAACTTATTTAGAGATCAAAACCAGCTTTAACTGGCCCACTCTCCCCTGAACCAGCACTTTCAGGTCAGGCATTATGCTTCTCAGCTTTTTAGAAAAACTGAAAAATAGAGGAAAAAATACAGAGAAACACAGAAATACAACAAGCTAACTTTAAACAGAAGTGATGGCATCAATTAGGAAACAAAAGAAATATAACAAATTTACATCCATCTTTGCAGCCAGCTTTCCTAACAAAAAAGAATCCACCAAGGACACGCTGGGAAAAGGATGTGGGTAGACAAATTATCCTAGACGAAAGGGGTTTGATGTGGAAAAGAGGACTAGCGTATTCAGTTGGTAGCAAAATACAAGAACATTTCTTTAAGATACTGTTTCATTGGTACTTCACACCACTCAGCTTAAAAAAAATACATTTAGATATAGACAGAGTGTATGGGGATAAATTTTGTGGAAATTATTGTGAAAGGGAGATTTTATGCATAAATGATGAATAAATGATGGATCTGTCCAGTCATTAGAGAATAGTGGAATGAAATCCATAACCAAATATCACAAGTTGTTGAATATTTATTACCAAATGATCCCTTGGTAATCTTCTAAGGGCTTCCTTGAGGAAATGGTCACATGAGGAAATGCAGAATTAATTTCTCAGTAGCCAGTAGCTGCTCAGTTATTGGTAGCCACTCATTGGGAAAAAAAAGAGTCCAGTCATAAAGGAATCGTTAAAAAAAAGAAACAGTCTGTTTTTAAAAAAATTAACACACCCATTACATACCCAGCACAACAAAGGACAGATAGACATTTATTTATCTTTTATTCAATACTCAAAGTACATTCACCTTCAATATAAAACACCACACCTGACTTTTTTAAAAAAATTCTAACAGCCAATAGACATGCCTCATCTGTTAAATGTGTATACTGAGATTTCACTCAACTTAATAAAATCACTAGAAATGACATATTGTAGGTGCTGTAATGATGTTTACTCTGTAATATGGTAACACCCCATATTATTTACTCAGATTGGGAGGGTAGTAAATAACAAAGAGCACAGAACACTGATACAGAGAGATTCGGGTCACTTGGTAAGTTGGGCAAATGGTATGTATTTTAATATAGCCAAATGTAAAGTTATACATCTAGAAACAAAGAATATAGACCACACTTACAGGATGGGTGACTATGAAAAACAGATTTGGGAGTTATGCTGGACAATCAGCTGAACATGAGCTCCTAGTGTGAAGCTGTAGCCAAAAGGGCTAATGCAATCCTGGCACGTATAAGCAAGGGACCACAAAGAAGTACTACCTCTTTAATTGGCACCGGTGTGATTGCTACTGGAATCCTGCATCTAACTGTGGTTTCCACACTTCAGGAAGGATGATGATAAGTTGGAGAGGGTTCAGAGAAAAGCGACAAGAATGATTAACAGATTGGCTGCATTAGACTGATGACTTCAGGTCCTCAATTTATGTAGCTTACCAAAGAGAAGCTTAAGGGTTGACTTGATCACTGTCTTTAAGTACTTACACAAGAAACAACAATTCGATACCAGGCTCTTCAACCCAGTAGACAACGGTATAACAAGATCCAGTGGTTGGAAGTTGAAGCTACACAAATTCAGTCTAGAAATAAGGTGCAATTTTTTTTTTAAACAGTGAGGGTAATTAACAATTGAAACAATTTCTGAATGGTTCTGGAGAATTCTCCATCACTGGCAATTTTTAAATCAGTACTGGATGTTTTTCTAGAAGATATGCTCTTTTTGAAACAGGAATTAATTTAAGGAAGTCCTATGGTCTGTGTTATACAGAAGGTCAGAGTAAATGATCTCAATGGTCCCTTTTGGTCCTATAATCTATGAACGTTTGTGAAGCACTCAGATACTGTACTGACGAGTGCCTCAGAAAAACCTATGAGAAAATTAATAGTTCTGTCTTCAGAACAGGGTTTGATAGTGTGCAATAAAGTAAGGCAAGGGCCACACATTGAACAACTATGAGAAAATAATATCGGATAGCTACTCATAAAAGGAGCATCTTCCATTCTGTGCACTGAATGAGGCAGGAGTCCTCTGGAAAATATAGCATTTGATAATATAATTTAAAACTATCACAATGCACAATCATAACACAGCAGAGCCAACTTAAGGTCACACAAGTAACCTTAATTTTGGCATTTCCTAATTTTTGAGTGCTTGACTTGCAAACTTAATAACATTCTTGTAACATAGTTTGTTACATGCAATATTTGCATAAAATGCTGACTACGATGAACAAAGAATCATAAGTATTAAACACAGATTGGTTTTATTTTGTGTCCTTCATCCCAAATAATTGTACATAACATTAAATCAGTCACTCCACTCTCGGTATTCAAGTAAGACAAGGATGCCCATATTTCATGACAAAAGTCACAATGGCAACTTGAAACAGGCTGAAGGCTGCACCTAAAAATATTTTTTGTTAAATAATGCACACAACTATGTTTCTTTGTATCGTAATTATATCACTTTTGATACATAAATAAGATTTGCTTTTTCTTTGACAAATTTGCAGTTAATCAGCTTTATTGTCGCTTTATAGTTATAGGGAGTGTGTGGCTGTGAGCTCTATTTAGGAAACTGTGGGCTTTATCTATCTTTTTTTAGGTTACACTTTGGGCCACTTCTGGAGCAAGCAAAAACAACAGCCATTATGTTCTCAGCCAGCAATAACCCATACACAGCCTGGGACTTTAAAATGAAAGAGGAAATATTGAGATGTCATCCTCTTTCTCCAACAGTACCACTGGATCTAGATTTTCTATCTGGAGAATTACCAGACACACACAAAAGTGACCTAGGATCATTTCTAATCTAAACAGGTACTTTAATAGTATAACCTCAATGCTGCACTTCAATGTTAGCACATCTTGAAGCCCAAATTGTGGTTTGAAACCCAAAACTTGGGGCAGCTTGTATTATGTTACAAAATGAGTAATCCCTACAAATGAGTAATCCCTACACTAATACAAGAACATATATGACAGTGCACAGCACAGGATAAATCAAAATGTTGTAACTTAATACTAACTCTATGTTTTTGTACCATTTATTAAGAATGGTTGGCACTGCCACATACCTTACAACTTCCCTCTCTGATTTCACTGGCAGAGCTGACATCTCCACCAGCTTTGTAAGGACTTCAAAGAAGAGTGTCTCTACACTATAAGGGTCATGTATTATGCTCTCTTTGGGACGAACTGAGGAGAAAATACAAAAAATAAGTTTAAAGGGCATTTCACAGACTATCTCCACCATAAGCATTTCATTAAAAGAGATATATTAAAACAAAATTTAATGTCACCCGGAATTTTAATGGGCATAAACCAACGAATGTTACACTGTCTGGATGTCAACTGCCAAAGAAACTTGCAAGGTGAAAATTCTACAAGTTTTCCTGAAAGGAAAAAGAAAAATTACTTGAGGAATCTAGCTAGATTACTTGCTTGGAAGTCTTAGGCTTGTCTGATGTACTAAAGTACTTAATGTTTACAGTATTTACGTTTTCCCTACCAAGATATGAAGAGACGGTCAGGACCAGAGCAACTGCTGAAGTTACAACAGGATAGTAACTCCATTTCAGAACAGATTATCAGGATTAAGAAAAACCCATTTTTATTATGCAAAAGGCTATTGTTTACAATTCTGTATAATTTATGTGCAGCATTCCCATCCTCCTGGTAGGCAGGAGGAAGCTAGCAAAATGGACAGAGCAGTGCTGTTAGAAGGGAGCGGGGGAGATAGAGAGAGCTCTTGCCTGGCTGCTGAGGTTTGCAGGTTGAGGCCCTGAGGTAAGGGCAAAGAAGGTGCTAGGGTTGCAGGGAAGTGACCCATGGAAGAGTCCTGAGGAGTTGGAGAGGACACAGCATGCGGCTGGCTGGGACCTGGAGTAGTGGGCGGGCCCAGGTCTTCCCCAGCCCAGTCGCCACTGGGGAAGTGGCAAGATAGTACTGCAACTCGACCCTGAAAGGGGAGAGCACAGATTCTGACACAGCCAGAGGGCTGTGTGATGAAGACGACGCCACAGTCCTTGGAGTGATAGTGGTCTGAGAGCAAAAGTGACGGCAGGCAAGGCACCACCAGGAGAGGGCATACCAACCTGCAGAGCTAATCCCCAAGACATCGGGCAGGAGGCACCAGCATGGTGATTAAGTCCCATTACAACTCTAAATAAATGTTCTCTTTTTCCTGCCTTGTGGAGGCTGCTTTATTTTAAATAATAGTAAAGATATACTGAGAGAGGGAAAGAGTACAGCATGACTACCTTTGAAGCATGCTACTCGATATTCAAAGAAGAATCCAGGGAGAATACCATCCTTGGTTCAACACTTAAAATAAGGATTAATTTGGTGGCAGCAAAATCCTAGGCAGTATGACGGTGGAAAGAAAAGCACAAGTTTTTCCCCTTAACTACTTATTTTTATTCTTTTAAGGTTTTAGGTGGAAGATGCATGTCCTGCCACAATCTTAACAGACACTAAATGTAGTTTTCATTCGCTAACCTCCTAGGTTTTTTTATACAACTTTAATATTCCTCAAAGCATAGCCTCCCAGTGTCAGAGAGAAGAGGAGCTGCCCGTGCCTGGGAAGCTGAAGCTAAAGCTGCTCCTGACTATGTTGACTCTCCTGAAGAGTGTAGGTGGCTGTGACATGCCTCAAATCATTCTCTATAGCATTTTAGCCTCATTTTAAAAAGTTAATGAAAGTATACCAAGAGCAACTCTCCATGTTTAGCAGTGGTGACAAACTGTTGTCTGGAGGGAACTTCCATGAAATAGTGTGTATTACCACTCACTTCCCCAAACACTCAGTAGCTTCCCATGGACTTCCGGAAATTGGATACAATCAGGAGCTACTGCAGCAGCCTGCATCACATCAGTAGGTCTGTGTGTTGTGCTCCCTCTTCCTCTGGTCCCTCTCTCCTCATAATAAATATGAGGGATACAACCTACAAATATGTCAATCTGTGGGACATCTGCAAGTGTAATAGATACCATCTGGGTTATCATTGGGGAACCAAAACAAAACAATGAACTCTCAGCTAAAAGAATCTTTATAGCATGTGCTAAAGAGCCAGGCTCTCAAGATGAGAGCTGTCACACACTTGCATCCTATGTGGACTGAGCACAAAGGAGGACACTTAACACATCCTGACAGGTGAGTTACACAAACAAATGGGTGACAAATGACTGAAATGTGAAACTATTTTGGAAATTCACACCAGAAATTTACAGATTAGAACAAATTTTTTACTTAAAAACTGTGACAAAGAGGTCTTTTGACTGTGGGAATCACCGTAACATATCCCCACATAGATAAGTAATAGGGTATGAATCCCTTGACCTCCTGACATTAGCTGTTCATAAGTCTTCTCCTTGATATAATAGTCTCCCACTGTGTCTTGTCTCAGAGGGGCACTCGCCCTTTCAAACTCTGGGGTTGGAGCTAATAGAACCACCTGGTTTGGATGCCAAGACCTTGACACCAAGATGGGACAACAGAATAGTTCTCTATGTATGTGCAGGGTCCTAGAACGCAACATTCTGTCAAACTAGCAGCAGTTACCTTTTTGTCCCTTCCCAAAAATCTAATTATTTTGGGTGCAAGAGCCTTCTCCAGTGTAGTACATGTAACCTGGGCTGGTCTTTCTTCATCTATCTGCATCAGTGATTCTCCTTCAACAATTTAAAGTTTTCAAGTTATGAGCTGTATTCGCTGAATCCTACTCTATGTTATTGGGCTGTCAAGATGCCAGTTTCCTGTTTAATTGCTGACTAAAATTTTATATTGTATTTAAGACATTTTCCAAAGTTATTTTAGATGATTGACTAATTAGCATTTAGAATATTCTTTGTTCTCTGAAGATTTCCTTTTATATCTATATCTGTTTCTCTAATTCACAATCTCAATTCTTCAACCATTATCAAGGAGAGTTTTGCTAGTGGAAAAAAAGGAAAAAGGATCAGATATTTTCTTTCTTTCACTGTAAAGTTCTTACCCATAGATTGAGCAAAGCGCTGGTCATCTGTCAGAACTCTTACAAAGTCTGTGAAATTCACTTGCCCATCACCTGGCAAGGTAAAGGATAGTTCAGCCATGGAAAAAAATAAAAGACATTGACAGACTATATAAAGTAACAAAGCCATCAATTAGAAAATAATTCCATCCATATTAATATGAATTTATTTTAGTTTTATTTCATGGTTACACTGGATTTTAGCATCTCCAATTTGAGTTGCCATTTGAATAAAAATCAAATTATTTAACCAGGTGTCTTGTTACAGAAAAAAACAAACCTGATATTTATAAACAGAGAAAAACAGCAGATACTCCAGAAGAAGCCGGTAAAAAAGAGCCAAATAGATATAGAATGGGTTCTACTCAGTTTAGGATTCAGTTTTAGTATCACATATGCAAACACTGGGCCTGATCCTCACAAGTGCTCAGTACTTCTCAGAACCAGTCCTATTATTGTAATTTATTTGAATTATTGTAGTGCCTAGAAGCCCTAGTCGTGGACCTAGACCTCATTGTGCTAGGCCTGTACAAACACACAACAAAAAGACAGTTCCTGCCCTCAAGGGGCTTACAATCTACAAACTGTATTCTCACATGCACATACCCATGCCATTCCAAGTATCTCACACTGACTCATGCACACGTTTTGCCATGTTTTCCACAATACCACCCATGCATACACATGCTCCACCAGGAAATATGTATTGTTATTCTGAAAACATACCATCAATATCAGCGCGATTCAGAGCCTCAAGGATTTCTTGATGGGTCACATTAATGCCCACACTGTGCAAAATCAGCTTCAGGCCACGCATATTAATGTTACCCTCTGTGCTTCTGAAGACCTTGAAGACATCTTTGAATGCTGAAAATGTATGTAAGGCACAGCAGGTTAGTTTCATGCACGCCCATTACAATGACGTAACAAGTTGGTGTACTGTACTTCCTGAAACAAATGGCTACTATTAACGTCTCTAACTACTCTATTCAGCCTATATAGCAGCAGTTATCTTTTTGTCTTTTCCCAAAAATCTAATTATTTTGGGTGCAAGAGCCTTCTCCAGTGTAGTCCATGTAACCTGGGCCGGTCTTTCTGCATCTATCTGCATCACTGATTCTCCTTCTCACTTTAAACTAAAACTTCTTTCCTTTAACTATATCTCAGTTCCTTTCTGACTCTATTTTTTATTTTAAAAGCCTTTTATTTTGCTTTGTAAAGCAATTTGTGAAATCCCTGCTCATTTTCATTCCATTACTATTAGTAACAGCCCCTTTAAATCACCAATGCAAAACAATTTTTAAAACCACTAATTTACATGACTGAAGACTGAATTGAAGAAGCGAGTCAAGTACATTACCTGCTATTTGCTTTTGAGTCAAGGGTTCCTCATGTTCTCCTGGAATATCCAGAAGATGAAAGAGACCAGATAGATTTCTGCTCCTGCTGCAAGGGCACACATTTAACAACATGATTTCTCCTCATTGTCTTTCCATCCATGGACAGACTTAGCCCTACACAGCTTATGAGATCTAATAAGATCACAGTCCAACGTGACAAGATTAATTTAGTACGTTAGTATGAATATATCTAATTTGGTATAATTATTTTTAATGCTGCCTTCTTGGCACAGAGCCTTCAGGAATTCCATAGGCTACATTGGGTCTACAGCCATGAAAGAGACATGGGAGTCTTGTGGGGGAACCACATATCCTAGCATTAGCCACAATGCACGTGTGTGGCTGCCCACTCCTGTTCCCTCTCCAAAAGGAAAAGCTAGTGCCTCTGCTCCACGTCCTGACACGCATATATATATCAGGATTGGTCCTAAATAATTTAATACAGAACAAATATATAGTTAATAAATATTTTCCTAAATAGCTGGGTAAATGGTAAAATTATGTCACAATTATACTTCAACCAGAAACATCAAAACTGGTCAGAGATGTATTAAACTCTAAATATCTAAGAAAAAAGAAAAAAAATACACAGGAAGCTCATCTTCCAAACAAGAAACCTATAGCAGGTCACACTTTTTCTACTCACTTCTTTGTTGGTACATTTAACCCAGTATCTGTCGAGAGTAGAGTTTTCTTTGCATCTCTTATGTCCACATCTGAGATGTGAACCTCAGTCTCAGTATCCAATACGGATGAATGCTTCTGTTCCTCTAGTATTTCAAGATTTGAGGATTGCAACAATAGTGCCACACTTTTTAAGAATGACAGAGGCTCCTCCACTGATGTCTCAAGATGTGAAAATTGCTCTTGAATCTCAAAATGTAATAGAGAGAGAAATTCTAGTTCCCCTCCTTCCACCAGCTTTTTCTTCTCTGTTTCCTTTTCCTCCGCCTCTTCCTCCAGTATGTCAAGATTTGAGCTTTGTATATGGGCTGCAGTTTTTAATGAGGACAAAGGCTCCTCTTCTGTTAGTATTTCAAGATTTGAGGTTTGCACCTGGTCCTTAGTCTGTAGTGGAAATTTAGGATCATCCTCCTGAAGAGACAGCAGAGCAACAGACACTCGAATCTCCACTTCCTCCTTCACTTGCTTATCTGCTTCTTCATAAAGCTGTAATAAAGAACAAAAATCCACAATAATTATAGCCATCTAGTTTCCAAAATTACAATTATACTCCTCGGCCAAGAAAACTTCTGTCTCAACACAGCACCCAGCATGAATCGTTATCATAAGTCAAGCAACACTCTTGCTCACTTAGTTGCTGCTACTTTATGTGAATAA
Source organism: Mesoclemmys tuberculata (assembly GCA_007922155.1). Lineage (NCBI taxonomy): Eukaryota > Metazoa > Chordata > Testudines > Chelidae > Mesoclemmys > Mesoclemmys tuberculata. The sequence continues at coordinate 65,122,147 of ML675601.1, forward strand.
CAACTTTCCACTGGTGAATGCTTACCTCTGTAAAAAGAGAGACAAGGGTGAGGCCAAGAATATCCCAGAGGCAAAGCTGTGGTCATGACCTAATGACACAGGTTGGTGCAGAACATCTGCTGACTAATCTAAATATAGCAGACACAGAATGAACTACTGATTATCCTGCTTGCAAAAAGATACAGAACAATGACGGAAACAGGACTAGATGCAAGCAGTATACTTCGTGCATACATTCCACTTCCATACAGTGACTACAGCAAATAATTGTTGAATTGCACTCCTGCAATCTAAAAGGACATTTGGAAATATAGTAGTCCTATCGTAGGAGGATTGAGACTCATAGCCAAGGCATTATATATATTGAAATTATACAGATATATATAGTTTTAAAATGTAGAATTGATTGTGATGTGTGATTATTGACTGTGACTGTGATTATTAATTATGTAACGTGTGCATGGTTCTTTTGCATGGATGCATTGACTGTGATTATTAATTATGTAACATGTGTGCATGGTTCTTTTACACCGAACAAGATAGGTTCCTGCCCTCAGAAGTTTTACAACAGCCATAACAAATGCATCATCAGTATCTCTATGATAAATTAAGTTCATTAATTCAATTAGAGATAGTTACCTAAAAAAAATAATCTCATTTGTCTGAATTGTTTCTCAAATTAATACCAAACATGACTATACCTAAAAGAGGTTAGAGAAAAATTACTTTTATTTTTTCTTTTTCAGTTTGTTCACTTAGTGAACTTGATAGCTCTGTGTGTGAGGTCAGTAGGTTTCCCTTGTTTGTTCCCTTTCAAATAGCAGCAGAGGAGAGAAAGAGGCATTTCCAAGTATAGGAATGTGAGACTGTAAAATCATCGGATTCAAGAGCAGGTGTAGTACATGGAACACGTTTTAACAAATTTCTTCGTAATGACTTGATTTCTGTTAATAATGAAATATTATAGCAAATAACTATGATAAAACCTAATGCAGCAGTGTCTTCCAGTTTTAACAAACAATAAAGAACCGTAAAAAGCTTTGATAACACAGACCACATTCCAATTAGTAAACTCTCTCTCCTTCATGGCCTTCCACAGCTTTGCCCCTTACAATTCCCCCAAACCCTTTTACTCTGCTAATGAAGCCCACCTCATTGCTCCTCTAGTATATTTCCCATACTATCATTACGTTGTACTCTCCCGACTCTCAATTTCTTCCTCAGAAATCCCACTTCTCGTAGCTCTTAACTGATTATTGATGTCAACAATATTGTCACCAACCCATTCCCTATTTTTGTTTTAAAAAGATACTTTAAGAAAGAACTTTTGCCTGAGTTGCCCCAGTGTACTTTGTAATATCAGTCTATTATTTTATAAGCTGTGTCACAGGGCAAGCTTAGCTTTCAAGAGGGATAAGGAACAGCCTAACAAGTGCCAGGTTTAGCACACCTGTGAAAGATGTTATTAGGGTGCACAAGATAGGAGCATGTGATTAGAAACCAGGCCTGTTGAGAAATATAAGGGCTGCCTGAATTCAATCCAACAGATGTTTGGGAAGAATGCAGGTGACAGATCTCCAGGTCCTAGGTAGAAACCGTGTGTTAGAAACCTTCAGGAAGCATGAGCTTGCTAGACGAGAATCCACAGCTAAGAGGACTGCAAAGAAAAAGAACTTCTGATAAAGGACTGGGAAGACTTTTGAGGCAAGAGAGATTATATGGTTGCTGAAGCCCACTATAAACTAAAAGCTGAGCAGAGAGAGAACTGGAAGGTTGTGTCATCATTTTACAGTATTAAACTACATCAAGAAGGGGAGCCGTATTATGAAAATACCAAATGTGTTATCCTTGTATGTGAATTTTAAGAAGTTCTTCAAAATGTCCATTCACATTTTAAAAGCTCCTATTTTTCTGTAGTATAATATATACATTTAAAACAAAAAAGGACTGAATTGGCAGATGCTCAGCAACCTCCACAGCATAATTTCACCTTCTCAGGTCCTCACAGTCCTCCACTCCTGTACCCAGCAGAGTTTACTTAGAGAAGGTAATACAAACTGGAGCTCTATTACTTTTCTTAGAAATTCCACTCTATGTCAGGAATCCCTTCCAGGGAAATCCCTAGGACAGCTGTGGCCAGGGAGAGTCCTTGGAAATGCAGTTTTAGTGCAGTTCTGCAGATTTCTGGATGGGCCCTGTGGCCAAGTCTGCTGTCTGGGAGGAGGAAGACCCAACAGAAGATCAAGGAGCAACAATAAAGGAATCCTCACGGAGATTTCCTCCCCAAGAGCTCCTTCATGCATGTTTTACTACAGGACAGAAAGATCCAGACCTTAGTCTATGGGACTTTTCCTGAGTAAAGAACTAGTAAAAAGACCTCAGGATCTGACTCTGTGAAATGATCTGAAAAGTATCTTTTGCTGAATTTTCAAAGGAGTTTAAGGAACCAGGCACCAAAATCCCATTGAAATTCAATGGGAGTTTGACACTTAACTCCATTAGGCTTCTTTGAAAATCCCAGCCTTACCCTGCACTGGCTCTCTACACTAGCACATGATGGGACATATAATCCAAAGAAGGCACTTCAGACTTTTTATGTTATTACCATGGTCGCAGTCAGTGGATATGCTAAAGGCACAAGGCTATTTAAGCACAGAGCACTCAACCCATAATTATGGCACAATAACACACACCATGTCATAACTCAACTGGCCATCTTGCCATGTGATTTCCTGGTTTGATTCTTCAACTTCTTTCTGAGGTTCACCAGCCCACTCTGGATAAACTTTGTTTGAACAACATCTGCACGAGAGATGAGAAAGAGATCGGCAATGTTAAACTTTTACCAATGCACAGGTAAGTCTGATATGTTACTGCTTGGAAAACACCACATTTAGGGTGCTAGGAGTTGAGATATCCAACTACAGAACCCTAACAAAGAGCTCTTTGAGCTTTTCATGTGGGTTGATAGAAAAATACTGCATCGTAAGTATTAACCAGAAAAGAGTAAAATGGAGTAATCTGACTCCTTAGCATCTTCACTTGATGTTGCTGTGAGCTAGCACTTAGGTCTCCAATATAAAGATCCCCATTCACAAAGTGAGATTTTGCAACCTCCAAAAGACTATCATTTCTGAATTTCCTTCTTTAATAACCCAGGATTAAATTATGCACTTCATGGTTTGGATAATAGGAAAGGCAGTTTTTTAAAACAATCAAACAATTATATCACCTACTAGTCCTGCCTATAACAATATAACGATTAGCACTTTTGTAAAGTTTTTCATCTTCAAATCACTTTACAAACTGACAAATTACATAAAAATATTCACTCCCAAGCAGAAGAAAAAGTTGTACAGTATTCAACTTTGGCAGTCTTGGTTTTAGGATTTTCAGGGTACACCGAATTCCTGAGGTTAGGCTTGCAGGATTTCACCCTCCCTACCATCTGCAAATCCATATTATACCTTTCCAAAGTTCTCATCACTTTCAAAATTCCTCACACTCCATACCAGCCTATATATCCTCTTATATCCATTCCTACTCTTCTCTTATCTCTATCTAACAATGCTTTTTTTCACCTGTCTCCTATGCTTGGAACCTATTCCAGCTATAATGACCATATAACATCATGTGTGTTTATATTTTGTATTGAGCTGTATTTTATCACCTCAAGGCTTTACACTATCAACTCTCCATCCTCATTACTGGATCCTGTCTGTCTGCCACACACATACTGTTTTATATACTGAAGTAACAAACTCTTTGAAAGCAGAAATATGGCTTACCTTAGAACAGAGTCATTGTCTGGTGGAGGACCAACACAACAGAAGAATAATCTCCATGTTCCTGTAAATGGAATAGCACAAGCCTAAGTGATGGTCAAAATGTCCACAAGATGACTGCCAGACCATCTGTTGGCTCTGTCCCTGTGTGACTGGGCAATAGATGCTTTTGAGAGACATCAAGGAACCCACACTAACATTGCCAACCCGGGAATGACTTTTTTAGGTCAGCGGGTAGAGGCCTTTGGATTTAGCCCTGAACCAAGGATCTGATCCTAGCTATCAAGAGCTGTGGAGTGGGGGTTTATACCCTAATGGTATCTGTTCTCTGTGGAGTATATGTACTTCACAAGGCTTTTTTTGCCTTTAACTTGACTCTCAGGGAAAGGGCGTCAGAATAGAATGTAGGGAGGAGTGTCTGTGGGGGGATGTGACTAAAGACAGGGTGAGTGGGCAGGGGTTGAGAACTGAGGACCACATTTGGGGGTTGGTGAGAACGGTAACTGAGAACGTGGGGGGGAGGGCGGACAGGCGACTGAGCACGGGACAGGAACGGGGGATTACTGCGCAGCACAGGGCGGGGTCTGTGTGAGCGCAGGAGTGAGTGTGGGGCCCATTAGCCCAGAGGTGACTGAGGGACACAGGGTGGTGGGACGGCGGCGAGGTTGACTGAAGTGTGGGGGGGCAGGGAGGGGTATGAGAAGGCCGGGCGCTTCCCGCCCGTTTGCCCTGCTCTCCCCCTCACGCTTTGGCGCCATTGGCGAGGGCCCACCTTTGCGCCCCATGGCGCCTTCGCTCCCAGGCGGCCCTGCGGCGCAGCGGCTCCCCCACAAGCCGCGCGACGGCCTCCCAGAGCCGGAGCCCGCCCTAGCGCCTCGCCGACGGCCCAGCGCGTCAAGCCGGGCGCGGACTGTGACAGGGTTTCGGAGAGCGCTGACGTTACAAAAACCGCCACGTGCCTAAGGGGGGGCGGAGCGGGCGTTTTTGCGCCTGTGCTGCCGGCCCTGCCTTCAGGCAAGGCGGAGCGCGCCCTCGTGCCGCCGAGGCTGGCCCGGGTCCGCGGAGCAGGAGCAGGAGCAGGAGCAGCGGGCGCGAGCCGCACGGCTGCTGACGGGAAGGACGTGCGCGTCACAAACCCCCGCGGAGCCGCGGTGCGTGCAAAGAGCAGCAAGCGTCTCGCCTAAAGCCGGGAGCTCGCCTCCGGGGGCAGTTCAGGTGGCTCAGGGGAGCGTCCCTTACATGAGCAGTAAAAATACGTTAGCGCGTTTTGTAAACGGCGTCCCAGCTTGGAAGTCACCGGGAAGGCGCGTGGCTAATGCTGTAGCCCCTGGCAGCGCCTGGCTGACACACTTTAAAAAAAACTGGTGCCTGCTCCAACCGGCTTTTGAGCAGTTTTTGTCAAGTCTAAATAAAAGAAGGGACCCAGAAGTCTACAGAACGCTATTTACTGTCGGCTAAATGAGCTGAGGTGCTGGAGCTGGACTGCAGCTAGTCAACAGCCTATGTGTTGCCGTTTATTTCAGCTTTCCATAAATCAGTGCTTTCAGATCCTTGAAAGACCTGCCTGCAATATTGGGTTTGAAAAAGGGTGTCTTTGAGGGGTAGTCTGGACAGGGAAGTGCAAGTTTGTCTGTTTGATGCATGCAGTGTGTGTGTTGAAATGCAGCTGCCTATGACAGGATGTGTATATATAATATATATATGCTGAGCTCAGCCAGGCAAGGACTTGCTATTGGAAAAGGGAAAATGTCGATGTCCATTTCTGCTGCCCAGTAATCAGTGTTCTAAGGCTCCTAAAAGCAGGATTCATAACAAGACAGTGTTTGAAGAATTAATGGAGGGGGAAAGATAGGTATAGTTGCCAGGCAGTGAGGGTGGGCCCTCCAGCCACAAGTTGTTAGGAACTAGTGTTAAAAGAGGTAATGTGGTTTTAGAGCAGGGAAGAACTGTAGCGAAAGAATCTGTGAGAAGGAGAGCTGGTTTGTGAGGCTTGTGTGCCTCTCAGAAAGGGGGAGGATTAAGGCTCTAGTATAATCAATTTTATTCTAAAAGGAAATGGGTTCCTCTGGGTCTTTTTTCCCCTGAATTAAAGGAGCAACCCTAGAATCAAAGGTCTTGCTATTCTTCTATTTTATTAGGAAAAAAAAAATCTTCAGATGTCCCTTTTGGCAAGGATTAGTTATTCAAGAGCATGCTCTGAAAACTAGAAGGAACACTGGTTTCCTTGTCGTTAAACTTGGAGTGGCTTGCATAATAAAGATTTAGGGGGGAAGGAACTCCCCATTTCTTTTGCTTCTTTTCAGTAAGTACTGATATTTTCAAAAACTTATTATAAAATCTACAAACAAATAAATAATAAAGTTTCACTACCAATATAGCCTCTTTGTATCTGCTGTATTTATCACAAGATGCCAGCTGTGAGTTACTGTTTTGCTGGAGGTTGAGTGGAAAATGTAGTTCAACAGAAAACAAAGCAGATGAACTATTATCAGAAGCATTTGCACAGTAGTTTAGCACAAATAAGGTCAGTATAAAACTATCAGGTTTGCAATTCCTCAGCAAGGGGACTTAGCTCAAATGGTAGAATTTAGGTCTGGTCTACACTAGAGACTTTTGCCAACCAAAGTCAGATTTTTGCACCAAAACAATGGTGGTGAATACACTGCAATCCCTCCTCTCCCCTCCCCCCACCCCCACTGACCTAACTCCCCTGATTTTGGGACAAAATAAAATCACTTCAACAAGAGGCATAGGGCTTTTAGTGACAAAGCGTCAGTGTAGACACCACGCTTGGTTATGTCACAGTAAATGGCCTCCAGGAAGTGTCCCACAATGTCCATCCTGACTGCTCTGGCCATCAGTTTGAACTCTGATGCCCTGCAGCCATCCGCCCTCCGCCTCTAAAGTCTCAGAAATGTTTGAAATTCTACTTTTGTTTGGTCAGCGTGGCGAGCTCACATCACAACTTCCCAGCTGACCATAGTGACTCCTTGCACCAAACACTCTCCCAGTGAGAGCACACCAGAGCTTCTGGATCTGATCAGCATTAAGGGAGAGGAGGCTGTACAGTCCCAGCTCTGCTCCAGCCAAAGAACTTTGATACATCTGATCTAATTTCTTATTTAATGGTGCAGAAGGGCTATGAATGGGACATGCTGCAGTGCTGTACAAAAATCAAGAAGCTGCAGCAGGAGTACCAAAAGGCCAGGGAGTCGAACCATTGCTCTGCTGCAGAGCCAAAGGCCTGCTGCTTCTATAAGGATCTGGAAGCGCTCCTCAGCAGCGACCCCACCTCCACCACCAAAAGACACATGGACACCTCTGTGAGCCCAAAAATAATGGACACTGGACTCAACCCCGACAAAGAAGTCATGGACGAGGAGGTTGAGTGGGAGGATGATGTGGAGCAGGGGATTGGGTCGTTTGCTAACATGGGGAGCCAGGACCTCTTTTCAACCCAGGAGGGTTGGAGCCAGTCCCAGCCCTCCAACTCTGGCATGCAGGATGCAAGAGAGGAGAGCTCATGTAAGTGATTTTTCTGAGGTGATGCTGCTCGGTTACATGAGGTACAGCTGTCCTTTACTGTGTTGTAAAGTTGTAGGGATAGAAATGCACGAGTAGCTGTGTTTGCATGTGCTTCCCATGCTCTTGTTCAGGTAGGCTGTGCTATGGAGAAGTGTGTTAATGCACACTGAAATTTCACAGGAATCCCCCAAAGAGATCTCTAGGAAACTCCTCTAGGTGATTTCTCGACAGAGTTCCCCTGTTGTAGGAAACTTTCCCACACCAACTGGCAATCGCTTGTGCAGGAACCACAGCGGCACACGGGAGCAGCATAGGAACCTGGTTTGAAGCTGCTTGCATGGAAAAGATGCACCCTATCATCCCTGCTTACTCTCAGGAGTGAGATATCAGCTTCTATGGCCCCTGCTGCAGAAAATGGTGGTATAATTTGAAATGTTGTCCCTATCTACCTGCATCAATACCCCAAACAACCACCCAGAACCTTTTCCCCAGATTGAATGCCCATTCTGCCAGACACAATTCACCTGGCCCTGGTTGATCGAGTTGTGCGTTTGTCAGGGGACAGTGAGAGATGTATTTTACAGTAATTCATCAATATGGTTATTCCACTCACAATAATGCTTCTCTTTTATTGTGCTTTTACAGATGTGCTCTTGATGGAAAAACCCTCCACACTTGCTAAGCACCTGCAGTTGATAAGAAAATGACCATGAAGGAGCCAAGGGGAGATGTTCCAAGCACTCCTCCTGTACTCTAACATGGGGGGAAAAAAGGGCATAGACACACACAGTGTCCGAAAATCAAAAAATTGATAGGCAGGAAAACAAAGAACTAGTGATAACTCATAGACTCATAGAGCACGAGCTCCTGATAAAAGCCCTGGAGGTGCAAACAGAGTTATTAATGACTTTAGCAACACTACAGACTGAATTCATGCATGCTTGGCCTCCCCTTACAGCCAGTACAGAACTCCTTTCCATGTCCTCCCTAATCTCCACCCCTACATTCCTACCAAATTCCCTGCCTGTCTCAGTACCCCATTCACTCCACCCCTACAGACAGCTTCCAAAACAATAACTGGATTTACACCCAGCTGTTATAACTCACATTGTCCCCACTGCTTTCTCCCCGTCCAGCCCAGCTTTTCTGTGTGTGTTGTGAATAATTGCTATTTAATAAAGACATACTCTGTGAAGAATAAGCAATCTTCATAAATGGTCTCTTGCACATGGTGGTTGCTCCTCACTTTTGATACACAGTACAAGCTGGATAGCAGTCATAGCATGGCACAATGCTGTTTACAAAGACATCTTAGTTGTGCTTATTGTCAAAATAGTTCCACAAGGCCTCCCTAATCTGAATGGTCCTCAGTGTGCCCCTTTAATAGCCCTGACATCTGGTTGTTCATGTTCAACCACAAGGTGATCTGCCTCTGTACTCCCTCCAGAGAACTTCTGACCCTTAGTTTCATAAATATTATGGAGTACACAGCAGGTAGCTATAACCAGGGGAATATTTTCCTCATTTAAGTTTAACCTGCCATAACGGCATTGCCAGCAAGCTTTGATTCTGCCAAACACATATTCAATGGTCATTTGGCACCTGCTCAACTTGTTATTGAAGTGCTCTTTACTGCTATCCAGGTTGCCTGTATAAGGCTTCATGAGCCATGGCAGTAAGGGATAGGCTGGTTCTCCCAGGATCACTATGGGCATTTCAACATTCACCATTGGAATCTTTTGGTCTGTAATGAAAGTCCCTGCTTGCAACTTTTTGTACGGGCCAGTATTCTTGAAGATGCATGTGTCATGCACTTCTGCACAACCCACAATGATGTCAGGGAAAAGCCCATGATGATCCATAAGCATCTGTAGTACCATAGGGAAAGTATCCCTTTCTTGATGTACTTTGTTGCAAGATGGTCTGGTGCCAAAATTGGAATATGCATGCCATCTATTGCCCCATCACAGTTAGGGTATTGTATCACTGCAAAGCCATCCACTATTTAATACATTTTCAAGATTCATAGTACTTCATAACAGAATGCGATTAATGGCCCTGCACACCTGCGATAACACAATTCCAATGGCAGACTTCCTGACTCCAAACTGATGAGCAACCGACCAGTAACAGTCTAGAGCAGTGGTTTTCACCTTTTTCATCTCACGGCACACTGACAAGGTGCTAAAATTGTCAAGGCACACCATCAGTTTTTTAAGGACTCGTTTTAAAAAACGAGTATTAAGATTGTGTTTAACGTTCAATAACTAAAATTTTAATAGTGTTATTTTAAAAAAAATAAATCAGTGGGAAATCTGTGCTTGGTGATGTTTCATGATGCCCCTTGTCCGAGGGCGGATGGCTGACAAGCATACCCTCAAGTCCTCCTCCAGTGTTTGAAGCCGCAACTTGTTCTTGCTCTTCACTGTGTTCATAGCAGAGAAACCTGCCTCACACAGATAAGATGTTGAGAAAGGAAGAAGTGCTTTATTCGCCATCTTTGTGATGATGGGGTATTACTTTCGGAGAGACAACCAGAATGAGGCCATATCTGTTGATGAGTGTTTCAGCTTCAGCCCTCTATCGTTTCTGATTTCTGTCAGCTCATCTTCTTCTGCAACAGTTAATTCTGCTAACTTACACACACTTAACACAAACGGATCTCTCACCCAGTCCAAGGAAGATACATCAAGTGACGGGAAATGCTTTTCAATGTTTTTACCCAGTAGTGACAAACTTTAGAATTAAATTGACAAGATTTTTGTCCAGTCTGCAACTTTTTGTCAGTTCAAACATTTCAATTTTGTTCTCATTTTTGATTCTGGCTCCCCACAATGTTAGTTTTTCCTTAAAGGAGATAACTTTGTCAGTACAAGTAAGAATATTTTCATTCATTCCCTGCATACTCAGGTTAAGAGTGTTCAAGGCTTGGAAAATGTCAGCTAGGAATGCAACTTTATTACACCTGGTCTCATCACTAAGCACGTCAGCTAGCTCAGACTGCTCTGACGTAAAAAAAATTAGAAGCTTTTCCCTCAGTTCATACAACCTTGAAAGCTCCCGCCCTCGAGATAGCCATCTCACTTCCATGTGCAGTAGAAGTTGTGTGTGAGCAGCTTCCATGGCAGAACACAGTGCTGAAAACAACCTCGATTTTAGTGGCCTACTCTTGATGTAGTTAACCATTTTGATCGTCTCAGTCAGTACTTTTTGGAGTTCAGGTACTACAGATTTTGAAATGAGGGCCTCTCTGTGCAGGAAACAGTGTGTACAAACAATGCCAGGGTTCTTTTGTTTGGCCAGTGCGACGAATCCTCTTAGGCTTCCCAACATAGAGGGAGCACCGTGGATGCAGATGCTGATGCATGATTTCCATGACAAATCGTGAGAACTGAAATAGCTGTCGACAACATAAAAAATGTCTTGGCCTCTTGTTGTTTCTGGGAGTGATTTGCAAAATAACAATTGTTCAATGATGTCTCCATTACAAATAAACCTACTGAATGCTAGGAGTTGAGTTTTTCCAGTGATGTCAGTTGACTCGTCCAACTGAATGGCAAAGAAATTGGCTTTTTTAATTTTAGCTATCACTTGTGACTCAACATCTTGAGACGTGTCATGTATACGCCGACTAAGAGTGTTATCTGACATAGGGATTTTCAAGATGTCTTTTTCATATGGTTCACCAAACATAATGTTTACAATTTTACAGATGCTGGTAAAATTACTGACTCAGCAATTGTACGTGATTTCATCTTTTTTGCCACGATTTCGGCAATGGCATAGCTTGCTTCTTGAGCTTTGTCAGAAATAGTTGTGATTTTGGTAAATTGTTTAGCCTGACGTGTTTGATCAACTATAACCCTTTTAAAATAATCAATTGGTTTCTTGCATAAATGTGAGTGCTTTGTATGAAGGTGTCTTTTCAGCTTACTTGGAACCATAGCTGGGTTTGCCCATTTCTCACCGCAAACAACACACTTAGGATGTGGCACTTCTTCTCTAGATGAAATGAATCTGAAGGACAAATAGTCTTCATTATACTGGCACACGATGGTTTTAGAACTAACACTGACAGTACTATGTGCATTACTACCTGAACTAGTGCCAGCCACACCTGATTCACTGTCATCATCCAACTACCTTGTTTAATCAAAAATCTATCCATGTCTAATAAGCCCTGACTGAATACTCTCCATGCTCACCACACTGACCAGCACAAGCTGCACAGCACAGGGAGGACTCCACCACGCCACCAAACCCGCCTACGAGCTAACTTGCGCGATCGCGAAACCGGAAGTCCTGTGACGTCCCAGGTTGCTGGGACTCGGGAAGAGAAATGGAGGCAGTCCGCCCCTGGTGATGTCACAGAGGCGGGGTTCTGGCTGCGCAGTTGCGCAGCACTTCCCGTCATTTACTTGTAGCTCATTGATGCGGCACACCTGCGGACCTTTCGCAGCACACAAATGTGCCGCGGCACAGCGGTTGAAAACCGCTGGTCTAGAGTTACCAGCTTCCACACAGCTGTTGTGTATTTTGTGTCTTGCCTAGGTTGCCATAGCAATAGAGTTAGACTATTAGGGGATAGCTCAGCCAGTCCTGGTTGTTTTTAGTGTTATTTCAATAAAGACAGTCCCTGTGTTGCATCTCTGATCCTACGCTGATTTCTTTCTCTAAATACAAGCAATAAAAAGGAATTCAACATAATGGTGATCGCCACATGATTCTCCACTGAAAGAGGAGCTCTCATTCTGGTGTTCTTGTGCAACAGGGCAGGGGCAAGCTCCACACAGAGTTCCATGAAGGTGGCTTTGCACGTTTGAAAGTTCTGCAACCGTTGCTAGTCATCCCAGATCTGCATAATGATGCGATCCACCACTCAGTGCTTGTTTCATGCACCCAAAAGTGGCGGTACACCGTATGCAGATGCTCCATTAATGCAAACAGTAATCTGGCATTGTTTGTTTGCATGGCAAACAGTAGGTCAGGCACTTCAGATTCCTGTTCCAATTGGGAGCTCATGAAATATACTGCATGACCAGCTGCAATGTGTTCAGAACACTAACAACAACAGTGGGGAGCAATGCAGAATCCATCCATTCAGATAGAGATGGCAGGCAGTCAGGAAGCTGGGGCCATTGAAAAATGCCACAAAACACAGTCAGAACCCATTGAATGACTAGACGGAAATCACTGCATCATGGGACTTTGAACCCACACCGAAGATGCACTGCGATCCTCTCCACCTTCTCACAACCCTTTGCAACACAAGGTGGCGAGCTGCACAGTGGGGTAGCTGCCCACAGTGCACTGCTTTCACAGTCGATGCTAGAGCATTAACTGTGGACATTCTTCGGCTATACAAGTGCTGTGTGGACAGGCACAAGCATTGTAATTACAGCACTTTTTGATCATTACTATAACTTTCATCGACAACACTTTCTAGCGTAGACAAGGGCTTAGCCTGTGAGAGGTAGCGGGATCAATGTACACAGTCTCCAGAAAATTTTTGTAGTGGTTAAAGTAGAATTCACAATTAAAAAGCAATAACATCACATAGTTAACTTTATATTTTAAAATATTTTAAATCTTATTCTGTAGTTTTAGAGCAAACATCTATGTAAAAATAAAAGAACCATGTTGTATGTTATAAAAACACAACACTTTCATTTTTTAGCTTTTGGTATACAGAATGATTGTGTTTACTGAGTTCCAGTGATGTCTTTGGTATTTTATGTAAGAAGACAAGATTCTTGCCCTGAATATCTTACAATTTGACAACCTATACATAAAATCAAAAGAAACAAAGATATAAAGAAAAAATTACGTTTTAAAAATGTGGGATATACATATTGACTGAAACCTGTAACCTAAAATTTAGTATAGCAAATGGATAGACTTGATATTTACTTAGTAGGTAACAAGTGAACAATTTTTTTTACCTCTCTGGGGTGCAAACCCATGGTCTCCTGAGACCGAAGGATGCCTATTACTACTAATAGGTAATATGCTACATACATGAGAACTAATTCCACATCACATTTTTCACACATCGAGTTACACTCACATTTGTGCTTGTTTCATCACATACTACTCATTGAAGGCAATGGGACTCTTTAAAGGAGTCATGTAAATCCTGTTTGCAAGATCAGGCACTTAGGTTGTAACAATCTGGGGAACATGCTATATGTCGTGGGTTGGTTCACCCCATCACAGTTATTGGGTCACTTGAGCGGGGAAAGTGGGGAAAAGCCATCGAGTCAGGGTTCAACAAAGCAGCATTCCCATTCAGAGCAGCGTGACCTAGCGGCCAAAGTCAATAAAGCAGCCGTCTAGTCGGAACAGCATGGCCTAATGGCCAGAGCCAGTAACGCAGCCCTCTAGTTGGGGCAGCATGGCCTAGTGGCCCTTTGGGGTGATAGTACAGTGCTGCCTATGGGGGTGCAGCACCCAGGGTATGAGAGCCCAGGCCCTCCCTGCTCCTCCGAGCCCCATCCCAGGCCCTGTCGGTGGGAGGTGTCACACACCATAAATCAGCAGGAATCCTCCCAAAACACACTGAGTGGTACCCCAATTAGCCTACCGTAACATCGTTCAAGTCCCCTGGGCTTCTTTCTACCCTGTCTTTGGTAATGAATATCCATGATTTCCCAGGGCTTCTGGGGTCCCCAGCCAGTGCGGATCCTAGCAGCTTAGTCCCTTCTTGGGGTTCGTCTGGCAATCTAGGATCTGCCTGGGGCTCAGGCATGTCTAAGCTCGGGCTCAAGTCTGCAGCAACTCCCTGGGGAGAGCTGACAGTCTGCATCCTTCCCCTTCAGCAGCCAGCCCAGGCTGAGCAGGGTTGCTTGAAGCTTCCTTTTATACCTGTCTTCCGGGCTGAGCATGCCCAGCAAAGGTGGAGGGGCAGGGCCACCTCAGCCTGCAGTGCATCTTTAAACCTCTCTAGGCCAGAACGGGTCTGGTACACCCTATCATACTATACAATTGGAAATGTTTACTGTAAGTTTATATTTAATGCAAATTTAAAATCTGTGAACACTTTCAGTATTAGTTAGGTTTCCCCTCTGCCTCTTCTGGGATTGAAGTGCTCGTTCCCTTCACTTAGCATTTTTTGAGAGGCAGACAGTGTGAAACTAAGTAAGTACAAATGCATGTCCAAGCCCCGCTGCCTGGGAAAACTTAATATGAAATATTTCTACAGTATATAGTGTATTAGATATTGAATAAATGTCAGGATCTCGGCAGGACACACTGAATTAAATGGAAAAGGAAGCAGAAGACAATCAGTTAGGAGGAGAGACTGTGGGGATGAGTGAGGGCAGTAGCATTTATTGTGTCTTCATATGGCTGATGTAAATGTAGAGCAACAACTATAATTTGATGGCTATGGCAGATAATTGCATCTGGAGTAGCAGAGTGTAGTGCTGTGATGTACACAAGGGCCATCGCTGATGTCTGTTACACTGATGCTGATGCCCTCCAGCTTGTGCTTGCCAGTTTCTCAACAAGGTCAACTCTTGTCTTCGTCTTGGCAGCTACCTTCTTCAAATGGTGGTGAAAGGTTAGTGTGTGATCCAGCTTCTCTCCAAGATAGGTTGGAGTGGGTTCATGTCACACAGTGTTGCTGCTGAAGGTCACTTCCAGGGTGCGCTTAGTCTTCCTGTTATCAAGATGTAATGCAGTGACTGTTGTTTTGTGAGGATTTGGCTTGAGGCTCCATTTCCAGAAATATTCCTCCATGGTGTTTAGGTCCCTGTTCAAGGTGGGCTCAATGTCACTGAAGGTGACTGCTCCATTGCCAGGGCAAGATCAGCTGCATAAGCAAAGTTGCACGACTTTGTTCGAGGCATGTTGCTTGCGTAAACATTGAAAAGCATCGGAGTACTGAGCCTTGTGGTAGTCACTGTTGAGGAACTGGGGCGAACGGACTTCATTGCCCAAGTGGACACGTAGCTGCCTATTGCTTAGCATCATCCATAGTAAACGTAATGCTTTGCAGTAGGGGATGATCCTTGTGAGCTTCAGTTTCAAGCCTTTAATCCAGACTGTGTTGAAGGCTGATGACAGGTCTACAAAGGCTGCGCCAGTCTTAGACTTCCTCTGGAATCCAGCCTCAATGTGTAATTATAGAGTAAATTAGAGAGAAAAGGGACCCCTGCCCCACTGGAGGTTAAAAATGGGGAGATACCCGTGTAGTTGCAAGAATGAGTGGAAATTGGCCTGCTTTCTTCCCCTAAACATATTGGGCAGCAGTACTAGACCACTTCCAAGAAGACAACTAGACAACTATGGGAAAAAGGGAGCCTGCTGTGGAGAAGAGTTGTGTGGAGATGAACAGTGGTGTGGTCTTGTGAAGTCTCCCATTGGTTCAAATAAGAATGCAAATATCTGGATGCTTGCGTGGTTAAGGTTCTGACCTGTAACTCAAGACACTTGAGTACCCAGCTTAACCACAGACTTCTTGTGTGATATCGGGTAAACTAATTAATATTTATGTGCCTCAGTTCTCCATCTGTAAAATGGAGACAATAATGCTTCATTTCTTCCACCCTTATATCTCTTTAGGCACTGGTCCTGTATGTGACTTCATCGGGGTTGTGCACAGGTGCAGCAGTGCATCTGCATGTGGTCACTAACAGGACTTCAGTCTTTGATTGTAAACTCTCCAGGGCAGAGTCTGCCAGAATGGGATCTTGATCTCTCTTAGGGCCTTTAGGCACTACTGTATTACAAATAACATTATAATGCTTTTTCATCTTTTCTGAGTCTTTCACTAGTTTTTGTGAATTTTTACAATACCATATGGGGCAGGAGTTGGGGAGAGAGAAGAGTAATAAGAATCTTAAATAACATGAAACCTAAAATTCTCCAGAATATGCATGCAATCTTCCAGTAGACAGAGACCTAAATGGTTTCCAGAGCCTGTCTTATTTAGTAAATTGCCTCAGGGAAAGAGGGAAGTAGATGTTAGATGCTGATAGTTATGGACAGTATTTTTCACCGAGATAGCTGCTTGCAAAGCTATGCTCAGAAATGTCAACTATAAATTGGGCATTTCATTTTAAGTGGTCTCCTACAGCATATGTGAGCCCCTAATGCTTAACAATGTTCCAGCTTGCATTTAGCTTAGATTATCTGATTACCTTCTCTAGACCTGCGGAGAAACACTGTGAAGCTTGAAAGCTTGTCCTGTTCACCAGCAGAAGTTGGTTCAATAAAATACATTACCTCACCTTCCTTGTCTCTCTGGTATCCTGGGATCAACACAGCTACAACAGCACTGCAAACAACTATAATGAAAAAACTTGTAAAATAAATGTTTCACAGCAGTACCCTCCTACACAAGGTTTGAACACAGTGGCAGTTTTAGAAAGTGTTTCTTGATTTTTTTTTTAAAGAAATCAATAAATTGTAAAATATTTAGTAGCCTTCCTGATATTTATTTTAGTTTGAACTCTAAGGGGATCTATACGGGATTTGTTTTCTTGTTAGAAAAAGTATCTTCTTTAGCCAGTTTTTGGTTTTGTTGAAAGCTGAATCTGAGGCCTTGTCTACACTACAAAGAAGTCAACCTATTTTAGGTCCACTTACAGCCACCACATTAATTACTGCGGTGGCTGATGTCCACACTACCCTCGGGTTGGTGGAGTGCATCCTCACCAGGAGCACTTCCACTGACCTAAGAGGGGAAGTGTGGGAAGCTGAAAGCCCAGTCTCTCCATTCCGCTGGCAGCTCCCTGCCCCATAGGCTCCCAGGCTCTCGGTGGGCTGCCCTCTCCCTCCCCGCACTGCCTGCTCTCTGCTGAGGGAAGCCACTCGGGGCTTCTCCACTGCCTGCTGCCCGCCAGAAATTGGGGAAAGCTGCCCAGGGCTTCTTCAGCAGGGTCCAGCTGTTCAGCTCTCCAGAGAAGTGGGGAGCAGCTGGGCTCCAGCGGAGCTGTGAAATTGCCAAGACTGACAGCCAACAGCCAATGTAAGGAACGCAGTGCCTACACTGTGACAGTGTCGCCCTAACTACACCGACATAAGTCTCTCATTGAGGTAGATTTATTATGTTGGCATAGCAGGGGAGTTACATCGGTGGGAGGAGCATTTCAGTATGTACACCCCCACTGTTCTGTTGACAAAAGCTGACTGTTGTTGACAAAACTCTATAGTGTAGACCAGTCCTTAAGGTTGAAGGTGCTTAGTTTGCCTGACGCTCCACCTACTGGCAATCATAATTACTACAAAAAGTAAGAAACAAGCAAAAGATAGTTTGTGTGGCTTGGATTGTTTTTTGGTATCTGTACTCTCCATTTATCAAGAATTTAGAGAAAAAAGAAGCAAATGACATATAGGAGGGATTAGGTTTCCTTTTATAAAAATATACTAAACTTTTTCAATCCAAATCTAAAACCACTATATTTTACAACTGTTAGAAAGGCTATAACGTGCTAAGTAAGATGATAATGTTTATGTTCATATGTTATATGTGTAATGGAAGTTATGGATATGTTTGATATATCAGTATGGGCTGTTTCTAGGCCACTCATCAGATAGGATGGCTGCAGAACAATAGTCTGCTTAATGGCCCATTAAGACATTCCCAGGTGCAGGAGGCCCAGGGGGAGTAGCCAGAGATATACCTGATGAGTCACCAGGTCTGGCCCATGTGACTCTGGACTCCATTTTGGTTCCTGTAAAATTCCACAAGCAGTGTGGCACGGGCCAGAGGACATAAAAGGAGAGGCCCTGGAATCTATTTTGTCTTCAGTCTGTCTGTCTTCAGCTTTTCAGCTTTCAGCCAACTATCTACCTCTGGCTCAATCCATCTGCATCTGAACTGAAGCTGTGAAACAAAGGACTGAGACCCATCCAGGTACTGGACGTATACCAGAGGGACTATACAAGCCTGCAACTCCATAATTTTTCTAGAAACCTGATGTATATGGACTTTCAAATCATTTGTATGTATCTGATTGCTTTGATCCTTTAACATTTCTCTTATAATTTGTTTTTCTTTTTATAATAAACCTTTAGTTTTAGTTACTAAAGGATTGGCTGGCAGCGTGGTATTTTGGGTAAGATCCAAACTTATATTGATCTGGTATTGTGACTGATCCTTTGGGATCAGAGGGAACCTTTTAAGTAAAGAGCATAGAGTTTAAATAACTGGTCTCTTTACTGGACCTGGTGGTGGATTGGGAGCCAGAGACTGAAATGCAGTAGAGGGGGCTGTGTGTATTTGTATAGTGGCTTCTTGATAACCAGTGTGGGGAATCAGAAGCACTGTTTGTGGCTGGTTGGGAAGTCTGATTTCAGTGTCACCCACCAGTGCTGGCAGAATCTGTTCTCCTTTTCCAGCCTGCCCTGACCTTGGCATTATCAGGTGGCTACTCTGGGCATGGATGGGCCACACTCCTCAAAATAAAATTTTAGTCCAAGATTTTCAGAAATGACTAGTGATTTGGCATATCTGACTCAAGACAATTTAAAAGGGTCTGATTTTCAGAGGATGTATGTTCAGCACTTTCTGAAAATCAGGAAAGTCAAGCCAGGCATCTGACAACACAAATTAAGCCCCCATCTCTTGGCTGATGACTAACAGATCTACTGTTTTTCTCCAGATTTGTCTCCTGTCCAAATTTAAATCTCGGCCTTTGTCTCTGGTATTTCTTTGTGACTGTCTAGTTGTCACATGACTAAAACAGAGCTCTTTATCTTCCTTCCCAAGTCCTTTCCCCACTTTCTTTTTCTGATCACTGTGAAAATCTGTTTGCCACCTGCCCAGGTTTTCACAGGATTGTTCCTTTTTTGTGGTCACTCTCATGGGAAATCTCTAAGGGTTCTCTGTACACACTGCCAGCTCTCCAGTTTTATGTGTTCAGGATCATTCCAGATGTCCCATTCTTTCGCATCTCAGAGATGACAACCCTAAGACCACCACCCTGTCTGTCACTCAGACTTGACCTGGGGTTCATCTTTGCCTCAGCCCTCTCTCTCATGTCTAAATTATGCCAATTCTTTCTGCATAATATCTCTAAGGGTATGTCTACACTGCAGAGTAATGTCGATTTATTTTAAATCGACTTTCACCTGCTGAATTTTAGAAGTCACAGGAATGTGATCACACCACGCTCATTGCATTGGGGTATTGCGTGCCCACTAGCGGTGCTTGGGTCAACAGTCAAAGCAATGCACCGTGGGTAGCTATCCCACAGTGCAACTAGCCACATAGGCTTTTGGGAAGGTTGTCGTCCTTGCATGATGCAACGTGCTCCCTCTCTTGTCCCAAACAAATGGACAAACACTTTTTCACACCATTTTTCTAAACCCTTCAGTCTCTGCCGTGCATATGCCATTGCCAGAGAGGCATGGAGCCCACTCAATTCTGCACTATCACTGTGAGCATCACAAACACCTCTCAACTTATTTTGCAGTACTTTCAAGGCCAAGGCAGGAGCTGCAGCTTGGAAAACTGCGATATTACTGAGGCCACCCTGCTACAAGCCATAAAGTGAAACAATTCCTGTTTGTTGCAGGGTGTCATGCAGCATCTTCAGTTGGTGGAGCGTCAGTTCTGGTTTAGAGAAACAAGCACAGACTGGTGGGATCGCATTGTTATGAAGGTGTGGGAGGATGAGCTGTGGCTGCAGCACTTTTGTATGCAAAAGGCCACTTTCCTTGAACTTTGCGCAGAGCTGTCCTCAGCTCTGAAGCGCATGAATACTCACTTGAGACCTGCTCTGACAGTGGAGAAGTGAGTGTCCATCACTCTGTGGAAGCTAACAACCCCAGACTGCTACCCGTCAGTTGGGAATCAATTTGGAGTCGGTAAATCCACCATGGGAGCTGCTGTGATGCAAGTGTGCCAGGTCATTAATAGACTTCTGCTCAGAAGGATAGTGACTTTGGGAAACATGAAGGACATAGTGGACGGGTTCGCTGCAATGGGGTTTCTAAACTGTGTGGGGGTGATAGATGGCATGGATATCCCTATCTTAGCATGAGACCATCTTGCCATAGGGTACATAAATCGGAAGGGATACTTCTCAATGGTGTTGCTGGCACTTGTGGATCACAGGGGACATTTCACCGACATCAATGTGGGGTGGTTTGGAAAGGTACATGATGCATACATCTTTAGGAACTCAGGTCTATTAAAAAAGATGCAGACGGGAACGTTCTTCCCTGACCAAAAAATAAATATTGGCTATGTTGAAATGCCAGTAGTGATCCTGGGATATTCTGTCTACCCCTTGCTCCTCTGGCTAATGAAGCCATAGACCGAGCATCTGAACAGTGAGAAGGAGCGTTTCAATAATAGGCTCAGCAAGTGCAGAATGATGTTGGAATGTGCATTTGGCTGTTTAAAGGCAAGATGACGCAGCTTGCCCACTAGGTTAGACTTCAGAAAACACAATATCCCAACTGTTATCTCTGTCTGCTGTGTGCGCCATAATGTTTGTGAAACAAAGGGGGAAAAGTTCCCTCAGGGTTGGGTCGTCGAGGCTGATAGGCTGGCCACTAATTTTGAGCAACCAGATTCCAGCACTATGCTAAGAGCCAACCGTGGAGCGCCACACCTCAGGGAAGCATTGAAAACCTGTTTTTGGAATGAATCACAGTAATGTACATCTCTTTCAGTGCTGTGCCTATCCCTCCCATCCTCACACTGTCGGCCCCCTCCTCTTCTTTCCTCCCCAACAATCCCCATGCTCTCAATGAATAAAAAGAATTGTTTTTTAAAGCAGTATAGTTTTATTTGTGACCCATTTCACTGGGGGGACAGGAAGATAATTTGACATTCTCACCATTCTCCCTCCACCGGTGTGGAGTGGAGCACGTACTGCAACCTTGCTCAACCTCCTCCTAGAGCACTTGGGAGTGAGGGCTGGTAAGAAAGTGCTTGTTGGCTGAGCGTTTTGGAGGGGCTGCAGAGGGAGTCTGTCCTGCTGCTGCTCTTCCTGGAACTTTACCAGGTGCCTCAGCATGTCAGACTGATCCCTCATAATACACAACATCTGTTGTGTTGTGCACACCTGCTCCTGTGCTGATTTTCTGTGTTCCATGTCCACGTTTAGTTTTTCTGACAAAGACATCCTCCAGGCTCTGAGCTCTGTGTCAGCAGCAACGGAGGTGTTCAGTAGTTCGTTGAACATGTCATCCCGAGTTTTTTTTTTCTGTTTCCTAATCTGGGAAAGGTGTTCTGCAGAAGTACAAGATGGGGTGAAGGCCGAGGTGTCCAGTGTAAGGCATAGTCGGCATTGTTAGCTGACCCCAATGGAGTAAAAAAAATGTTGCAATGTAAAAAGAACTCCCTTTCATATTCACAAGGCAAAGCCAGATCCACATACCAATCTGTATCTATCACAATGGTTGGAGTGGCGTTCCACACGTGGTAAGTAAGGGGCCTTTGCAGCCATTTAGGGAAGTCTGTATAGCACTAAATTCCCCAATCCACACATAACCAAGGAGAAGGCTCATTGGGTTCCCCTTTACCATCCTGGAGACTGGTTTGGGAGGAGGTAGTAAAAAGGGATTAGAGAAGGGTGTGGGGGAAGTGTCGCTGGAGAGAAAAAAAAAAAGTGGCACCAGTTCCCAGACCCATAACGCCCATGCCAACAATATCATGGCTAGGAATTGTCTGTGTAGGGGCCCAGGGACACCATCCATAACAGGGGAATAACACGCAGTTACTATATTGGTTGAGTACTGTAAACTTGTGCCATCTTCCCTAAGTGACCATGTGTGATATTAGTCTCCTGAGGGTAACGCAGGTGGAAAGGGAAGATTTCCTGCAAGCATCGGGGTACAAGATGCTGCTATGCTGTGTTACCCAAAGATGCCTGCTCATTTAATAGCAGAATGGCAGGCAAAAGTGTCCTACTGTGGCAGAAGAAATAAGGCTGCCCTCCTCAGAAACCTTCTGCGAAGGATTGCAGAGTACCTACATGAAAGTTTCCTGAAGATATCCACGGAGGATGCTCGGAGCATCCATGGGCAATTAAATAGTCTATTCAGGGGGTAATCTTCTGCTGAAGTTTACCAACCCCCAGGAAGCCCATCCCCAGAAAAACAGAAACTTTTCCCAAAAATAAGAAGCTGGATTGGGGACATAACCTCAGAAATGTGATTTGCTATACACACTCACCAGATGTGACTTCCCTGGCATCTTGGTCTATAACACTGTCCTGTACCTGGCTGTACTGCTCTGGTATAACGAACAGGTCCTGGCTCTCTGGGAGAATGGCTACCTCACTCTCCTCCCTCCTGTTCTCATCCACAGAGTACTCCACATTCATCCTGGACTGGGACTCTTTGGAGGTATCAATGTTGCGTGGTGGCACAGTGGTGGGGTCACTGCCAAGAATCATATGCAGCACCTCATAAAAGCAGCACATCTTCGGTGACAAGCCAGAATGACTGTTCACCTCCCTAGTTTCCTGATATGCCTGCCTCAGCTCTTTGATTTTAATGTAGCACTGCTGAGCATCCCTTCTCCACACAATAACTTCTTGTACATATTTAAATTTCTTTTGCTAGCTCAGAGCTGAGCCAGAACTGACTCTTTGCCCTGATGAGATCCAAGACTTCAGACCAACTCCAGGCTGGAGCGTGTTTGGGGTGTGCATTCACCATGAGGAGTTCACCTACAAAGCTCTCTCCACACTGAACAAACAGGAAATGGAAATTCAAAATTTCCCAGGGTTTGAGGGGAAGAGATATTTCCTGTTTACATGTGCAGCAGAGCACAAATGTCCAGAGCAGTCACAACAAAGCACTATGGGATACCTCCTGGAGGCCAATTACATTGATTTATGTTGTGCTCTGCCTACACTGACGCTCATTCGACCCACAGAATTTGACTTCAGTTCTATGCCACTTGAGGTGGGTTTATTAAGTCAAATTTTACTGTGATTTAGGTCAGCGGAACTGACATGCCAGTGGAGACACATACTTTATTTAGGTGGTCGACGTAAGCCATGTTACATCAACCTCCATTGTCAGTGTAGACCAGGCCTAAGAAAGGACTTTTCCTCTGACCACACAGATAAAATGATCATCCAAGCTTTCATTGTTTTGATTACTACAACATTCTTTTTTTCTGACCTTTACAAATGCAATCTTGTCCCACTTATTAACATTCAGAATATTGCTATAAAAATCATTTTCATAGCCTGTCTCTTTATGTCATCTTTCCTCTAGCTCCTGTTTCTGTATTACATCAAACTACTACAACTACAACAAACTACTTGTCTTCACTTTCAAGGACTTTCACAGCCTATCTGCTCTTATTCATTACTAAGATGTTACTTCTACCTTTAACCAGCCCATAATGCCAGTCTCTTTTTAAATTTTCAAACAAGCACCTTTGTGCTTTCTTCCATGCTGCTCCTCACACTTGGGATAAGCCCCTCATAAACATTAATAAAGCTAATCCTTATCCTTAATCTCCTTAAAATTCTTCTCTTCCATAATGAATACAAATAAATTGATGATCACATCACTGGTGTGCTGAAGCCACTGTCTACAGTGCTGACCAATGTATTGAGCAATAAGTAGTCCCCTTTCTGCCTATATGTAGCCCTGTGCTGTATCTCATCTTGTATTTAAATTGTAAGCTCTCCAGGGCAAAGCCCATCTTTTTGTTCTGTCTGTACAGCACCTAGCACAATTGAGTTACAGCTATTGTTACAAATTTTAAGTCACTTTTTAAAATCTTTGCTTTAGGTTTGTTGTGCTAAGGAGAAGAGGAACTACAAGCAACCTATGCAAAATGGGGCATCCCAATATTTACGGGGAGTGGAAATACAGATAAGGAAGAGGGCTGACACCATATGCATGCAGGTGTTAGATATACCTAATACACACTCATCACTCCTAAATATTTGGGTCTTATATTTTTATAATTCTATAATTTAAATCTATTTAGTATACATTGGATATATATTAAGTACGGTAGCATATGAATTATATATTGAATAGCAAATGAAACAGCATATAAATTGACCAGAACATCATCATGATAAATGGATGATAAAATGTATTAATTGGTTGCAGGTTCTAGAGACAGCATAAGCCATGGCTATGTAATTAATTATTATTTACAAAATGTCATAATTATAGTCCATTATAGTTTACAATCAGGGCAGCAGAGACACAGGAGGTCAGAGGTAAGAGTTCAATGTGTTGATACATTTTAAAGTTAATGTTTTATAAGTGGTTTTGTACAAAGTCTACCCCTGCAGAGCAACGACAGACCATGGATATGGTTGTAACATTCTCATGTTCATGTAGTTTGGGAGGGGGCTGCGGCTACTACTGCAGGAGGAGCCTGTTATAACCTTTTGACAAGGAAGTGAATTGTGCTGTGCTAATTGCCCCAGCTCTGGCCCACTAGAGGGGGTGAAGAGTGAGAGGGGACATCACCAACTTTACCTGGACACCAGGGGCTTCAGCTAATGGGCAGAAAACATAGCCACACTTCCTCTTAATGGTGTTTGTTACATAAGGCACATTATGGGTCCCAGCATCCCGTTCAACAACTCGCTAACTCACCCACCCTTTCCCTGCTTAAGGCAAGCTATTGCTACCTGCTGTGGCACCAGCCCTTGCCACCATGCGAGCCTGGAGCTATTTGGGGCTGTCTCTTATATAGGTGCCTGTTTTCTCCCATCCCCCTGATTTTTCACACTTGCTACCTGGTCACCTTGGCTCTTCCAGGCAGTTCCTCCTCTCACTGCTCCTCCTCCTTCTAGTTACGCCCCTCCCACTTCTCTCACCGCTCTTCATCCTTTCCCGCCCTGCCTCCCTCCTTCCCGTTTCCAGGAAGTGACGCGTGGGCATTAGGCGGAAGTGACGCGGCCGTGCAGGCCCGGACCGGTGGGAGGGGTTTGAACAAGATGGCTGGATCTACAGGTCTGTGAGGGGGCTCCATGGGCCCAGGGCGGATGTGGGGGTGGGGTGGGTGCCCGCTTTGTGGGCTGCGAGTGCCCCTCGAAGGGCCAGGGGCTGCACCCTCTTTCCCTCCCACACACCAGGGGAGCTGGTGCCTGGGCTGAGCCGCGGCCGCGGAACCCGGCCCCAGCGCAGCCCCGATGTAGGGGGCTGTAGGGCAGCGCGCATCCCTCCTCAGTGGCAGGAGTAGGAGCCGCAGGGAAGGAGTCCCATCTCCGTGCTCAGCGCGGCGCGTAGGGGCTGCGGGGCGGGACTGGGAGGCAGCCACCTCGGGGCCCAGTGCGGCGGGCCTGGAGTCCCTACCTGGCAGCGCCTGAGGGAGCGGAACCTGTCTCCGCGCGGCGGCGGGGGGAAGCGGTCGGGCAGAGCCCAGGAGAGATGTCGTTTTAGTGGGCACGCCAGTGCAGGGCTCTGGGTGGCTGTATTGCGGAGCCGAGTGGGCGGGTCAGACCCCACGGCAGTGTCCAGTGCAGAGGAGCGTAAGGCACAGCGAAGGGGGGCGGCTGCCGTCCCTTAGCCCGCTGCGGATGGTGATGGACTGCAGGGCAGTACTTGTGGACAGGGTGTCCCAGCGTAGGTGGCATCGGGTAGCTGAATAGCTGAGCGTGGGGCAGCGGGGACCCCCGGATTGCTCAATATAGGCATTATGGGGCCCGAGGCAGAGTCTAAGTCTGGGTTGCCACTGGAATGCCCGGTTGAGGACTTGGGGGGGGGGGTGTAGGAGTCAAAGGAATCAGTGTCAATGAATGGAAGGAACAGTAGGGCAGAGCTGAGGGGCAGGGGAATTAAGTGACTCCTCAAGGAGCATGGGAGTCAAGCTAATTTGATTAGTGCCTCATCCATTGATCTTTTGGAGAGCTAGGGTTGCAGACCAGAGCCTTGTGATGTGGAACTGACCCCTGTAAGATGCAGATCACATGCAAGGCATGAGGACTAGTGAATACTAGGTAGAACTTGAGGGAGAAAAACTCCCCTCACTATACCTGGTTTGGGAAATGGGATGTGCCTGGCAGATCCTGTAGAAAGAGGTGCCAGCGGCCCTGGGGGGAGCCCTCCTAGCAGAGCCCTTGGTGGTGGTGCACTTCCCTTGGTGGCAAGGGGAAAGCCTACGTTGCCCAATTTAGGCTGAACTAAGGTGGGTCCCCATTTGTGATGAGAATGGGTATATTGAAAGAACTACATGCTTACTTAGCTGTGGAGAACTGTTATTTTGTTACTCTTTGTAGAAATGTTTTGTGGTGTCTGAGTTAAAATAAGATTTTTTGACGTATTTTTGGTGTGGAGTGAGTCCCCCGGTTCTTTGCACTGCTGCCTGTTTCTGAGTTCTAGATCTGCTGGTTTCCTGTAACACACAGGAAGTAAAGTTGGTTTTGGCTTGTTAGTGAATTTTTGCATCTTGCAACTTTCTGCATTCAAAATAATTGTTTCATTTCGGCAGTTATTAAAATTTCATGTTTTTGAATCAGAACACTATCCTACTTCTGCTGTGTACGCATTCAGTTCTGTAAGGTAGAAATAGTAAGCTGTTAAAACTCATTGCATTTTCTATCGCAGAGCTCTTTGCATATTAATGCAAAATACCCTCTATCATTTAAAGGTGGTATGTGTGTATATGTATATTTACAGGAATTACTTTCCTCATTATTGAAATGCAGCTACTTTTATGGTAAAACATGGTGTTTAATAAACTGTACATATATACTTTCTCATCTCCAGAGATCCTGAAGTGTGTTATACTATACCATAACGCCACTGAAAATTAGCCATTTTTTCAGTAGAGGGGGCAGCCAGGCAGAGTCAGAGAACTGCACAACAAGAGGGAAAGTTTGGCCAGGATTTGGCAGCAGACAGGATTTGCATCATGGCTGAATTTCATCCTTTTTTCAGAAAGATGAAAGTCAGAGCTGAAACTGCCAGAATGTGAATTTTTTGATTGGATGAATTATAGGGGTGCAATCCTGGCCCCATTAAAGTCAATGGCAAAATTCCTATTGACTTTAATTTGGCCAGGATTTCACCTCATATATTTCTTTTCTGAGACTTAAACCACTAGTCAACCACCTGACTGTATAGGAAATCTACACAGCATCTTAGAACAAGAAGAAACATTTTTTGAAAATACCTGTCCTTGAACATGCCCTAAAGAAAATACATACTTCAGCATGGTCAGTTATATCGTTGTTTGAGAGCCTCCTCACCAAAAGTAACCAATTATTTACTTTTCAGGACACCTTCATCATCTGTTTATTTCATGTGCAGATGTTATAGCTGTTAGTTAAGCTTCTCTTCATTCTGGCCTTCAGTACTGCAATTATTTTTTGCTTGTAATTAGCCTCTTTCAGAAGACTATATCAGTTGAGCTCACAGCATTAGAGGTTTTTGAAAACTTAGGTCAAGATTTTATTTTTTTAAGGAAAAGGACAGTTGTTAAAATGTACTTACATATTGTAGTGATTAGATGGGACTCTTTGCATTCAGTTCCTTGAAATACATTGTATGGGTTTTTTTTTTTTTTTTTTGGAAGGCATAAAATTACCAGCCACAGGAAAATAAATTATCAAAGAATAATATTGAGAGCCTTTTATACAATTGGAGAAAGAAAGGGAGGAAACAATGTCAATTTTATAACCAATTAAAATAATATAACCAAAATTCTGGAAATGCAAAAGTGCAGTCTGAAATTATAATTACAATCTGTTTTCTGTTATGAATGCATTAGGATAGTTATTAAATGTATCTGAAAAATAATGCAACTCTGGATGCACATGTATTTTAAGAGCCATGATCAAGTAACTAAAATACATCATAAGACCTGTATGAGATATCAGGGTTTAAGATGTGCATTTATCTTTAATTGTCTCATATTTTATTTCTAATTGCTCAAATATACAACCTTAACAATTATTTTGTCTTTGGTGTTTTTCTTTGTGAAGGTAATGAGATGTAGAAAGTTATCAGGTTAGTGTTAGTAAGTGCCAAATGACAAAAGTCACTGGTAACCATTAGTTTAAACTTTGTAGACTTGTATCTGGCAGCTTTTGGCCAAAGGTAAATTATTATTTTAGATTTGAAGTCTTACCTCTGTATTTAATCACAAACAAACTTAGTAAACAGAGGTTGTGTGTGTGTGTTTTGGAGGAGTCCAGCTAGTATCTCAAACCAATACTATACTTTCTTTTTAAAAATTGCACCTTTAAAAAAAATCAGAATGTATCAACAGGAACTGTTAAGGCATCCAACGTTCCATAGTGCCACATAATCCATCATTTGCCCCACCTAAATTGCATTGTCCACACAAAATTCTTTGCCCCCCAAATTTGAAAAAATATGAAAAGATTAAAATAAATCAAGATCAGACATGTCCTTTTCCCACTCAAGAAATCAATATACAGTTGTAGCCTAATAATTTGTTTTTACCTCTTGCGTATTTTTTTAAAGAATATAATTAGGGAACATAGTTAACTAAGTGGGATATGTACACTGGGTGTGGTGAGAATGAGTGAGTAAAGCATTGTACAGCAGGAGTGTGCCTTGCTGAGAATATTTCTACACTGTGGAGTGTATAGTGTCAGCACAGCTCTGTCAGCATAGGAAAAAAAATTTCTGTCAATGTAGGTTTCCATAGCTATGTCTACTGTGGAAATTGTCTGCATAACTAAGTGGGTGTGGTTTTTCACACCCCTGACTGATGCAGTTATGCTGATACAACTTTCAAGTATGCTAGTTGCTGACACATCTTCAGTAAGTCTATAGGAGGAGAAATGGTGGTATTATACTATATTGAAAGTTTCAAACACAAACATGAATGTGTTCATTTTTTCTGTCTCTCTATATGCCTATTCCTCAGTATTCTATGCCTCCATTCTCTAAACCCTGTGCCTTGCCATTCTCCATGCTTACCTCCTTCCTCCCTTGCAGCTCTTTATTCCAAGATCAGGAAGCAGTCCTCTACCTGAAGTCCATGCCCCTTCCAGGGCACTGCTCCCTCTTTGGATTCTTAGCCTCCACATTTGTAGCTGTCTACTGAGAATCAATTCCTGAAGTCAGTAGTACAGTATTATCCAAACTGTGGGGCATGCAGGGGTGCAGAGAAATGTTTGGGGCGGGGCTGCACCATGGGGCCTGGGCCAGCCCCCACTTGGGGCAGGAAGGGAGCATCACTCAGCTCCAGCCCTGGCCCTGCTCCTGGCTACAGCTCTGGCACCAGCCTTGGCGCCCAGCTCCTGGCCCCAGCTGTGTTCCTGGTTATGGCCCCATTTGTGGCCCTGTTCCCGACTCCAGCCATGGCACTGGACAGGTGCAGACTGAGTGAGGGGGAGTGTAGACCAAAACAATTTGGGGACTATTGCAGTAGCAGGTCAATTTGTGTTTATTAACATTTTACCATCTTTTTAAGCTTTGCTCTGTGTATTCAGGAAAAGAGCTGTGTAAGAATGGCCTGGGCTGTAGCCACAGTCAACAAAAGGGGAGAAAATAAAGAAAGAGGCAAAATACTGTGTCCTTCACTTTAAGAATCAGTCTTTGGGCAGAGCATTTCTTCACCCTAACATAATGCACGGATAGTTGGAATTGGTACCATCTTTCATTTAGTTGAGTAAAATTCAGCAAGTAAAAAATAGTTGTGTGCTTCAGCTTGGGTGAAAACAAATAGTCTTTATAGGTTATAAAATACTCTTGTAAGCTGTAGATAGTCCTTCATTTCTTCCCCACTTGTAGCAGACTGGAGAAGAGCTTTTTTATTTTTCCTCAAGACCCTTCCTGTAATGTTCTGCTGACTCCTTTTTATAACCTTGCCTTAGCTGCTAGTTAACTCCTTCTCCTTCCTGCCTCAGTGTGGTGTATCACAACTGCCTCTACGCCCCACACATGTACACGCCTCAGCCCAAAAAAACAATTGAAAGACACTTCTCAGCTAGGCCAACAAACCAAATTTAGGGGGTTCTATGCTAAGGCATTTTGGAGATGTGCCTAAAGTTAAGCTCTTTTTATTCATATGTTCACAGGATGTTACTTTAAAACTAATTTTGTGACTTACTACACTTTCCAGAAGAACTCTCAACTGTGATAACATGCCATCTGAAATTTCAGGAAGCTATTCGGGGGGGGAAGGGGAGTGTTCTCCATAATATAATGGTAAGACTCAGACTGCTAGACTTTAAGAAGGGACCATTATGATTATGTAGTCTGGTATAGGTTTTCTAAGCTCTGCGGGAGAGATTTTCAAAGTCACAAATGAGTTAGGTGCCCAGCTCCCATTGGCTTTCCATGGGAGTTGGGATATGTAACTGGCCTTTTTGACTTTGAAAATCTCCTTGTGTAAAAACATCCTTAGAGCAACATAAGTGCCTCCCATCCAGCTATACAGCACAATAGTTGTTTTGTTGATCCCCCCCCACACACCCCTTTGCCCCTCAAAAATGTTCTAAAATTTGTTTTGTACTTCAAACTGATTCAAGGTATTTAAAATGCATACTCAGTATAAACTAATATAAAAATTTAAGTCAGTTTAAGCTATTTATGTGGTTTACGCTCGATTGAATGGCAAGAAGATAATCTGTGGGGCAGCAGTGAGGCTAATCAGGGGGCAAGAGCATGCCATTGAAGAAGCAACATTTGGAACAGTCTTGGTTCACATCCTGTTTCAGAATGCTTTTGCTAATTTTTAAAAATAGTAACTAAAATTATTTCAGTCTCATTTTTTCTAAACTTGTCTTTTTTTAGATCTTATCGAGATTTAATTCAAGCCATATTTTGAAGGAAATCAGTGCTTTAATATGAATATATAGTGGTCAAGCTAGTTTTGAAGAGTGCACACTTCGTTTTTACAGCCTTTTGAAAAACAGATTTGTAGTGCATTTCAAGTGCATGGCTATAAGTTCTTTAATTTTATGTTGCATTTTGGAAAAGAATGGAACATTCAACTCTAACTTACATTGAATTGAGCTCTGTAGTTGCAACATACAATTAATACTAATTTCTTTCATCAGTTGGGTTATTGAATTAGACCCTTCATAAATGAGAAATTAAACATAAAAATAAAATAAAAAACTAGGCATTCAGATAATACTGCAAGACCATATATCCTAGGCCTTATATCCCTTTTTAACATAAACAGTTGTATTAGAAATATGTTAACTGCAGCCAAGAAAAAAAGTTGCAGAAATAATTGGGACCGGGGGAGGGGGGAAATTACTGTGCATGCTCAGGGTGCAGCTTTCAAATGCTCACAACTTAAGTAAATCAAAACCACTTTTTTTCCAGTCCAAGCAAAAGCAATGCCCTTGATGGAGGATAAATGAATGCCATGATTAAACTTTCAAACTACTTTTACACTGGTTAGAACTTTTTAAGAGGAAAAGTGTTTATTTTTATCCCTGGCTGAACTCAAATGCCTGAAGTGGTTGTACAAACATTAAATCATTACACCTTCGATCAAAGACCACACATGGAAAACATCAGGCCAAAATCTGATTTTCAGAAAGAAATGAGTATAGTAAAAATAAGATTACAATAGCAATTGTGTTGCAGTCTTGACTATATTGTTGCAAGATCTTAGGAACACTTGCGAGACGGACACCGAAATGAGGAAACAGCAGTTTATTGATTGGCGCCAACCGGCTCAGCGGAATCATTTCCAAAGGCTGAGCCCCGATTATACTGGGGCGCTGCCTTATATACCCTTAAAGATTACATGAATATTCATACATAGCATCAATTTACATTACATAATATGATTGGCTCATTATTACTTAACAGCATTCGCACCCCCTTGGGGGAGTGGGCCTTAACTTGTTTTTCATTAGTCTATTGGCAATTTGAACAAGTTGCTGAATTGTTATTACTAAGGGGAAGTTGGGGTCACGGTTTTCAGACAGTGTCTGATTCTGGGCCAATATTAGACTTCTAAGAAGCCACTGACCCAGGGTCAAAAAGGGGTGATTGTGAAAGTGCTGAATGAATGTTATTGAGAGGAGATTGGGACATCACTGGGTCAGTGTTAGTTAGGGAGTTTTAGCAGCTCTTTTAACTTGTTAGTAAGAGTAGTGTCATATATAGGTCAAAGAAGCAAGTACAGGCCAGCAATTATAATTTCTTATAAAGCACAAAGGTTTCTATAGATAATCTTTTGGGGGCCAGGTCTTGCCTCAATATAGTGAATGGTACATGGTGCCTGTGTGCTTTAAGGCAATACCTACAATTGCGCAGATGTATAAATATTAGATTAATACTGTGATCTGTGATTGATTGTTTTACAAACATAAATTAGGATTCCATGTATATGGAAATACCATAATAAATACTGAGTCATGTCTAGGAGGGTTCCATATGCAAGATTGAGGCTTATTATGTTTGCTGTTACAGTGATTCTTAATCTATTTAGGCAACTATACTAGTTTGTCAAACTAAGACCCTGCAACATTATCTGCATAAGCAAACTCCCATTGTGTGCATGTCTATGAGGGGACAGGATATGGATTTTGACTTCTGCTTCCACGATCTAGTGACATCCTTTTCCCATGAAATCTCCTTGCTTCACCTTGCCTTAAAGGGATATTGCCAGATTAAAAACTATAAATTGAAAATAAACAAATTTATTTACTTCTGCAGTGAACATCTTGGATTATTAAAAATGAATTGTTTTAAACTCTAATTTACTTGTCGTCATGCTCCTTGCTTTTTTCATTTCTCTCTAGTTGGACAGTGAAAAGTAGATTGTCACTTACAATTTTTTATAGTTGATTTCAGTTTTAGATTTGCAATGCTGGAGTGGAATTTGTTTTAAAATAACTATTTTTGTTGGAGTCTTAAAAGATATATTGGAAACACTTCTTAATTTTATAAACATTTTAAAAACGTTACAAATTTAATTTGATGGTGTCCTTTAAACGATTTGGATGGGACCTGGGCCCTTGGCTACGCCTTAGTTTACAGCTGCCTGCATCACATTCTGCTGTACAAACTCTAATTTCTAATGATATTGGCAACTTGCCATATCCTAGAATATGCCATTTTATATACCAGTAATGCAAATACTAAAAAGCAAGGAAATAATCAGTGAAACTATTAAACATCCCATCTGTGCTCCATTAATTAGTTCTTCCTCTCAAACTCAGTTACGTGAGCTGAGAATTGTGGAAATCCTGTGTCTCCACCCTCATCCCAAACAATCTTGAGGTGTTGAATGATGAGCTATTTAAAGACATACCTGCTTATTTCCTTGTGGGTTTTTCTGTTTGCATTACTAGAACATGCAGTATATCAACCTAATTCTAAGGCCATGTCTACATGCAAAAGTTAAGGCAACCCAGGTACATAGCTTAGAGATGTGAAATATCCACATCCCTAAGCAATGTAGTTAAGTTGACCTAACCCCCAGTGTAGGCTGCTCTAGGTAGATGGAAGAATTCTTCTGTGGATCAAGCTACCATCTTTTTAGGAGATGGATTAACCATGATGATGAAGGAACCCATCCTGTTGCTGTAGTGTTTGTCTACACTGCAGCCCTACAGCTGTGCAGCTGCAGCCCTACAGCTGTGCCACTGTAGCATCTCAGGTGTGGACAAGCCCTAAATTAACAAAAGCCTTATATGTATTAGAAAGCTTGCTTTTGTGTAATGATAGCCATTTAAAATCTATCTAATTCCAATGGTGCAAATCTGTAAGATAGATGTGTTTAAACAGTATTAAACTAAATCAGTTTAACTGCCTGTATGTTATGGGTTTGCACCAGTGTTACTAGCTTTATTTTAATTCCTCCAGTGAAAGTTTACTAATAGAGAGACATGGCCAAAGTCTCTTGGGTGAGAATTTCCCAGTGTTTTGCCTTTTTTAACTACATCAGAATAGCTTCACAGATGCAGACCCCCAATATATCAATATTGCTGTGGGTTAAATCTCTGTCATATGCCAATCCACTGCTCATACTCAGAGGGTTTGCACTGGTTCAAAAGATGCAATATAGGTAGGACCTAAGTATAATGATCAATGCTGTTTATGTTCATGTGGATAGCTGTAAGCATTGATCCTTATTAGTCCCCATGCAGTGGTCCAGTGTCTCCCATGATTCTTCGTATCTGTACTCTCATATCACCAATATACTCACATCCACTCCTCAACTTGTTCCTCCTGAGTTCCATGTCCCCACAATCAATATCATGCTCCTGTACAAGCGTGCCACATTCAGCTTTTAAACATATGTAGTGTTATTGTTATCACTTTTATAAAATGATTGTTTGGGGGAGAAGAGGACATGGGTGGGAGTTTGGTTTCAGGGGCTGGAGCATGGGGCAGTAAATGAGGTTTGGGTCTTGCAGTGGAGAAGAAGGGTGGAGTGGAAACGTATTCTAATAACCTTCCTCTGATTCATCAGTATAGAATTCTAGCAGACCACAGGAGGCTTGTCAGAGGGCATATCTGCTTCAATGAATCACGTGAGGTTCTTCAGAACAAAGTTGTTCTCTGGTCCATTCTTCCCTTTCTGCGGCAAGCTGGAGAGGGGAAGAGATTTATGATTTGTTCTGCTCAGGTCCTTCAGTCTAGGACGTCCTGGTGAAATGTAGGATCTTTGCCAGAGAAAGAAGCTGCCTCCAGAGCAGAGCTGAAATTTTTCTAATAAATTTTTAGCTCTAGGCCTTGGGGCTCATATTTCCCCAGTAGTTGTTAGTAGGAGGGAGGAAAGAGAAGGAATACTTGCAGCTGAAGGTGTGTCGATAGTTGAGTTAACAGCTCTTCTCAAGAAGTAACTTTGCCGTCTAACAAATCTAATTGCTTCTGAATTGTTGGGGGAAAAAAATCTCTGTGAAATCTGAAAGTCTAAGTTGTTTCACAATTAAAATGTTCCTCTGTGCTAAAGAAAAGCGCAGGGTGTTGTCATCATCCTTACTTACTGATAAACACACAAACACAAAATTGATAAGCAATAGCTCATGCTTTATTTCAGTCAACACCATGTTCTAATATATTGAACTTTCACAAGCGAAGAAAGCAGAAATGCTTCAACCAAATTAAGTTCCCTCATCAAGGTTTGCAGTTTACATCAGTGGATGCTTTTGAAAATCCCATCCAGAGGTGCCTAACTTTACTAACTTAGTTTATATATTGGAAGTCTAAATAACTTTTTATTGTTAACACTGAAAGCAATTTTGTTTGAAGTAATAAAGATTTTATGCCACAAAGAAAAGATTTTAATAAAAATACAATTTTAGTGCTTGATACTGCAAACACTTATGTACATGCTTAGTTTTAAGCAGATGGATAGTCCTACTGAAGTCAGTCGAATGTGTTTTTGTGAGTAAAATTAGTACTTGTTTAATTGTTTGTAGGATCAGGTCTCACTTTGCAATATTTTGGTTTTTGCCTATTGAAATTCTGTAAAATTAAAATAAGATATTTATCAACAATGACATATAAAACCAGGATTTAAAATTTAGTTTTGTTATAATGTGAATAAAAAGTTACATTAGTATAAATGTTCAAATTAGTTTTACAAAGCTTCAGCTTAATTTCAGTCAGTGATTATTTAAATTGCTTGATTTAAAAAACAATTGACAAGGTGGAGCCATGTCAATCAGATGGGGTGTTGCCTCTGTAAGTTTTATGTTTGCAAGTATCTTCCTCTTCTCCCCTCCCAACAACAGTACCCTAACCCTATACTTAATAAACATATTTTTTAAAATTCCTTTTTTTCCCTCTTTCTTCCCCCTTTTATTTTTTGTTTTGTGTGTCTAAATAAATTATTATTTAAACAAAATAACTTTTTATATTTGCAATGAAGTTTAGTGGCATGAAGGATAGGGTGGAGAGGGGTATGAAATTAGGTCTATTCTACACTTAAAAATTGGATTGACCTAGCTATGTCATTCAGGTCTGTGAAAAATTTTGCACCTTGGACACTGTAGTTAGGCTGACCTACCCCTGAGTGGCAAGGAAGTCAGTCTGCTCCCAACTCTGCCTGTTTCTAACATCTTTTCACAATTCTTGATGTTCAAAAGTGGCCTGTGGTTGAAATTGGTGTTTCACTAATTCCCCATTCCAACCTTCTACCATGCAAAAAAAGTGTAAAGAAAAAAGAAAATCAAAATGGAGCATTTGAAAATGTTTTCTGCAAAAAAAAATTCATTTTTTTTCTGAAACTATTTAGATTTTTCCTCTGAAGAATTATTGTATGAAATTTGGAAACTAAATCGAATCAAGTATAAAAGAGAGAATTTGGTCTTGCTTTAAATGTAAATTTTAATTCAGGTTTTACCTTGCGTGCGCATGCGTGCACACGCGCCATATTCTGTTGGAATTTACCGTTGTTTTTGAAAGTTAATGGAAATATTGAGTAGTTATCTGTTATGAATATGAATAGTGAAATACAGATAATTAAAAAAATCTGCCTGTGTATATTTTAATTCTTTTTTTAATAAATCACTTGCTTAGATAGTGTGTGATATAGGTGCTTAACAAATCTTTTCTCTCCCTCCTCCCCCAAGGGGTAGATACTATGTCTCAGAAAAAGATTGAGATTTCAGCTGTTGGAACATTAAAAAATATGTATTTATAGTTCATAATATTCTTACTTTCATTATTATACATCCTAAGATAAATAGATGGGAGAGAGATTGCCCAGGAATATAGAGCACTAATTTCATAACATTTAGTTTGATTGAAGTGGTTTGACTAAAATATATCAGAGCTAATAGCTGTGTAAAATTCCCCACAAATGACCATTTCAGTTCAGATAAATGTGACCTAAAGCTAGATTTTGAATGCTGGCTTTAAGAAGTGAATAGTTTTTTACATTAATACATTGAGCTACATAACCTGTTTACTGTAAATCAGAGCTTTAAAAAAATCTACTTATCACTGGTAACTGGGAAGCATTTCCCAGCAAGTGAAGAGATCTAAACTATTATTTTTGCAGAATTGGACCAATTTTTTAAAAAACTGAATAATTTCAATGTAGTTTTGGGAATAACACCTGCCCCAGAACATCTGCCAATTTTTGGTTTGAAAATAAATTTTTCTGTTTAAAAATTTTATTTTTCTCCTGTTGCAATGTAAAAGACCAAAACTGGAAACTCTGATTTACTCCATGATCCTGCAAACAGTTAAGCATGTATGTAATTTAATCACAAGAGATTAGTTCCACTGAAGTCAATGGGATTCCTTAAATGAGGAATCTTTCGTGTGTAATTAAGTGTTTGCAGCTTATGAACTGCAAACTATACAGGATAACAGTGAAGCTGATTTGGAGGTTATGGTGAGTAATTAAGTGAACGTGAATTCCCAGTGGCTGTGTCCAAAAGGGATAATACAATCCTTGGATTCATAAGCAAGGGAACCTTGAGTAGGAATAGAGGGGTTATTTTACCTCTGTACTTTGCATTGGCGTGACTGATACTGGAATAGTATGTCTGGTTCTGATGCTCACAATTCAAAGAGCATGTTGAAAAATTGGAGAGCGTTCAGAGAGGAGACAAAAGAATGACTGAAGGATTAGAAACCCTGTCTTATAGGGACAGACTCAAGCTTAATCTATTTATTTTAACAAAGAAACAGTTGAGGGGTGACTTGATTTCACTCATCTGAGAACCTGATATGTCCAGGGGAATCAGCTTTGCTAATTTTTCATTGCTGTCAGTAAAATGTGTGCAGTATTCTTTCCTAAAGCTTCTCACCGCCTTCCACCCCTTCCCCCCATGAATACATTCTGCACCCCCTCAGGGGAGTCCACCCCCCAGTTTGAGAATCTGAGTTAGACCAATCCAAACTGGAAATAAGGCTTACATTTTTAACGATGAGAGTAATTAACCATTGGAAAAAATTACCAAGCATTGTGGTGGAGTCTTCATCACTGGCAATTTTAAAATCAAGATTAGATGTTTTTCTAAAAGATCGTAGAATCACAGAAGATTAGGGTTGGAAGGGACCTCAGGAGGTCATCTAGTCCAGCTCCCTGCTCAAAGCAGGACCAACCCTAACTAAACCATCCCAGCCAGTGCTTTGTCAAGCCAAACTTTAAAAGAATGGAGAAGAACTCACTCTAAAGATGGAGATTCCACTACCTCCCCAGGTAACCCATTCCAGTGCTTCACCAACCTCCTAGTGAAAAAGTTTTTCCTAATATCCAACTTAGACCTCCCCCACTGCAACTTGAGACCATTGCTCTAGTTCTGCCATATATTACCACTGAGAACAGCCTAGTTCCATTCTCCCTGGAATCCCCTTTCAGGTAGTTAGACTGCTAGCAAATCCCCCCTCATTCTTCTCTTCTGTAGACTAAAGAAGCTTAGTTTCTTCAGCCTCTCCTCATAAGTCATGTGTTCTAAACCCCTAATCTTTTTTCATTGCCCTCCGCTGGACTCTTTCCAATTTATTCATGTCCTTTCTGTAGTGGGGGGCCCGGAGCTGGACACAGTATTCCAAATGAGGCCTCACCAATGCTGAATAGAGAGGAATAATCACTTCCTTGATCTGCTGGCAATGCTCTTACTAATTCAGCAGAATATGCCACTAGCCTTCACGGCAATAAGGGCACACTGTTGACTCATATCCAGCTTTTTGTCCACTGTGACCCTCAGGTCCTTTCTGCAGAACTGCTGCTTAGCATGTTGGTCCCCAGTTTGTAGCAGTGCATGGAATTCTTCCATCCTAAGTGGAGGACTCTGCACTTGTCCTTGTTGAACCTCATCAGATTTTTTTGGTCCAGTCCCTCAGTTTGTTTAGGTCACCCTGTGTCCTATCCGTACCCATCCTCCATATGCTGGAGGGTATCTACCACACCTCATCTTAGTGTCATCTGCAAACTTGCTGCGGGTGCAGTCCACCCCGTCATCCAGATCATTGAGAAAGATGTTGAACAAAACTGACCTGTGGAGCACTCCGCTTGTTACTGGCTGCCAACTAGACATCTAGCCGTTGGTCACTACCTGTTGAGCTCAGTGATCCGGCCAGCTTTCTATCCATCTTATAGTCCCTTCATCCAACCCATACTTCTTTGCTGATAAGCATACTACTTGTTGCTAAGAGTACTGTGATATGCTAAAATACGTTGTAGGAATTATGCTGGGGAAATTCTATGGCCTATGTTATACAGGAAGTCAAACTAGATGATCACAATGGTCTCTTCTGGTCTTGGAATCTATTTACAAGGTGTTGTCAAAAGCATAGAATAAATAAACTGAGAAGATAGAGGGCCAGGTCTTCATTTGTATATCAGTGGGTCCATTAACTTTAGTGGAACTATGCACCAGCTGATTTAGCAAAGGTAACTTTTTCCCTCTAATTCTTTTCACTTATATTTATTTTAAGTGTTACTTGTAACAGCAGTTTTTGTAAAGAAAAATGAGCTTTTTTAATGATATCCCATTTAGATCTTTCAAATATATGGTTCTGAAAACAGCAAATTTAAACTGATGTGATTTTTTTTTTTTTTTGGTTATTATTATTGGTCTGCATGAATCTGCAAAGATATCTTTAGTGCTTCTCCTGCTGTTTATGGCTTTTGCCAAGCAGCAGATGGTATAATGACAAGATACTGGTCAGCTTCACTGAAACAGTCAGGAGTCCTCTGAGCAGTAGTGAAACTGACAAGGATCATATCTGGTTTATTCAGCTTTTTGGGATACCAGTGAATAAGATCAGGCTGAGGTTGTGACCTCTGGGCATCACTTTTGGCCCACTTTTGTCTTTTATATCAGTCAGCTATCATGGATAATTTTTCAAGCCAATCACTTAGCACTCCATAATCATTGGATAACTTCTCTACTTCACCAGTACAGAACAATAGGACTTGGTACTTTCCCAGTTTAAGTATAAACCTATTGTTAGCAGTACAGAAAATTACATAGTCTGAATTTCATTCTTTGTGACACAACGGCCGAAAGCAGCAGTGAGAAATCTATTAGTGTATGGTTATTTAGGCTTATGAATGTAACTGGCGGTACACTTAGATCCAAAATTATGTTTCCTTAAACACATTTACTATGGCATTTAGCGTAGCAGGTTACTTTATTTGACATATTGCTACTGTATAATACTTCATTAATTGAGCACACTGGGACTTTAACATAATTACTTAATATCAAACTGGATGCCTGAAAATATTTTATATTAAAATAATCAAAATATGCTTTGAGAGTTTTTATGACTGAAATGATATTAAATTGTAATTATTAAATTTATAATCTGTATGACATCTTAAATATCACTGACTTAGTTTTTCTCATTGTGAACACTGCTATTAACATTACTTCACTTTCTTTAAATAGTTAAAGTCCCTCGTAATTTTCGCTTGTTGGAAGAACTTGAAGAAGGTCAGAAAGGAGTAGGCGATGGTACAGTAAGCTGGGGTCTTGAAGACGACGAAGATATGACACTTACAAGGTGGACAGGCATGATTATTGGACCACCAAGGGTCAGTACAGCAAGTAAAAACATTTGTTTTATGTTGGTAGGCAGTATAACATCCTGTATTAAGATTACATTTTAGATAAGGAAACCTATAGTAAATAACAGAATTATCAGACACAGATTAATACGTTTTGTTGGGGAAGAGTCAACATGGTGTTTGTAAAGGGAAATCATGCCTCACCAATGTACTAGAATTCTTTGAGGGGGTCAACAAGCATGTGGATAAGGGTGATCCAGTGGATATAGTGTACTTAAATTTTCAGAAAGCCTTTGACAAGGCCCCTCACCAAAGGTTCTTAAGCAAAGTAAGCAGCCATGGGATAAGAGGAAAGGTCCTCTTCTGGATCAGTAACTAGTTAAAAGATAAGAAACAAAGGGTAGGAATAAATGGTCAGTTTTCAGAATGGAGAGAGGTAAATAGTGATGTCTCCCAGGGCTTTGTACTGGGACCAGAACTGTTCAATATATTCATAAATGATCTAGAAAAAGGGGTAAACAGGGAGGGGGCAAAATTTGCAGATGATACAAAACTCTTCAAGCTAGTTAAGTCCAAAGCAGACTGTGAAGAGTTACAAAGGGGTCTCACAAAACTGGATGACTGGGCAACAAACTGGCAGATGAAATTCAATGTTGATAAATACAAAGTAATACACACTGGAAAACATAATCCAACTATATATATAAAATGATGGAGTCTAAATTAGCTTTTAGTGCTCAAGACAGAGATCTTGGAGTCATTGTGGATACTTCTCTGAAAACATCCACTGAATGTGAAGTGGCAGTCAAAAAGCTAACAATGTTGGGAATCATTAGGAAGGGGATAGATACTAAGACAGAAAATATCGTATTGCCTCTTTATAAATCTTGAATACTACATGAAGATCTGTTTGCCCCATCTCAAAAAAGATATATTGGAATTGTAAAAGGTACAGAAAAGAAGTAGCTAAAATTGTTAGAGGTGTGGAAAAGCTTCCATGTGAGGAGAAATTAATAAGACTGGGACTTTTCAGCTTGAAAAAGAGATGGTGGGGGGGATATGATAGAATCCTATCAAATCATAACTGATGTGGAGAAAGTAAAAAAGGAAGTGTTATTTACTCCTTGATAACACCAAAACTAGGAGTTACCAAATGAAACTAATCAGAAGCAGGTTTAAAACACACAAAAGGAAGTATTTCTTTTAACAACACATAGTCAACCTGTGCAACTCCTTGCCAGAAGATTTTGTGAAGGCCAAGACTATAACAGGGGTCGAAAAAGAACTAGATACCATTCATGGACCTATTGTCCATGAACGGCTATTAGCCAGGATAAGCAGGGATTGCTGTTTGCCAGCGGCTGGGAAAGGCTGACAGGATGGATCACTTGATGACTACCTGTTCTATTCATTCCCTCTGAAGCAGCTGGCATTGGCCCCTGTCAGAAGAGAGGATACTGGGCTAGATGGACCATTGGTCTGATCCAGCATGGCTGTTTTTATGTCTTAAAAAACGTTTAAAATAAAAAATGCATAGTTGCAGTGATAGTTTAGTTTACAACTGTTCTGTCACAATCTGCCTTCAATTTATGACTAGTCACAGCCTGATGAATTGACTTTAGTTAAATATGAGGAGCTACATTCTAGTGTACGCAAATATGTTCCAGCAAGTCTATAGTAAGCACTGGGGAATTATCCACATCCGTTTGGATTTCCTTAAAAACTGTAGAAAGACTAGAAAGAGTTGCAGAGGATCATTGCACAGGCCTATGGTTCACATGGTGTAGGCACATATTTATGTCTCCAGCAAAGCTACAGCTTGTGTGTATCCACATCTTTACACACATTTGTATGTCTATTGAGTAATCTGTGTGACAGGGTTGTGCTTTGATGTTGTTGTTGCCTGGAATATAGGCATAAATTAAAGCTACATTTCCATCATTAATATGCAGCTATGATAGCAAAGTAATCCTCTACAGAACTGTTGTTGGAGTGTTCAACCACCTTTTTGCTACATGTGAGGTGATGTTTATCATATGTTTCTAGTAGATTTATTTCTGTCATAAAGCAATATAATTAAAAATAGAAAGACATCTATAGTATGAGAAATTTACAGAATTTGAGAGAGGATATATAGTATTTTCAGCTATATCACATAATTCACCACACAGTGTATGACTGTACCTCGTGTGAAAATCCATCAATCCTTCAAAGACCAGACAACTTTTAGTTACTTCTAATGGGACAAACTAGCATTAATAAAGATTTAAGTCCAGCTGAACTCTAAATTTCTTTAGAATATGTTTTATAGTAAAATATCCAACAGAAGAATTAGTAATCCTCAGTTACTACTTTCTTTTTATATCCGCATCACAAGAGTAAATGGACAAATCTTGGAATGGTGTATTTTGTACTAAATAAATATGCTGACAAATAGCTTTGATGATGATATAGTACAAAACATAAGTACATAAAAATAGGGACTTTAGAAATGGGAGCCATTGTGCTACTAGGCTTCTCTTACTGGTAGCATGGAATGACTAGTATAGCAGTGTGATAGTTTGTTGCACAGTAAGTCCCTCCCTGCCACAGGTCTTATTGCAGGAAGTAGACTAAGGCTCATTTTGATAGTTGGAGGTATAATAATGGTACTTTTCCACATTCCACCAACACTCCTAACTCCGCCTACTTGGGAAATGAGAAAGAATTGGCACTTGCAGTAGATTGTGCAGAGGTTCAAAATATCATCACACCTGTTCTGTTGGGCTCCTGAAGTTTGGATATGCCAAGGGCAGATAATGCATAGGCACAATAGTTACATGGCTTGGACTCTGGTTTTGAGGGCTGTGTGATGTCAGAATCTAAGCTTTTATTTAAAAAACAAACAAACAAACAAAAACCCTCCTGGTTGTAAAGAAAAGTCTTGAAATACAGTGGTATCGGCCAGGTTCTGCAGATAGCTTCCAGCAGTCGGAGAAGCAGGAGCTAGTAGAGTCCAGGAGAGTGCTTTCTGGGACCCTGCTCATCACTAGAGCAGTCTAGACGCTTGTTGCTCTGAGAGGATCAGCAGGCCTGGTCATGGCAGGGGGTCAGATGCCCCATTCGGCTCTGCAGGATTGGTTCCCCCTTGATGGTGCTCAGTACCCCCTGCTCTTACATGGTTTGATCAATAGTGAAATAGTTTACCATGCTGACATTTAAATTATTGTCATTGGGCATCTGATTTAATGAAGTTATT
The DNA here is from genome assembly GCA_007922155.1 of Mesoclemmys tuberculata. NCBI lineage: Eukaryota > Metazoa > Chordata > Testudines > Chelidae > Mesoclemmys > Mesoclemmys tuberculata. The sequence continues at coordinate 65,166,014 of ML675601.1, forward strand.
AACACCTTTGTGCTATTGTTTCAAGCTGTGTGGGGAATTAGGTAGATACCACTGTGTGTCTTGTGCTTGTTTCACATTTTGAAGGTTTTCTTCCGTATCATAAGGGCTAACAATCTCTTTTTATTTAAATAAATACTGAGATTGTGGAGAACAAGATGGCAGCCTTGTGGGGGAGAAGTACCAGGTCACCAACCTAGTATGATCTGCTTCAATTTGAGCCCTACGGTAGACAACCAGCCAACCTTTTGGTGTTGCTGGTTAGAATGTTGGAGAGGCCATGTGGGCTGGGATGCAAATTCAAATTCTGGTTAGTTTAAATCTGTATGGTTTTATTTTCCATCCAAATTGTATTATTTAGATAGGGGACACAGGCAAAGAGAGGTGGTGGACCAAGTGAGCTCAGGGGGTTGGGAACAGTGGCAGGGAGGGGTATCAGTTCCCCAAGCTAGGAGTTGGAGACAGGCTTGGAATGAGTGTGAGTGGGTAGTGAAGGTGAATAGCAACTGGGAGCAAAAGGAAAGTTGCAGGAGAAAGTATATCACATTTCGTTGCCCCATATCCACGTGAACTGCGGAAGACAGAGAACCAGCTTTTCAAAGCTATGATTCTAGTGCTGAGGTTAATATCATGGCCCCAAAAATGAACTATTGATAACTTGGGCCACAAGTGGACATCCAGTTAGTATTAGGTTATTCTATATTAAAAGTTTTTGTGTGATTGGCAGACTCTATTAAATAGAGACAGTAATAGCAAGACTACCGCAGGTCATGACTGAGGTGATTGTCAGAATTGTACCAGTTTCCCCACACAGCACTCTTCTGCACTGTTTGGCCCAAGCCTTTGGTATGAGTCCCACTCTTAAATATAGTGCTTTTCAAAAAATATTTAAATTATACAGAACACCCTTAGAGATGATTAAATCTATGTACTTCCTGATTGTGTGAAACTAAAATGAGCATACTTATTTTACATCAAAACAGTGCTGTGTCTTCCTGTGCTGCCCAGTACAGAGTGGGGGACACATGCACAAATTGAGCCAGTGCTGTGGAGTATGGAAAGCAACTATACATATAGCCATGCTTCACGTGACACTCCTGCCAGCTGCAACACATTAGCACAATCAACTCTGTGTAAAATTTCAGGGGGTACAGACAGCTGGATGTGATAGAATCAGAGAAGCTACTGAAGGCAATGTGTAGCTTCTGGCAGAAGGTGGAGGAAATTGTTAATGCTGCCCGAGCATTCAGAGTTTCGTATATCTGGCTTCTACCTGCTTTGAAGATGAAGATACCATGTAGCCGCAGACTAAGGAAACAATGGCAGCATGACCAGTGAACAAATCAGGATACCAGGTTGTTGACTGGTGACTAGGAACATGGAGGGATAGTCGGTTCACAAGGAAGTCCTCAGATGCTTCAGAGCTGAGATTAAGATTCCATGCATATTCTGTGGTTCTATACAATTATAAATAAGTTTTGTCTCATCTATACTGCTGCTGATCCCAGTTCCCAATGGGATGATGGGTTGCGCTGTCTTTTTAAACAGCTAGTTTTATATTCTTCTGTTCTGTGTGCCTTTTTTATCACAGTGGTGGCGGATTCAACTTAAATCTTAGCAGTCACATGCTTCATTTCATTAGGCCCTCAGCTTTTCCAGGATATCTTTCTCTATAAATAATACCGGATTGTCCTAAATTTTATGAATTATAGCCATAAGCCAAAACTGCTAATCAATTTCTGAGGTGTTGAATCTGTTTAGAACTCCCTCTTTACAGAAGAATATTGGGGAAAAAATAGTAACAGTGCAGCTTCAAGCATATCTTGGCTTAATGGAATTTTTAGATGTCTATATATCAAGACAGCCCTTGTTAATGCAATTGACAATCTCCTCCTAGCACTGAATAATAAAGAATTTCCTGGATGACACTCAAATCTTTGAGCAGCCTTTCATGCAATTAACTGTCAGGTACTGGTGATAAAGCTGTATGCCCTTGGATGACTGTACCCATTCGCAGAAGGAAGAAATTAGAGGGCGGTTATGGGCACTGTCTTGTATTCAGCCAAAGATCTTCCCCAGTGTTTCATTCTGTCCTTCTTGCTCCTCTGTGTACATAGAACCCTGTCAGCGGAGATCATGTGATAATATGGATTGTGGTATCATCGCTATAATCCTCACTGTATGTCTTTTTAATTGGCCTCATTGTGGACTGTTTAATAAACTTCAAATTTGAAGTTTATCTTGAAATCGTTAAGTCTACAGCAGTTCTTCTTTCAGTGCTTGCACGTGTTCATTCCATTGCAGGTGTGTGCATGTCTATTGCATGGTTGTCAGAGATGTTTTTTGTTTAGTGGTATCCATCAAAATGGCTTAAGCACCCTCTCTTGCCACAGGCCACTGCTCTGACCGGAGCCCAGGCTCTAGGACCCTACAAGGTGGAAGGGTCCCAGTGATTAGGCTCCAGCCGAAGCCTGTACGTCTCTACATCACAGTTAAACAGCCCCTTAGCCTGAGCCCTGTGAGCTCAAGTCAGCTGGCATGGGACGGACATGGGTTTTTCATTGCAATATAAACCTATCCTGAGACACATTTGAGGGAGAGACTCATGCTTCAGCTAAGAAAGGATTGCCACCACCAGAGCTTGCATCAGGTCTGTTAAGGGCATCCCCTGAAAGATCTCTGCTGCAGAACCATCAGTCATTGCTGCTCCCAACCACACCAGAGGAGTATGCAGCTGCAAGGGATCTGGTTAGCTTCCTTGTATCAGTATTCCCAGCAGTGCAAGAAAGTTTAAAGTCATTGTCAATGCCTGCTGCACCAACTTTTCCACATCAGGAAATCACAGTACTGTTACTTCCCAAGCTTCTGGAAAGGCTTATGCAGTCAATGGGCAAGACTCCCAACAATATCCCCTGTACTGCAATCCCTGGGCTTGGACTGCCTATACCCAGCCCCAACTGGTTCTGCTTCCTCCTAATATAGGACATTGTGACATACCAGTTTGCACTCCAGACGAATGAGCAGCTGTCACCCCTACCCTGCGGTACCTTACTATGCGATGCTAAAGTAGCACCCGCCTGGGCCGCTCACAAACAGCCTTCCAACATGCAAGCCACTCCCTGAGTGTCTGTAACTGCAGCCTGCCAGCCACACACGGGTTACACTCTGGCTTTCACCAGCCTTGGTTATACCTCAACACATCCTCCACCTTATGTTTTCCCCCAGAAATGTATGTGCTATACTGCCCAGCCCTTTCCTGGACAATACAAGTTATGTTAAGTCTGTTGTTCTTGTAAGAGAATAATATGCACACAACTTGTCACCACCCCAGATGGAGTTGCCCAGATACTTCAATTTAAATACATTGGATTAGATAAAACAATAAAACAAGTTCATTAACTACAAAGAGATTAAGTGAGTACAAATAATGAGGCATAAAAGTAAAAAATGGTTTCAATAAAAATAAAATACTAGTGCCGAAGTTGTTAAACTATATTAAATTCAAAGCACAGTTTTCTCACCACATGCTTTCAGCAGTCTTACTGACCAAACTTCTTAGGTCATAGAAGCGTAAGACTAGAAGGGACCTCAATAGATCATCTAATCCAGTCCCCTGCATGCAAGGCAGGACTAAGTAATAACTAGACAATTCCTGACAGATGTTAGGACCTTACCCTACCGAGTCCAACCAGTGCTTCCTTTATTGCTTCAGATGCAGTGAATGTGCTGAAAAGACAGCCGGGTGGGGGGGTTGTGCCTTGAGTTGTTTATCCCTCCTTTTTATAGTTTCAGCCCCTCTCTTAAGAAAACATTTCCAGCTGGGCACCAAGAGACAGAGTTTATATGGAAGGATGTTTCCTGCTGGTTTTTTCTCACCTGTTTGAGCTTTCTTTGTTTCCTTTTCTGCTTGATGATTCTGTTTACTGCTTAAATGCAAATGAAAGTGGAGCACACATTCCTTTGTTTAGGATAGACTTTTTTGCTAACCTTAGTTTGGGCGGGGCTGTGGGGTTTGGAAAATGTGTTAATAACATCCTACAGGGTATCTTATCACAGTGTTGCCATACATGTAATCAGGATCAGCAAATTATGAATCGTCAAATGATACCTTAAAAGGCACGCTTTGTACAAAGATTATTACAGTAGTGTGTATGATGCGAATATATGGCTGTCACAGATGTTTTAGATTCTTCCTCTTTGGATTCAGAACTGCATTCATCTGTGTTCCATCCAAGATAGCAGGCATATCGTCCAGCAGAGACTTGGGGACTGAGGGTCAGGCAACAGTCACAGGACTAGCCGCCTAAGGGGCAATGGCCTGGTTAAGGTTGGGTCCAAGGCCCATGTCAGTGGTCATTCTGCACACCATCGGGGCCCTCCCTGCAACCATCTTGTTCTTTGTCATCAAGACTATTCTGGAGGCATTAGCACCAAGAGCATCATTCTCTGGTATCCAGTACTAAAATATGTACCGAGCAGCGAGAAGTCACTCGAACAGTTTCCTCGCCACAAGTCATAGAGCAGCTACCACTTGAGAATCCTGTGGTGTCCTATTCATCATCCCCAGATGAGGCTGTTGAGGCAGCGTAGGATTCACCACTGCCAGAGGGCCACAGGGCTCATCAAAATCTGTTGAGTGGGGTGGCCTTTGTTCTTGACATTCAGGCAGATGAGCTGTGTGAAAGCTCCTAGAAGTTGGTAGACATTTAGGTACTGGCAACCTCTGCGAGGGTGGCTCTACTGATTCACAGAGCCATTTTGGAACTGGTCAAGGTGCTGTGGCAGACACCATCTTCCTTATCACACATAGCAAAGCAAGCTGAAAGGAGGTACAGTACTACATCCCCTCTAAGGGATCTGAGTATTTGTACTCTAAGCTTCCTTTGTGTTGGTGGTTGCCAATGAACTGGAGAGACAAGGACACTGAGCATCAAAGCTGAAAAGCAAAGATGCGAAGAGGCAAGACTTGTTTGAATGCAAACTGTATTCTACAGGGAGTCTGCAGCTCAGGATTGCAAAGCAAAAGGCACTCCTGAGCTGCTATGACTTTATCTTCTGGAATAACTTTGTACAGTTTAAAGACAGGCTACCAGAAGATTGTAGGCAGGAGTTCACAGTGATGGTGGATGAGAGCAAGCTGGTTGCCAGAACTGCTTTCCAGGACAATTTGGATGGCACAGGTTTGGCAGCTTGAACCATGGCGTCAGTTGCTTATATGTGAATATATTTGTGGTATAGTAATCTGAGTCCCACAAGAAGTCCAGCAGACCATCTAAGACTTCCTTTTTGAAGGTCCCTCTTTGTTTTCAAATAAGATAGACAATAGGCTCCATAGCCTAAAAGATTCCATTAAAATCTGTTGGAATCTGTGCTCTGGTGACAATGAGGATCCAGCTCCATCCTCAACACCCATACAGACACCAGGATTTTCCTCCCTGGTTCTAAGATCCACTGAGGCAAAAGGTCAGGGCTATAGGGGATGACATCCGTTATCATCCTCTTCAGCATCATTGGGCTCATTTTATCCAGCCACCTCATCCAAACAGACATTTTGATGTTAGTTAATGGTAATGTACCAGTTACTATAGTCCCATCTTTTGTTTACAAATCATTTTTTCTATTTCCTGTGTGGATCCAAGCACTTAACATTGTGTCAGTGGGTCTTAAGTATGGTGGAACTGAGAGAGACCCTCCAGTTCATTTCTACCCCTCCTCCCCACCCCTTTTCAGGAGTTCCTCTCATGGAATTGTCCTTCAGTAGGAGGTCCAATCACTTATTCGGGCAGGGGCCATATTGGAAGTCCTATTGTGCCTCAGAGAGAGAGGTTTCTATTCCCACTGCTTTCTGATCCCCAAAGCAAAAGGAGGTTTCAGGCCTATTGTTCATCTAGGAGAGTTGATCAAATTCCTGAAGAAAATAAAATTCTGCAGTGTTACTCTAGCCCTCAGTCATTCCCTCCCTGGAACGGGGAGATTGATGCACTGCCCTGGGCTTAAAGGATGCTTACTTCCATGCTGCAGTGTAGAATCATAGAATATTAGAGTTAGAAGGGACCTCAGGAGGTCATCTAATCCAACCCCCTCCTCAAAACAGGACCAACCCCATCTAAATCATCCCAGCCAGTGCTTTGTCGAGCTGGGCCTTATAAACCTATAAGGATGCAGATTCCACCAGCTCCTTAGGTAACCCATATATCAGTATGCAAATTGACATGTGGCAACAGAGAGTGCATGAGGTACTGCAACAGGGACTGTTGAGAAGAAAAAGTTTTCCGTCAGCTGTGCACAAGGCGCGCACACTCTTACGGTGGAATGGACATGTGCAGCACATCTTGAAGAACAACAGTTCTAGGAAGATAGGTAACCATATCTGACAGAAGGTAGCTGCTTCCATGGTTTCTTCTCTGTAGAGGAGAAAAGGGAGAGTTGGTTGCAAGTGTGTGGTACAACTGAATATCATCGTATATAAATCTTTTCATAATCTAGCCCTGAGTACTTGAGCATGTTCCCTTTGGATGTTGATTTGGTTTTCTTTGTCTCTATATTCAGGTAGACCTTTCTTGCTCCTGAGCCATAGATAGTGGAATTTGTTCCTGTAATTGTTCTGACATAGTTACTTGTCAACTACTTCTAGAGGATTATTTGCAAGTTCCATTTATTTTGTTCTTTTGTTCTTGACTGTTTCTAGGCTCTTTTGCCTTTTGCTTTATTTTCATCTACCTCTTCCCCTTTCCTGATCTTTGCAGCATTAGAGGATTTACCTTTTTTTGGTGGGGTGGTTTGCCTGATGGCTTTGATTCACTCTTGTGCTAGAGTTCAGGGTAGGGGATAAAGGTGTATGCATGGCTTAGCTGTGCAAATACATTAGTCATCTTTTTCTCTCTCGATTTTTTTTTTAGTCTTTTTTTGGTTCTTTTGTTTTTTTATGTGGTGCTTTCTGTAATAGGTGCCTCTTATTGCAATGATTATATTAACATAGTTAAGTCTGTGTTAAAAAAAATGTATAACACGATCAGCTAATCAAGATAACTGAAGCAGGGACATGTCAAAAAGTAATCAAAGGCATCAACTGTAAAATAATAAAAATAGAGTTTAAATCATTTCTTTACATATTCCTTCTCCCTAACCCAGTTTAGCTCTGTTTGTGTATTTCTAAGGTACTTTTTAGATACTCAAATTTCAGTAAAATATGTAAATCTTTTTGTTTTTTCTTTTTAGACAAACTATGAAAACAGAATATACAGTCTGAAAGTAGAATGTGGACCTAAATATCCAGAAGCACCACCAACGGTTAGATTTGTAACTAAAATTAATATGAATGGAATAAATAATTCCAATGGAATGGTAAGTTCAAATGGTGAGACCAATCACTTTGTTAATCTGTACTCTGCAATTATTTATAGTAAAAATTCCATTGAGTGTTACGGGTAGGTGAGAGCAAGCTTTCATATTTAAATTATATGTTATAAATAATCATTAGTTTAAAAAGGTACTTTAGTGTGTAATTATTTTGCTTGCATACAACATACCTCTAAATCTGGAGGTGGTAGTTGCAAAGTAAACCCTAATAAACATCAGCTGTAATATTCAAAGAGTGTTTTGGTTTTTTTTTTGATTTTTAAAAAGTCTAAATTGAAGCTGTTCTTTTTGAGTAACACATCTTTGTGTTTAAGCAGTGCTTGTACAGCAGTTTTACAGTATTCCTCTTCAAAGAGGCTTGTGTTTTCCTTTGAATGTGGAATGCTGTACCGCTCAAGACTTTTGATATCTATGTTACTTAACCACTAAGGATCATTTAAATCTCTGAACAGTTTTGGCTAGTGCTTTCAGCTATTGAAAGTCACTAACTACAAATGACTTTGTTACTCTTGACATTTTAAATTTAGGGAGTACTGAGAGTTAAATTTGTAGCCTTTAAATGTATTATCTACTAGCCAAGAGACTCCAGATGAAGTGCCAAACTAACTTGTTAAGGTGCAGTTCTGTTTTGAAAATTAAGGGCCTCTCAATGATTTCTATATCCTGTATGCTTGGTTTACAAGTGAACTGATGGCTTTTTCTAACTGGGAACCCTAAAATCTCAGTCTAGGTTCTAAGAGTCAAACTAAGGTCTGTACTTCTCTCACAACATCACTAAAAGGCTCTTCAAGACAAGTTAAGACTTTAATGACACTTGTGCATTCAAATTTACTTATTCAAACTTACTTATTTAATGTAACATAAATAAATGTGCCAAATACAGAGAGGAAGAAGGTCTGAGTAGCAAATGCTGTTTTATGTAGTCACCAAACCAAGTACAAATGCTCTACCTAAACTGAAAAGGGAGCAGCTTGAAAACAATATTAAACTTAAGAGTTTAAGATGTTATGCAAAGGAACACTATCAACTTGAAAACAGAACAATTTTAAACAATGAGTTAAATATAGTTTCAGGTACTATATCTGCCCTTGATTTTCTCTTTGAATTTCTGTATTTGTACAATCATGCTTTCCTGGGTGGTTTTTATTCCCTCTATTCTGTTGGTGTGTGAAAGACGAACACAGTCTTGTTGACAAACTGATAATCCAGAAGAGAAGTTAAAACAGTCCTACAACTGGATTAGTAGAACCCTGAAAATACGCAGATATCCGCAGACCATTTTTTTTTACAGATTGTGGTGAGATCATCACAGAGGTCGAGACATTTGTGACTTCTGGGGAGGGCTGAAGCAACCGCCAGCCAGGGGTGCAGCAAACAGCTGATCATGTGTTAGGCTGCTGGCAGGGCCCAACTGAGGATCAGCTGTTAGGCGGGAGGGGCAGCTGAGAGGGCTCATCAGCTTTTAGGCAGAAGTATGGGGCTGATCAGATGTTAGGTGGGAGGGCTCATCAGCTGTTTAGGGTGTAGGGCTCAGCTGATGGCAGGTGTGGGTGTGGTCTAAAAGAAGTCTAAAAGAGGGAGGGCTGATTGCGGTGAGATAAAAATTAATCCCTGCGGATGCCGATTGGTTGCGGATAGACATATTTGTATCCGTGCAAGGCTCTGTGGATTAGCACTGATAGTTCCCAATATCATTGCAGAATCCCACTGATGACCACGTGGCACTGCTTGTGTACGGCCAAAGCCTAAATAGGAGTTTTATTTAGTAAATTCATCTGGTTTTGTTGCACAAAATTACAAACAAAATTCAGATGTTGTCTTGGTGATCTGCAAAATTGATGGAAGGTCTATATGGGACTGTAACTGGTAGACTACAGAACCCACTAGCATGCTTGAGAGTTGCCCTGCCTGACTGTCACTTTTTCAAGTGTAGTATAACTCATCTCTAATAGTCCATTTGGGTACTATAGATTTTCCCTTACATAAGAATGGCAATACTGGGTCAGACCAATGGTCCCTCTAACGTATCCTATCTTTTAACAGTGGCCACTGCCAGATGCTTCAGAGGAATGAACGGAATGTGTAATTATCGAATGATCCATCCCCTATTATCCAGTCCCAGCTTCTGGCAGTCTGAGGCTAGGGACACCCAGAGAATGGGATTGTGTCCCTGACCTTAGCCATTGATGGATTTATCTAATGCTTTTTTGAACTCAGTTATGCTTTTGGACTTCCCAACATTCCCTGGGCAGTGAGTTCCACAGATTCTGTGCGTTGTGTGAAGAAGTGTACTTCCTTTTGTTTACTGCCTGTTAATTTCATTGGGTAACCCCTAGTTCTTGTGTTATGTGAAGGAGTAAATAACACTTCCTTATCACTTTCTCCACACTATTCATGATTTTATAGATCTCCCTCATAGCTCCACTTAGTCACCTCTTTTCTAAGACGAACAGCCCCAGTCTTTTTAATCTCTCCTTATATGGAAGCTGCCCCATACCCTCAGTCATTTTTATTGCCCTTACCTGTACCTTTCCCAATTCTAATCTCTCTTGAGCTGGAGTGACCAGAACTGCGTTCAGTATTCAAAGTGTGGGTGTACCATGGATTAATATAGTGGCATTATGATATTTTCTGTCTTATTGTCTTTCCCATTTCCTAATGGTTGCTAACGTTCTGTTAGGTTTTTTGGCTGCCACTACATCTTGAGCAGATGATTTCAGAGGACTATCCACAGTGGCTCCAAGATCTTTTTTGGGTGGTAACAATTTATTTAGACCCCATCATTTTGTATTTATACTTGGGATTATGTTTTCCAATGTGCATTACTTTGCATTTATCAGTGTTGAATTTCATCTGCCATTTTGTTGCCCAGTCACCCAGTTTTGTGAAATCCCTTTGCAATTCTTTACAGTCTGCTTTGGATTAAACTGTGTTGGGTAATTTTGTATCACACATTCATAGACTTCAAGGTCAGAAGGGACCATCATGATGATCTAGTCTGATCTGCACATTGCAGGCCACAGAACCTCAACCACCCATTCCTGTAATAAACCCATAACCTCTGGTTGTTACTGAAGTCCTCAAATTGTGGTTTAAAGACTTCAACTGAAAACTTTGCCACCTCACTGTTTACCCCTTTTTCAAATCATGTAGGAATATGTTGAACAACATGGTCCTAATTTTTATCCTTTGGGGGACCATGCTATTTATCACTCTCTACTGTGAAAACTGACCACATATTCCTACTGTTTCCTATCTTTTCACCAGTTACTGATCCATGAAAGGTCCTTCCATCTTATTCCTTTGCTTAAGAGTTTTTGATGAGGGACCTTGTCAAAGGCTTTCTGAAAGTCCAGGTACCCTTTATCCACTGGATCACCCTTGTCTACATGTTTGTTGACCCCCACAAAAAAATTCTAATAAATTGATGTGGCATGATTTCCCTATATAGAAGTCATGTTGACTCTTCCCCTACATATCATGTTCATCTGTATCTGATAATTTTGTTCTTTACTATAGTTTCAATTTTGTTATACTGAAGTTAGGCTCACTGGACTGTAATTGCCAGGATAGCCTCTGGAACTTTTTTTTTTTTTTTTTTTAAACACTGGCATTATATTAGCTATCCTTCAATCATCTGGTACAGAGCTAGGTTCCTGCAAACCTCCTGGGTGACTTTCTTCTAGTCCTGGTGATTAATTGTTTAATTTATCGATTTTGTTCTCAAACCTCATCTATTGACATCTTAACCTGGAACAGTTCCTCAAATTTCTCATCTTAAAAGAACGACTCAGGTGTGGGAATCTCCCTCACATCCTCTGTAGTGAAGACCAATGGAAAAATTCGTTTAGCTTCTCCACAATGGCCTTGTCTTCCTTTAGTGCACCTTTAGCACCTCGGTCATTCAGTGGCTTCATGAGTTGTTTGGCAGGCTTCCTGCTTCTGATGTCTATTAAAAAAATGTTGCTGTTAGTTCTTGTGTCTTTTGCTAGTTGCTCTTTAAATTCTTTTTTGGCTTGCATTATATTACACTTGATTTCCCAGAGTTTGTTCCTTTCTACTGTTTTCAGAAGGAGGTGACTTCCAATTTTTAAAAGATGCTTTTTGCCTCTAACTGCCTCTTTGTTGTTTAGCCAGGGTGGCATTTTTTCAGTCCTCTTACTGTTTTTATATGCAGTATATATTTAAATTGTGCCTCTGATATGGTGTTTTTAAAACTCTTTTGACTGTTCCTTTTAATTTTCATTTAACTGGCTTCCTCATTTTTGTGTAGTTCCCCATTTTAAAGTTAAATACTACTGTGGTGGGCTTCTTTGGTATTTCTCTCTCTCTCTCTCTCTCTCTGTCTCTCTGTAAAATTGAATTACGTTATGGGCGCTATTACCCAGCTGTTCAGCTATATTCACTTGTTGGACAAGACCTTGTGTGCTACTTAGGACTAAATAAAAGATTGCCTCTATGCTTGTAGGTTCCACAACCGGCTCTTCCAAAAAGCAGCTGTATCTAGAAATTTTACCTCTGCATCCTGAGGTGACATGTACCCAGTCAATATGGGGATAGTTGAAATTCCCCATTATTACTGAGTTTTCTGTTTTTGTGGCCTCTCCGAACTCACTGAGCATTTCATAATGTTCATCACCATCCTGGTCAGGTGGCCAGTAGAATATTCTTACTGCTATACTGTTATTATTCAACCATGGAATTTCTATCCATAGAGATTCTGTGATACAATTTCATTAATTTAAGATTTTGACTGTATTTAACTCTATTCTTTCTTTCACATATAATGCCACTCCCCCATTGACATGACCTACTCTGTCATTCCTGTATATTTTATACCCTGGTATTACCGTGTCCCATTGATTATCATCGTCCACTAAGTTGCTGTGCTGCCTATTATATCAATATCCTCATTTCATACCAGGCATTCACATTCACCCATTTTAGTATTTAGACTTTATTCAGGACCACACTTTTTTTCTTTTTTTTTTTCCTTTACTCATTCTTATGTGTAAATTGTGGGTATTTAAAATAGAGAAGTCTTCTGCAAAGCTGTAATATTACTGTAAAACAACAGTTGAGAGGAGCTGGAAGGCAGAGCACCTTTTCCAGTGGAAACATGTAGACATTTATGTTCTAAAATTCTTAGTGTAGCACTGGATCCACTTGAGCTTTTTTATCAAGCAGCACAATGTGCTAATTGCTAAGCCTAAGAACTATGAGTAAAATATCAGACAGAAATCCTTCAGAATGAGTCCTTGAAAGTAATCCTTTGTGTAGCAAACAGTTTTGCTGTACTCTGCCTTTCTATCCTATAAAAGCCAGTCTTTGCAACCCAGATATATTACCTTTTTCATAGCTTATGGTGTGGTGCATAATAAGCATGTATATAAATAAATGTTGGTATGGAAAGCACCAAACTGAAGGTGCCACTTGAAAGAACTTACTGTATGATGTTTACAAAGTTGTTTTAGAATCCTCCCCATAGTTAAAATAAGTAATAAGCTTCTTTTCTCTGTAGTGCAGAACAGTACCTTTCTTGTGTTTGTCTGAGGAATATATATCTTCGTTTCATATGGTTTGTAACAAAATTAAGTTAATTGTCCAATCTAAATAGTTTGGTGCAGAAAGGTAATTTAGTTTCTTGGAGGATTTACCTATTCTGAAATTTGGTTAAATTCCAATTCAGAATAAAACTCAAAAATTTTGAAATGCTTTGCAAAAGGAAGGCTTGGACCCTAAGTACTGGGGTCCCTTGAGCAGTGGACCCTATGTTCTTGGGTCCAAAATTCCAAGGCAGTCCACTTGGTTGCTGCTACAAGAGCCACTGATCTTAGAAACTCTGGGATCTTCTACTCAGAGGCAGTACCTGGCTGGCTGTCCATAGCCATGACCCCTGGAATCCCAGGGTCCCCAGGCAATCTGGTAGGCAACCAGGCAGGCTTCTGTCAAAGCCCTGCTCAGTTTCCAGAGGAATTTTGCTGAAACAGAATGATCACAACATTTCAATTTCAACGAATTGGCAAATTCTGATGTTTTGTTGGCATTTTTCCAACCCACTCTATAAAGTAATCACTTGTAAGGGCTTCAGTTACAAATGCTTTGTTTTTAAACTCACCAAATGCAGGCCTCAAGTGGTATTAGGTTGAATTATCAACCAAAACAACAAAAGTTATTCAGTTCTGAACTATTACTCTTCTTTATGTAATTTGTAAATTTTTTAGTGGGCCAATCAACTTAGTATCTTGTTGTCTGATTTATGGCACAACCCTAACCAGAAGTGCTCCATTTCAGCTTTTTAAAGTGATAGCATGGTCTGGAGGTTAGAGCCCAGGGCTGGGAGTCTGATGGTGACCTGAATTCTGTTACTGGCTTTGCCTTTGCCTCAAATTTTGGCATTGGATGAGTTACTAAGCTCTCTGCATCAGTTTCCAAATCTGTAAAATGGGAATAATATCATAGGGGGTATGAGTTAATAACCTGGGGAGTCACGAGTATTTTACAATAATGTGGGCTGTAGAAGTACTTATATGTATTTAGTGTTTACATCTTTTTAGATAAAAGTTTTTAAAGACATCTAAGGCAAGTTTTAGAATCACTGGTTTATTAAATGTTCATCCTGAGAGAGAACACACCTGATGCGGATTATTTTAACAGTATGCATTGATATAATATGCACATTGTAATTACTGAGCAGGTTAGCTAGATTAGATTAATTCATTGTTTGTATTTTGTAGGGATTCCAGTTACTAGCAGGAGTCATCTTTTGAAAGATAAAATTCATCCCTCCTTTTATCTAAAAATGGAGAGTGTCTGTGCATTATTTCTTTAAATAGAGTGTAAGAGGATCTTGCATGGCTGGGTGACTAGAGGTTAGATCACCTGGTACTCAGCCCTCTGCCGGACTGAGTAGTTTGAGTCCTTAGAGCCAGGAACTAGTAGGAGAACCCAGGCCCTCCCTTTCCACTGGGTCCCAGCCTAGGGCCATGTGTATGTCAACCCTTGAACGGGGGATGTGCCCTCCCGGTAGGGAGTCAGAATCTTTACTGTAGGCTACTTTCTACCAGTGTGCTCAGTTTGGGGCATGGCCCCTCTAGTCCAGTCTACCAGGAGGCTTGCTTTCCATAGGGTTCCTTGTTGGGGCCAGGGCGGTTCCTGGCTGCAGTCCCAGATCCCTTCATGTGGGGCAGTCGCAAGCTGGTGAGGATGAGCTCCACAATGTCTCTGGGGTCCACTCAGTCAGTTACCTTCAGTACTGGGAGTTCCTTTGCAGTGTCCCCTTGACTGGGGAGCCAGTGCTTGCCTCCAGTTGGCTGGCAGGCTGGTGCTCCATCCCTTTTGGCAGGGAGATGGCTAGCTCCTGCCTCTTCACCAGTTAGCCCTGAACTGAGCCAAGCTTTCTTCCTTTCTTCCCCCCTCCAAGCCTGGCATTGGCTGCAGGTATTACAGGGCAAAGCTGGCTGGGTCCAAAGGCTCTCCTTAACCCCTTCTGTGCTGGTGGGTGGTTCCCTTGCATACCACAGTCGCACTTAATGAAGTAATATTGAATCTAAGACCCTCTGATATGCTTAGCATGCTTCAAATATAACATAATAGTAGTTAATGTAATAGTATTTTAGTTTTGGGTTAAGAAACCTTTTTCTGGGGTATATATAATGTGCTACTAATTTATTAACTATTTATATTACAGTAGTTCCTAGAAGCACTGATCTAAATCAGGGCTTCGTTATGTTAGGTCTATACATACAACCATTCCCTGCATCTGATGAAGCGGGTTAAAGCCCACGAAAGTTTATGCTTGCAAAAAATAAATTTGTTAGTCTTTAAAGTGCTACAGAACTTTTGTTGTTTCTGTCCTGAAGAACGTAAGAGCAAGATAGACAAAACAGACAAAAGGCATATTATTATGAAGATTTTACCAATGGAAAACTAAGGAATGAAAGATTTAAGTGACTTGCCCAAGATCCCATACGATGTCATTTCTCTCTACTTTTTGACCTAAGGTTTTATTCCATTTAGGTCTCTCATAGCTTCTCAGAAATATGCCCTATTGCTGCTTTCCTCTTCGTAATGTTTCCCTCTTTGTGAGACTTTCCCTCTTGTGACAGTCTCCTGTCCAACTTCCTGATTGTTTCATAGATTAGCTCTCTTCTCTTTCCCCATCTGGTTTTTCCAGACTGTCAAATTCTTTAGAGAAGTTGCAGGATCAGCTTACTCTGTTTTATCACCAGTCAACCTCTGCTGCCCCAGCCCATGCCTTGTTGTCATATAGCCAGATTGTGTTGTCTGTGTGAGGGTTCCTAGCAAGGAAGGTCCTCTTCCAGAAATATAATACAGGCTTTTTTAATCAATGCAAGGATCCAAAGGTTGCAGTAGCAATCTAGCAGGTCGTGAGATTTCTGGTGGGACTGAATGGAGTGAAGCAGAGGGAGCTCTCTTTGGGGAATCTTCAGATTCCTAAAACTAATATATTTTTTAAAAGACCGAAATTGATCACTTATCCAACTTGACCCTCACTTGAAATATAAAAAAGCAGAGTTAGCAAAAATTCATTCCATTTACGTTTCCAATCACAGTGTGGGCTCTTCTAAAAAGATGGTCACCTATACTAGTATGTGTAAGAGCACTTATTCTCATAGCAATCCGTTTGCAATGCAACTGCTAGATTTGTGTACACAATTTAGGAATCTAGTTTTGAAAACTAGGCCCAATTACATGAGTAAAACTAGGTAAAACTACTTATTCTCTGTAGAGGATGTCACTGCTGTAACATAAATGTAAATTTTAATGTTTAATGCTGTGAGGCCTCTCCTCTTAGAGCCTATTGTGTATCATAGATTGATAAGACACAGGCTGCATTCTGACACACTATTTATTTTCCCATGGTTTTTGAGTAAGTCTGATTTTTTTTGAGTATTCTTCAACAATCTGTTGGTATCTCACAGGATTTGCAATCACTTCTGTTTATTTAAATACCATTTACAGCTGGAAGTGTTTGTTTCTTCTTTTTAAAGGCTTGGGATTTTATCAACTATAATTCTGTAAACTCTGTTGTCCAGTCATCATTTTGAATCTGTTTACAGTGGACTAAGCAGTTTGCTACTTTTTTTAAGTTATGCTATTGGAAGTATTATAAACACTGAACATTTTGCAGCATTTATCCATAATTTATTCTGTGTTTAAATAGCATAGAAGAATTCCTTGGTTATTCTTGGATCATGTGTAATGTTGCTGCTGTTGTCATTATTTTAAGATTTATATTGGATTTTCAGAAAGAATAAATATAATTTTGTCCTCAGTTTTCAGCTTCATTAGCCTTCAGACTACCCTGAAATGCTGCTTCCTTATACCTGAATACAATTTTACTGTGAAGTGGGTACTCCTGCGTATCTAATTTTGAGTGATCCTAGCAACACCATTGGAGCCAATGAGATGTCACCTTCTCTTTTTAGATTACTTTATAAAGGAGAATATCATGAGTGGATTGATTGTATAATCTCTTTACATGTAAAATAGGGCCTGCAATGCGGCGACTAAAACAAAGCCTAAATCTTTACTGTCTGCATCATGTGTTTTCTGCAACAAAAGTTACAGAAAATAAAGTGGCTTGAGTTAAAATAAGTATTTTAAAGTCATTTTAGTAGTAGCTCTCAAAATATAGTGATAGCTCTCAAAATATGCTAGGCACTGTGCAGGAAGAGACAGGCGTGCCTTGAAGATGTTAGTCTGTGACCTTCTAGCTGCAAATCCCTAGTGAAGATAAGAGAGCCAATATTTGCACTGGTGGAATTAGCTTTGCTTGAAACTGTAATAAACTCCAGCAGTGCAAATAGTAGCTTTGCATGACTATATTATAGGTGTGCTGGTGTAGCTGCCGTGGTGGTTAGCCACTGATAGCTGTAAATGAGGCCAACCCCAGTTTACAGATGATCTGAAAAAAGAAGATAAACAGATGAAGTGTAGGGAAGAGTGATATAGTATGCAATCAAAATGGTCAAGATGAAGATGGGCACTGATCTTGTTAGTTCCACAGTTTTCCTCTTAGATAGAAACAGTCTGCAACTGCCTCTCCAGCCATTTTTTAATTTCCAATCTAACCTTCACCCACAGTCTCACAATTACAGGCAGAATTATTTTTCAGACCCACTGTAATCAACTTAAACTGTCTCCTTATCCATACTTACCATCTGACCTCCCTTAAATTAGTAAACCTAGCTTCTTGTCCTCCTCCTGCCTCTTTATTGTGAATCTTTCTCCTTCCACTACAACAGTCACCCCCAGCAATTGACAGTCATCTGTTGCAACTCATTTTTACTTACGGTTTATAAAAATTCCCTATCACAACTTATTATGCTTCCTTAAATTCTACCCTTCTCTTCCTCCTGATCCCCTTCCCAACCAAACCGTACATCCATAAAACATGGTGAGCCTGAGTTTCATTTCTGTACTCAGCACACTTCCCTCCGACAGCCAGGTCTCTCAACTGTGCAGGTTTTCTTCCACTCTGGGATTCTTGTTTGGGAAGGGTAGTGTCCTGGATCCTACACTGCACTGTGTGGGATATGGAGAGTGGGTTCAAACAGTATCATGTACAGAGTTCAGATTTTGAAATGAAGGAGTGATGTTACTGAGCAGCAGGGCCCGAGTGGCATCTTGGTCCTCTACTGCCTAATAGCAGTCAGGGAAGGCCTTTCTTGAACTCTTCAGCCTAGCCCAGGAGACTGGAGGGCGGGAGTGTGTACAAGAGGGGACTTTGTGCCTCGGGGAGGGAGGTCCAGACAAGAGACTGTCCTTACTAGAGCTGCTTCCCTGCAGCTCAGGAAATCTGCCCTGGAATAAGGGGAAGTGAAAAGGGGACTTTTGGAGGGCTATTTTTCTTCTCACTGTTGAATTTCCTCAAGTACTGGATTCACTTAGTACTCATATCTGGAAACAAATGTAACATGGGTGAAAGCTGTGTTTGTAGTCACATAGGCTCTCCCCTCACCCTCCAAAATTATACTTCTAAATTTCTATGGCACATTAGATTAAATCCTTTTTTTTAAAAAATGCTCTAGTAATTATAATGGTGTTCATCTAACCAATGCAACTTTCAAACCTTACTATAAAACATTATCCTTTCTTTAAAAAATAAAAGGGGGGGGTCCTTAATTGGTACAAGAATCACTGCATAAATAACTGATTTTACAGCTTTCCTTTTGACACCGTTTTCTTTCAGTGTTTAGTTTCTTAATGTTGAAGGTAGTCATTAGTAATCTTACTTTCCCAGTTGCCTCCTGCAAATATAAGCAGCATTATCTTCTGTATTCTGAAATCACGTAGCTTGAAGTTAAGCAATCTAGGTCTCATCTGGAGATAAGGTTCTTATGGCTAGAACTTGATATTTCTGATTTTTTTAAATATTTTTCTATTAAATAAAAATACCTCCAAAGTGTTTTATGCTGTACATACTACAAAGAAGCAGAAAAGGGTGCACACATTTTCCTTTGCAGTTCACCTTTAAACTATCAAGTGATATGCAATAAATTCTTTGCTTTAAGAGGTCTGTAAGAATATTTATCCTAAAAAACAAAACAGTGTAAGCAAAGCAGAATTGAGAAATGTCCTGTTCCTATGTGGAACTGTATGGTCAAATTACTTTACTATTTCAGGTCATATTTACTGGGACAAAGTAAAGGGCATCAGAAGGGCCATGTAACAATAAGTATTCAAAACAAATCAGAGATAAGTTATTTATAGTAGGTAAATTTTCCTTTATACAGATTTAGCACAGAATATGTTGTAGCAAATTGCTTAATAAAGAATTGAAAGCCACCTTTGATAAAACCACGTATTGCATATTAGTACAGTAATAAAGTAATACTTTCATATGATTGTTCTGTTTAAGTTAAACGTTCTGTTGCAATAAATTAGTAAAGAATTTTTATTATGGTGGAAAATCTCCTGAGTTTATGGCCCCAATTATGCAGTGAACTCCACATAGATTGACCCTCTCTTTGCACACTTTCTCCCCCATAATTGAAGTTGATGTTGTTGACCGTGATATGCAGGGGCCTAGCTGTGTGGATTGCACTGCAGGATCTGAATTTGTGTGTAACTATGTGCTAAGCATTCATAGTAAACATTTTATGAATTTGTAATAGTTGGGAAGTACTGAAGAGATTGTAACATTTGCTATCATTTCTTAAGTTATTAAGTAAACTAAAACGAATTGTGCAGGGGTTTTGTATTTTATGGTACAAAAACGTATTGTTCTCACTTAACTTGTGCTATTTTCTTTGCAGGTGGATGCACGGAGCATACCAGTGTTAGCAAAATGGCAAAATTCTTATAGCATTAAAGTTGTACTTCAAGAGCTAAGACGTCTCATGATGTCCAAAGAAAATATGAAGCTTCCACAACCTCCAGAAGGACAAACTTACAGCAATTAATTTTAGCTGATTCTCAAACTTCTGTCTTAAATCAACAACCTTCTACTCATATTAATGTCTTGATTAAATCTCACGATGCAAACCACCCACACATTAAAAGAATTTCAGCTGGTATACATGACCTGGACATTTGTAAGAATATATATAATATATGTATGCCCAATATGTTTTCAGGCACTATGGGAGGAAAAAAAGGCAGCACAATTTATTTTTTTTCTCTTATCAAGGCACTGTCATTTAAGCATAAACCTGAAGTCGCCTAAAATTGAAATTCAGGTTTTACAACATGAAAGCATGACAGAAAGTGTCAGATTGCTGTGGAATAATATATGTTTCAGAAAATTAATCTCTCAAGAAGGAAAAATATAAATGGCATGCTTTATCCATCTGGCTTAGTTAAAGAGCTGCAGTTAAAATTGTTTTAAAGTAGCAGGTACCGTGAATACCGTTGCTCATATTGTTTAATTTTTGCAAAGGTGTGGGTGCCGACTACTATTAGTGTCACTAAGTATGTTCAGGATTGTTTTGATACCTGTATTTATAAAAGGGGGATGGATTCTGTTAAGCGGCTCCTGTGTGTTACATGTAATGGACATGGCAAATATTTGTTTACAGTCTTTGTTCTAATAAACAATGCATTTAAGTTTTAGTGAAACAAACAAAGGAAATAGGTGTATGAATATGTGATTGAGATTAAAGTTAGTCTTAAAATGTAAATAAAATGTGGAAAGTGTCCTCTGAGGCTGTGCCATTTCTATAATGATGATGTAATATATGTATAGTACCTTTCAGCAGTAGCAAAAAGTCAAACACAATATAGGGTTGGGCTACATGCACTTTTTATTCTTACCACGATTTCTATATGCTTATTTTACTTGATAACTAAAGGTATTGTGATTATTGCAGAGGAGCAAATCCCATAATCTTCAGTAACGGTTGGACACACTTGCACTGTTCAAATCGCTTTTTTTATTTTATTTTCAGTGTTCATTCTATAAATGACGTTAACTAGGCCACTTGGTCAGAGCAACTCCAGAGCAATTTCCAGAATCAGCTGCTGAATTTTCTCCCACTACTGAGCTTTTTTTTTTTTTGTCTTTTCACCCTTTTAACCATCTTCTGCAGCTGCTACCTTGGTATTTCCATGTTTCCTTTTTTCCCCCTGCACTTTCTTTAACTGTTTTCTTTATCTTCAAACTAGTTTCCCTTTTGCTGTCCTCACTTTCTGCTTACTTAAGTACACATAAGTGAGAGATTTCAGGCCTTATGGTCTTTATGAAAACAGTTTATACTACTATTAGCAACTGTGTGGACATGCTGTATTTATCCATCTGCATTCCATGCTTCAAGTGCCAATGGAGCAATCTCCTTGGGTAGAATGAATTCTGTCCATTCAACACAGTCCATTTTTCTTTGTTCCTTTCTCACTTTATTTATAGTTGGTGACATACATGGTTTTAGTTCTGCTATAGGTTTCTCATAAGAGCGTTGTTCATGTTATCTTACTGGAAATGACACTCCAATCTCTTGTGTGGAAAACGCAAAGATTTCTCCAGTTTACTAGAGGAATTGTAATCTTGGGAATAGGTCAGAGACTTGTCATTCAAAACTTCATCAGTAATTCTGTTGAAAAAGTGAATTTAATCACAAGCCATCAACAGCCAGAGAACTTTCAAGTTTGATATCCTTATTGCCTGTCCCTAATGTGAAGGAAGAATTGTAAGAACAGCAATAAAATAAGCTTTATTTTTAATAGAAAGCTTTAGGTGGTGATTGTCAGTTTAGGAAGGCTGTGTTTGAGAGTCCTTAAATACATCCGACACACTTTGAGTTCACTCAGTGAAATCATAGCTGTCAGCTGCCTTATGTCCATGTTCCATAACACATCATAGTATGTGACAGAAAATTTGACTGATTTACAACTATGTATTCCTATTCCCTAATTTTAAATTAATTTAGATGTTTTGGATTCCACTAAATAAACTTTCATTATGCTAGCACTGCTAGTCTATATGTAATCTATTAAAATAGAAATGGAACTGTTCAGCTCTGTTTGAGAAATAAATGTTAACTTTCAGGAATCTCTCTTTAGATTAAACAACTGGAAGAGACTGATAACGTTGCCAGACTGTCATGTGGTTGGGGATGGGATTGACAGACTAGACACACGTGAATGTGAAACCCTTTGAGAAACTGTCTCACTCTTCACTGACTATAGAAAAGTGTTGGTTACATATTGTCTGAGTTGACTGTGGTATGTCTATTCCTCCTTGTCTGTTCTTTGATTATGAATCTCAGTTGAAGTCTGAATGCCAGTTACAGTTTTGAGAACAAGATCCATTTTGCATGTTGCAAACAAGCTGCACTTGATTTTCAAGCAGCCACACTGGTTGTACAAAGGGGTGGGGGTTGCTACCAAATCACTCATAATAATGAAATCTAAGCAGGGCCATTTTGAAGGAATTTCCTTTTTCCATATTGAAAAAAGGACAGGGTCGTAGGAGTGGATAGTTTATCATGACATAAACTCTTTAAATGGCCATAGTTCAATAGGTGAGACCCTTAAGTATGATCTCCTAGTAAAGGATTCCAAAACATAAATATTTGTCCTCCAGTTAAGTCACATTGTTTAATAAGTGTCCATTTTTTTTTGTATTTTGCCTGGTAACTTGGTTTTTTTGGATAACTCTTTAAACCAGTTTTTAAAAAAATGTATTACCATATTAGTATTATCATATAGGATTTGTAAACATGGGTTTGTCGTTTAAAGTTCTTTTGAATTAACTCTATTTGTGCTATTTGTAAGTATATTACTAGGATAAATAGAGCACCAATTTAAATCAAACCATGTGGGGAAGAACATTCATAAGCTTCACATGTAGCATATTTTCAAATTATATTGGAGAATTGGTATTACAGAAGTGGTCTTTAACTGGAATTTATACATACTAAACTTGTTAAACTAAATTCTGCTGAGTAAATGCATAATAGGAAAGCAAATGTATATACCTTGTATAAATGTCATGTATTGTAATGACTTACTGTTTAAAATTTAATGAGCTATTCTTTATTTCTAGTATCTGCTATTTCTAATGTTCTGTATTCTTTTACATTTTGCAAGAAAGTGCAAAGTATTGATATAAGGCCTGATCCGGCAGCATGCCTTATGCATTCAAATCCCCTTAAAGTCAATGATAGTTAGGATATGTAGCATCTTGCAGAGTTGGGCCAAAGCCATTGTAAAATAGGGATGTGGAGTCCCAGCCAATCTTAACCTTTAATTGTTACTATGAATACATATAAAAATTAATTAAGGGAGTGTGTGGGTGACATCCATCCACCCATTGCAGTGCAAGTAATGCATTTTGCCCTAAATCCTTACTGTAATATCTACAATGATATATTTATGTATTTGGATTTTTGTTGCCCTCCACTGGACTCTCTCCAATTAGTCCAACTCCTTTCTTTAGTTGAAGGGCCCAAAACTGGACAAAATACTCCAAATGTGGCCTCAACAGTGCCGAATAGAGGGGAATAATGACTTCCCTCGATCTGCTAGCAATGCTCTTACTAATGCAGTCCAATATGCCATCAGCCTTGGCAATAAGGGCATACTGTTGACTCATTCACCTTCTTGCCCACTTTAACCCCCAGGTCCTTTTCTGCAGAATTGCTGCCTAGACAGACCCCAGTCTAGAAGTGCATGAGGGGACTCTGCACTTGTCCTTGATGAACTTAATCAGACTTTTCTTGGCCCAATCCTCCAATTTGTCTATGTCCTGTATACTATCCCTACCCTCCAGGCTATCTACAACTACCTCCAGCTTAGTGTCATCTGCAAACTTGCTGAGGGTGCAATGCACCCCATCCTCCATATCATTAATGAAGATGTTGAACAAAACTGGCCCTAGCACCGACCACTGGAGCACTCTGCTTGTTACTGGCTGCCAACTAGACAGCAGGCCGTTGATCACTAACCATTGAGCCCAATGATCTAGCCAGCTTTCTATCCATCTTCTGATTTATTCATCCAACCCATATTCTTTTACTGCTGGTAACAATACTGTAGGAGACTGTATCAAAAGCTTTGCTAAAGTTAAGGTATATCACATCCACCGCTTTCCCCACATCCACCGAGCCAGTCATCACATCATAGAAGGCAATCAGGTTGGGCAGGCATGACTTGCTTTTGGTGACTCTATGCTGACTGTTCTTGATCACCTTCCTCTCTTCGGAGTGCTTCAAAATGGATTCCTTGAGGACCTGCTTCATGATTTTTCCAGGGATTAAGGTGAGACTGACTGGTCTGTAGTTCCCTGGATCATCCATATTTTTGACGATGGGCATTATATTTGCCTTTTTCCAATCATCTGGGACCTCCCCTAATTGCTACAAGTTTTCAAAGATAATGGCTAATGGCTCTGCAATCACATAAGCCAACTCCTTCAGCACTCTTGGATGCATTGCATCCGTCCCCATGGACTTGTGTATGTCCAGCCTTTCCAAATAGTCCTAAACCTGTTCTTTCAGCACTGAGAGCTGCTCGCCTCCTCCCCATTCTGTGCTACCCAGTTCAGTAGTTTGGGAGCTGACCTTGTCTGTGAAAACAGAGGCAAAAATGCATTGAGTTCTTCAGCTTTTTCCCCATAATCTGTCACTAGGTTGCCTCCCCCACTCGGTAAGGGGCCCACACTTTCCCTAATCATCTTGTTGGTAACATACCTGTAGAAACCCTTCTTGTTACCCTTTACATCCTGTGCTAGCTGCAACTCCAACTGTGCTTTGGCCTTCCTGATTTCACTCCTGCATGTTCGATAGCATGAGACAGATCCTAGGCAAACTTCTTCCTGACCTGCTTTGGGGATTGCTTTTATTCTCTAACATGATGCTTGATAATTTGTGTTTTGTGTGACAAGATGCTCCATGGCATGCCTGCTGAACAGTTTGTTGTACCTTTCAGACTTTCCTTTTCTTTGCAGACCCGACTGGCTTGAGGCTGAAGTGACTCAAAGCATATATAATGTCCATTGTTGAAAATATAAAAACAATGTGTTTGTTTTTCCAAGTTGGGAGAAAATACAGAAAAGGATCACATATGGCCAAGGAAAGACTACACATTTTATTAGTTAAGTGTTCAACCATGCCTCTCCAAAGATGTTTTGCATTTCTACTTTTATCTTTTTTGTTACACCAATATTACTATTTCTGTAAGAATGAATGTGGTACGGGTTCAGTGATTAAAATCAGCAACTTTTTTTTTTTGGTAGTGATACCGTTATTTTAAAAATATACAATATGCTTAACATGTCTGTACCGTTCAACTATAATGCTAAAATGTTACAAATTAATATAAAGTTCATTTCATTCTAGGATTAATAAGTATGTCATACGTACTCTTTAAGTAGCATCCTCCTGTTTAAGGAATTTCACTGATTAATTTTTTAGCTTTGTTAGCATTTTAAAAATGATGAAATGTAAAGCAACATTTTTATTATTTATGATGATGTCAGACTCTATAAACAGATAACCTAATGGATGATGGTGAGATAATGCACGATTAGCCATTATTTGGGATTTTCTGATACATGCTAATGCATTTTTTCTATGCTAATTTATGACTTTCCATCATTTCTTATGGAAACAGCCCAACCTCCTGCTTTTAATATATACAGTATGTATAAAAGATAAACATGGTTTATAGTATATATATACTGTACATCACAGATAAAAATGCATATTGTATATCATACTTACCCCTAAGGAGGGGTTATGTACACACAACCAAGGAAGATGTTTTCTTCAGCTGCATTCTATGTGTATTTTTTCTCTCCAGTGATCCTTAAGTTATGGATTTATAATTAAGACATTAATGTGTTGGGTGTTTTTATTATCCAGTAGAGTCATTCAGAGGGTATGTAACTTCTTAAAAACAATGCATCAATGGAAGAAAATAAAAGGTAGACTGGTTCCCTCTAGTTTCAGCTGGATAAAGATCCTCTAGGAATTGAGCCTAGTGGCTGTAAAGGCAGCTGTTACTGCCTTGGCAGTCTCCATTGAGAAGCCATCATGTTGAATCTCATGCAATAGACCTGGAAAATTCAGTCTCTGTCATCAAAGATTAAGAAGGACTAAATACTCTCTAGGATGAGCAGCTGAAAAAGTAGAATTATGAAACTTTTCAGCTTTTGGCCTAGAGAACCCAATCACATGAGGTGGCATCCCTTTAGTTTTTTTTAAGAAAAATGGTGCCTATAGGCCTCTGAAAGCCCTGCATTTCTTGTGGAAGCCAGAAGATTGGTTAGAAAGCAAAACTCCAACACACAATTTGCAAGATTGGGTCTAATTACCTGTGAATTTCTCACAGTAAAGAATCTACCTTGAAAGTAGCAAAATCATAAGACAAAATGATCACAAAGGGTAACTTGTGGGTTTTATCCAAACTATACAACTAGCGTTGACAAATAAGATATGGGGTTTTTTGCTGAAATTGAGTCTACTCTAAGATGGATATTTTTGGCAGCAGTTCAGTATTCAGCCATATTTAAAGGAACATTTTCAGGTAATCTACAGAATCTAGCTCTTGCTAAAACAATTACATTTTAAAAAGCAAAACTTTAAAATAAAAATGGTCACACATTTAAAAAGTATTTTGTTTGGAAGGAAATATTCACATAGCTATATTGTGATTGTACATGAAAAGCAGAGTGAAACTCAAATGTCATTGTCCAAATGGAGTGAAAAAAATGCATAAAGTAAAACTGGTGAAAAGTAAATTTTAAATTTAGATTTTTAAAATTCAGTTTTAATGAACTTGAGTTACTATGAACATAAATAAGGAAATTGGTGTTGTTTTAAAAACCTGACAAAGCCCCTTTAAGAATGGGTTGTGAAGAAGAATATGTTTTTCAGGGTGGCTGAGGACATGGGAAAATTGACTGGATCTCAGGAAAGTTGAAATCATACAGGAAGCTTGAAATGTCTTTGGTCAGAGATATCATAGCCAACGCATTAACTTTTTATACTGGATATAGACATTGACAGATTTTATTAATTGTCCAGTGTGAACTGTTTTCTTGTT
>ML675601.1:65193278-65235433 GCA_007922155.1 Mesoclemmys tuberculata
ATCATGCCCTTACCACCATGTTAGTTAACAGTGTAGCATTTGGGGGGGTGGAGTGATAGAAATGCTAAATATTATTAGGGTTTGTAATGGGGAATGGAAATTGGAATATTTAAGTGTTTCTGTTGAAATAACAATGTCTGTTCAAAACTTAATGTCATTACCCTCTCCTACTGGGCCTAAAAAATAGTATTTGTCTTATTTTAAAGACTTGATTTTTTTTTAAATGACATGGAACTGTGCTAGAGTTAAAAGATGCATGCATGCACATTCCTCAAACATTAATGAAGGTTCTTTTCTGAAAGATACCTACTTCTTGAGAGGTTTTATTTTTTGTCTTTTATGTATAGATCCGCTGGTAAGTATTTCAGGAAGAGCCCAACAGTGGGGGCTGCAGGTGTCTGGAGTAGAGGTCAGTAGAGGTCATTGGTGGTGGGCTGCCTTTGAGAGGAACTTTGCTGCCTATGATATAATCTATTAGGGTGTGTTCCAAAGGAAAAAGTAACGTGATTCTCAGTATTGGATAAAAGTCTGCTAAATAAGTTGTTCTGCAGCTCTAGACTGTGACAATATGGGTATTTGAATTCCCTCATTCGGATGCACCAGAGAAGTAGTGCTGCTTTGAGGAGTGTCACTCTGGGTGCTCCACGTTAGGTGTCTGTGCGCCCTGCGCTTGTTGTTGGAGATTTATGGTAGCAGTGCTTAAGTGGGTCACACATGCATCGTCACCACCCTCTCCCCACCTCCGGTAGTTACATAGCGCTGTATGACCAACCGTTCTTTCTCTACCACCTTTGGTTGAGTCAGACACATCAGCAGCGCCTCTTCCCTTTACTTCGTACATAGACACCTGATAGTTATTTAGTTAGCAGTTAGATAGTGAATCCTACCCTTCCTGTTCACCTTAACGCTTTTTTCTTTTCTTTATAAAAAAAATTCTCATTTAGGAAAATAATTCCATCAGGATGGCTTTCAGCTTAATGTCCCCGCTCTTTCTGAGTCTGGGGCTTGAAAGCCTTACAAATTTTACACTTTTCCCTCTGATGCTGCTCTCCCGGGTACTTGAGGCAGCGATCATGAGGGTCACTAACTGGAAAAACCTTGCCACAAGGGGTGCAAGGCTTGAAGCCAGGTGACCCAGGCATGGCCCGGCCACACTGAGCCCCTAAGGGCTCCTATCAGATCTAACTAACTACACTTAACACTAACATTTAACTGCTAACAGCTAACTCATTAAAATAACAAAGGGGAAGATACTTGCAAGAGCCAGAGTCATTCCAGTAACCTTCACTGTTGGAAAGAAGGAACTGAGGGGCTGTAGGGTTGGTGGTGCCTTATGTACTGCAGTATGAGTGTGGTACTCCAGGGGGCGCTTGAGCCAACCCTACAGGGATCTGCTAAGGGGAAAAAAGTTCCAGGAACCCGTGCATGGTGGTGTGCACTCACCTATATTGGAATGGATATAAGCAACACATTTCAAAGAACAACAGTTACTGGTAAGTAACCCTGTTTTCAGTTTCTCATTTCCCCAATTAATATAGTTTTCCTTGTCCTCCGTCCCTCAGCTCAGGACAGAAATTATCAGGCATGCCCAGCTTTCCGGGATTCAAGCACTGCCTGGCATCCAGGCTGCCAATACCTCTTTCAGATGGATGCACACAGTGTCCCTGCTGCCTCGGTGAGTCATGTATCCCACAAAAGTGGTCGAATTGCCATAATCTACAGGCCAGAGCAAGGAAGGCAAGAGACCTCCAGCTCAAACTCCTCATGATGGAGAAATCCTTCAACCAGCCTCAGATCCCAAGCTGAGGACCCCCCAGCCAGTGGTTGTCATTGGCAACCTCTGACAGAGGTCCTGCCACAAGAGCTCCTACTTAGCAAAGATAGCACTGCCAATCAACAATGCCATCATGGAACCTACCAAACCATCTGGCAGACACCAGCAACAGCATCACCATCATTCAAAAGATCAGACAAAAAATACTACGTCTCCTCCAAAGGAAGCGAATTCTTGTTCACGCACCCCCACCACATATTTTAGTGGTGGATGTGGTAAACAAGAGGGGAATGTAACATCACAACAGTACAATCACCTATGACAGATTGGAAGGAGCTGGACCTCTTTGGGCAAAAGGCATACTCATCTGTGACATTACAATTCCAGATAGCGAATTACAAAGTCCTTTTATCAAAACACACACACACACACACACACACACACACTGTTTTCTAAAATGGTAGATTTTATTGATAGCTTGTCAGATGATTAAAAAAGAACAGATCGGGGTCAACATCACTGAAGATCACCTCATTGCCAGGACTGCACTGCAAGGCCTGACTAGACTCTGCAGACACAGCAGCATGCTCTATAACTACATCAATTGTCATGGCTACGTCTTTCAGGGTTCCTCAGAGTTGCTGCTCATGGTAGAGGACCTGCCATTTGAAGGCCCAATACTATTTGCGCCATGGCCAAAACTGACAAGGCCCTTAATGCTTCTAAGGTTTCAAGGGCAACTTTGAGGTTGCTGGGCATTTATGCACTGCAACTAAAAAGAAACAGGGGAAGTATTACACACAGAGATTCCACCCATCTTACACACAGCCACACAGATAATAAGACCAATGTCGTGAACAGAAAAACCAGACAATGACGAACAACAAACCAACCTTCAACATCTCAACAATCTACCTCGAGATACCCAAAATTTCTAACACTGGAAGCACCTGTCATCTCCCAACCATTTGGAGATCAATTGTCATCTTTTTATTGAGTCTGGTAGAACATCACAGCAATGTTTTGAAAAATATTGAGACTGGTTATTCCATCCCTTTTATCTTTATCCCACCTACCCACCCTCCCTTCGCGTTCCTCTTCAGGGACCCCTCTCACGAGTACCTGCTGCAATAGAAAGTAAACCACCTTTTACAACTATGTGCAGTAAAACCAATACAACCACAGTACAGAGTGAAGGCTTTTACATTAATTACTTTCTAACACATAAAAAGACGGGCCCATCCTAAACCTAAGGAAACTCAACTCAATAGATTTCTCAAAACCCAATGTTTCAAAATGGTGACATTAGCAACTATAAAGGGGCCCAGAAAGGGGAGATTGGCTCTCTGCTGTCTACCTCCAGGATGCGTATTTCCATAAAAAGATCCACCCGTCACACAGAAGGTTCCTACAGTTCACCTTAGGAGAACAACACTTCCAATACCAAGTATTTCCCTTCAGACTGTCAACTGCCCCAAGGGTTTTCTCAAAAACCTTAGCAGTGGTGGGAGCATATCTATGCAGATATGGGATCATGATAGTCCCAGATCTGGATGACTATCTGATAAGGGCACCAACAGAACACGAAGTAATAGAGGCCAATCAAAGCACAATAACTCTCTTCACAAACTTAGGGTTAGAAATAAACAAAAGTCAACACTGATACCAGTCCACAGTGGCATACCATGGGTCTATGACCCAGAGGCCAATGCTTGCATTTGCATCCATCCCCCACTCCCATGGTCCCACATCATGCCTCCCTTTCCATAGAGAATTGTGGGTTGCTTTTTCTGGGCTTGTTCCCAGCATCAACAGTAGCTTGGCCAAAGCTAGTCACTGCCACTTTCGCTTGTTTTTGGGCCGGTTGCTTCTGTGAACTTTCAGCTTCCGGCACCACATTATCAGAACCAGAAATGCAAAATCCACCATCTTTGTTCGGGGTACTGGAACTGGAAATGTAGAATCTGCCATCTTTGTTCTAGAAAACAAATTTTGGCTTGTTTTAGTCATATTTTTGGATGGTCAATGGCCTCTTTCCCCCTGTCAGTATGCCACTGCCAGTTCAGAAACTAGAATTCACGTGGGTTTATCTCAACTGCCCAAAAGCTACAGCTTCCTTACCTCAACAACACTTCACCATGCTCGTCAGCTTAATATCCATGGTTACACACAGCTCTCAAACATCAGCCAGAACATGCCTACAACTATTAGGACATGTCAGCAACAACACTTTTAGTCAAGCATGCCAGATTTCACATGAGATGCCTGCAGGCATAACTATGAATAGTCTACATGCCATATGGGTACAATCTCAACTGTTGCTTCACAATGGCACACAAGGTAAAGGATTCTCTAAAATGGCAGACAGAACCAAAGAACATCTGTACAGGAGTTCCTTTTCTACAAAGGACTCCAACAATGATTCATCATGGATGCCTGCCTAATAGGCTGGCAAGCACATCTACTCAACATGTTGAGAGCTTTTGGCTGCCCTCTGACGTTGATGGGAAGAATGCTATTGACTTAATGAACATTGGATCAGGCCTAAAGATATAAAAAATAGTTTCAATTCACTTTAAAACTGAACAAAATATTTTCTAGGCATCACAACAATGGGTTTCCTATGTGTAATTATTCAGACTGCAGATACATAAGGCAAATAGTCTAAAACAAATCAGATTATATTAAGTGATTTTCAGTTCCTTCTATAAAGATCAAAGCATAATTTTAGCCATATTGTGTTTCTCTGACAATTTATAAGGAAGCAACTAGCAATACTGGAGATGATAAACTTGAAATGTGAATGTCAAAAGTGGTATGATTTTCAGAAGTGGTGCGCATCCACAGTGCCTGCTGACTTCACTTCAGTGAACTGAATTTGACTCTGGATATAATTCAGAGGCAGTGCAGAGAACAGAGCACCAGATCATGAGCTCATGGTAACAGCTAAACAGATGTTGGTGCATTTGGACAGTTTGCAGATTTTTCATAGCCTGTAGGTTCAATCGTAGTTCTGAATATGAATTACAATAATTCAGACTGGAGCTCATGAAAACTTAGATCATTATGACCAGATCTGTGCATGATAGGACAGTCTATTGGCCAGTCACAAGTAGGTGTTTAGCTATTTAAGCATCCAAAAAGATCCCAAGGCTGCTAGATTAATTTAACAATCTGAGGACAGTTGCCTTTAGTGGTGGGAAGTACTATTGAGTATCCGAATTCTTCAATGGACTTCACTCTTCCTAGTAGTATCACCTTTGTCTTCACCCTAGATTCAGCATTACCATTAGCCAGCTGCTCCATGTGCTGCTTTCAGCAAAACATTGAGAAAAATAGAAGCTCTTGGGGCATAGGGTGACCAGATGTCCTTATTGTATAGGGACAGTCCTGATATTTAGGGTTTTGTTTTATATAGGTGCCTATTACCTCCCACCCCTATCCTGTTTTCACACTTGCAATCTAGTCACCCTGTTGGGGCAGGGACTCTTTTAAGTCAGTGTTTGTACAGTGCCTAGCACAATGGAATCCTGATCTATGATTATGGCTCCTATGTGCTATGATAATACAAATTTAATAGTAGTGCTGTTTACATATGACATGAAGTCGATAGAGCTGGATGTCTTTGTGTTGCCAGTATTTCAGGCAGTATTATCTTAAAACTCTTATCATGATGCTATGTAGATATTGAATAACATGGGGGAGAAGATTGAGTCGGAGACTCTGTGAGGCAGGATTTGGAGGTGAACTATCATTTGCCCATAACAACTCTCTTGAATTCAATCTAAGAGGATGAACCCATTTTCCATTCATCTCGTCCACCTTTTGGAGGTAGGACAGGAATATTTAGTGTCCAACATTATTAAATCTGCAGTGAGGTCCAGCAAGGTGAGTGCAACAAGTGCTCTCTGTCTCCTAATTTGAAGCCTGAAGGAGAAGAAAATGGGATACTGACAGGCAATTGTATTTTTGTTAGGTTCTTGATTAACTTGGTTAAAAAAGGGAGGCTAGACATTAAGTGGTTGGAAGTCATGGCTTCTTTAGCACTGGTTAGACTATTGTATGGTTTTACACGGATGACAAATTCCCCTTGTTACTAGAGACTGCATGAGTTCTCTGCTGTCTTTTACGATCCTTTAAAGGCAAGTGTCAGAGGTGGTGGCTCTGATTAGAATAAGTGTTTCCATAGCTACTATTTGCATGACTGGGCTGAAATTGTGAGAGGAGGGCTCTGTGGCTGGCTTGTTCCCCTCGGTGGCCCTGAGGCCTTCCCAGACGTGACAAATCTTCTTTATGAAATAAGATAGAACCTCTTGCCTGAAGGAATTGTGTTCCCAGATTGAATGGAGTCTGTCTGGTTTACAAGCAATTTACAGTTAATTTAATTTTGTTTTTTAAACATTGTTTCTTTACTTTCCCTATGCATAGGATTATCTCTTAGCATGACTGTCCAAACGAAAGTATTTTCTACTAAACCAGAAAAATCTCTGATCTCCTGCCTTGTAGTATTTTCCTGAAGCAGTACATCTTATTTGTAGTATTTAAACTTCATGCTCATAGCAAAAGTGTTAATTTTACCCTGTATTTGTATAAAATTCAGTATCATGTGTGTGACTCCACAAAATGAGAAATTTTACCACAGATGCAAAGGTTTTTTTGATTTTTTTTTTTTCCCCCCTCCTCTTCCTCAAAAAAATATGGTTTGCCATTTTAAATCCTGGGAGAACATGGTTGCAGATTTTCATGATATTGTAATGTTTGTAGATGTTTCTAGACAATGAGATGTTTTTGTCACTATTATCGATGTTTACATTTTTCTGTTAAACTGTCACTCAGAATGTTGGCATTTAACATTGGTTTGTTATTTTTAAATCCCATAAGAATATTAACCTGATTGGTAATGCAACAGGTTAGATTTTTAGTGACATCTTGAATAGATAGAATATTAAATTCAAGATCTCCATTAGACTGTTTTGCTTTTAGTCTGTCAGGCAGAATAATATAAGCTTTGAGTGCTACTGACTGACAGTAATTAACACAGCTTTCCAGCAGTTCAACTGCATTGTTTTGGTTTTTTTTAAACATACTGGATTCTCCCTTTTAATATGATTTGAAATTTCCTTGTTATACAAATGACATAACAAAGCTACATATCAATCTCCAGTGTGCCATTGTATTCAGAAATGATTTCCACATTACATTTGTGATTTATGATTCTAAAATGTATAGGTATAATGATGCAGAATTACTATTATCTGTATTACAATAGTGCCCAAGGGAGACTATGCCCTCTTGTGCTAGACATAAAGGCATGATTCTTGCCTCCCAAATTCTTATAATCTAAGAAGATAAGTGACATATGGAGGGTGAGGGAGATGGATACAATTAAATATATACTGTTTTTATATGTACACTATAGGCTTCTTAGAAAACGTCTCATGTATGCCTGACTTGAACAGGGGAGCCAAGGAACTGAGCATGTTTGTCTGTACACCTTCTGGTACAGAAAGCTGAAATTCCACAGAAGAGTCACCTAGATAAAATGGCAATTGGGCACTTCATACCTACAGAGAGAGCTGTTGGTGTGACATCAGAATCATGAGAGTGAAGTTTGAGTGGTTCAATATTACCTAAATCAAAAGTCAGAATTATAGCCTAGTAATTGGGGGTGAAAATATGTAATTAATCTTTTTGTTTAATGTCTGGAACCTGTTTCATTTCTATATTTTCAAATGGGAAGAGAAAAAAGTCTTGATGGCGATAGTTGTTTGGTGCATAGTTCTTATTTGCCATGGTTTGTAATTTAGTATTGTTTATAATAATACTGCATTTACATAGCATTCTCATTTGCTTTAGATTGACTAGAATTGCTTCACCCATTGCAGTTGTGCAGCTTAGATTTAAGAAAGGCAATTATTCTGGAGCAGTGACACTCTACAATGTTCCACCATACCACTCCCTGTTTACTTCCAATAATCTATATTCATGAGTTCTTTTGTGTGACAGAGAAGCAGATGTATTAATAAGATGCTGGAACTTCTCCCCATTTCCTCCATACCTTGCAACAGAAACACTGACATCTGCACATGAAAGCAGGGAGTTTTTCCAGACTCTATTCTACTCTGCAGATGGCACAGACCTACTGATGCTCTATAGAAGAAGAGAAGACACAGGTTTAACCCTTCTGCCAGGTTGTTAATGGCACCAAAAAGGCTGAGTTCAAGTTGTCTAACATTTTATTAAAGATAAATGTTTTTTAAAAAATTGTCAGGTACAGAGTTTAAATGGAAGAGTTCCTGGACATCCGGGTATAATGTACAGATTATCAGTAAGTACAGAGTTTGGTTGGGAGTTGGGGAGTACAATGAAAGCATTATCTGTGGTATCCTGGATGGGGGGGGAATAGGTTTGATGGTACACGCAATCAGTAATTCGGGAACATCACTTATTGCAGCGGTTACATAGGATGCGGTTAATGGGGAGTAGGTATGTCCATAATAGTGGATTGTCCCTCAGTGACTCAGTCCTTTAATCGATAAGGACTAAACTGGCTTGAACTCCCACACAGAAATCTGTGGAAATTAAACACACCTTTCCTGGATACCCTTAACAGGCAGTACTTCCCCACTGGAGAGACTGCGAACAGCCGAATAAATCTTTATTAGGAAGAAGGGAATGCAGTCATGAACCTGGGAAACCATGACAACAGAACATATATGCAAGTTAAGAGTGAAATGCTACACACACACACTTTGGCAATAGTTCCTCAACTTCCTTTTCCCACCAGCCAGTAAGACTGTTCATTGTCACTTGGCCATATCAACTCACCCATCCACCACACCCCACTCATGGTTTGGATCAGTGAGAAACAGTAGTCCAGGTGCCTCTACAGGTCTGCCTCCAGTTCCAAGGGAGGTGCTTTGCAGGGAGGCAAAACCACCTGACCCAGTTTAGCAATTCAACTTTGTTAAGGTGATCGGTGTGCAGAGCCTTGAGATCTTGGGTTCTTGGAAATGACACTTTCCTTTTTCCGGTAGTACAGTATTGCCCTAAATCCAAGTTTATGTACATTTATGGTGACACCAAATGTCCCTCGAGGAATTATGGGTAAGTAGCCTATGCAAATGAAGTTCTCTGTGGCAGCACTTTTTCCTTCTGGGGATTCTGGCCTTAGGGTTACATAAGCAAGTCCTCATTCTCATGCCAGAAATCTCTTCTCTGCTCTGTTGTGAGTGATTTCAGCATCTAATATTGTGGAGGCAATGATGGTAGAATTCACCAGTGACCACCTTCCAGAGTTCCTTGGAGATTTCTGCTTTGGAGGAAGGCTGCAGACCAAGAAAAGCGTTCCCAGCATAGATTTTAGAGAAGAATGAGTCAGTCATGGAACACGGTAGAGCTCTTCTGCCTCATTCATACTATGCAAGACAAAGATGTGTCCCTAAAAGGGCCAACTCAATAAAAGTGAAAATTCATGCTCACCCTTGTAAGAAGAAGCAGAGTAGATGGTTTAGTTGTCTAATCATGAGGTTTGAAACATCTGGACTCTTCGAGACCCCAAGTTTGAGTTCTGACATGGTTGAAAAATCCTTTCCCTCTCCCAATGGAGATCAAACTGAGTTCCATGCAGTTTCCTGTGTGGAAGGGTTCACAGAATGCAGGCTAGTGAAATGGCTATGCGGGAATGTGTAGGGCAAGTATTCTTCTGAAAAGTGGTGGCACTGAGTTCTTTCTCTGAGGAGGAATCTAAATTTCTCAGTGACTTTGGTCCACCAGAAGGAAGTTTCTTAATTAAAAATTTTCAAAGGCTCATGTGGAAGCCCATGAAGGGGCCTAATCAGCCCTCAAAGAAATGCCTATCCACTCGGAAGGAACTGAACAGAGAATCTGAGCTTCAGAAAAGGGACATAAAAACATAGGCCAACCCAGAGGCCATGGAAAACTCTACCCCTGTAGAGGGCAGACAGGCCCTTGTGAAGTGTTGAAATTGTGAACTGTTGCATGACAGTTTTTACGTCTGCACTGCACCACTATTTGCTGCACCATTTGCCGCACAGTTCACCAGCTTTTGGCGGGGTTATGTTACACACTAGAATTAAGTCTAATTGGAAGAAGGGAGTCTTTTTGGTTGTAAGCCTAAAACATCTGGCAGCTAAGAAGCAAAAAGTAGAGCTCTGCCACACAAGTACAGTAGATTGACTCTCTCTTTGAGATAATGTAGTTATCCCTTGTGTAAATAAAAGTTAAACTTGCAGTGAGGCACATTTATGCCATCTCTGAGGAACTTTACTTTTAGCCTGGCCCCCTTTCTCCAGAATATAGGTTATTTAGGTATGTTCCACTCATTTGTATGCCTGTTCAGTAGATTTATCTTCATATACACAGCATGAACATCATATAATAGAGGTTTTCAACGGGGTGGGTACGTGTACCCCTGGGGGTACTTCAGAGTACCACAGGGAGTACGCAACAGGATCGGGTGGCTGCAGCCTGCCTCCCAGCTGGAAGCAGGAACTAAGCGGGATGTGGGTGGCTTTAGCCTGCTTCCCGGCTGTGCGCCGGATTGGGCAGGAGGCATGCAGTCACCTACCCGGGGGCCCCCAGGTTCTGGCCTGCGCAGGGGTACTGGGTCACAACAAGTGTAGTGCCAAAAACTGAGAACAGATAGATTTTTGTGATTCAGGCTGTACTGAGCATGCTCACAAGAACTGAGCATATTCAGTAACATTTGCTGTAGCTGCTGCCCTCACCCTGCCCTTACTCAGAGTCAGACTCCATTGTCTGCTCTTTAGAGGGGCTAAAAACGGGCAAAGGGGGCAAATTGGAGATAGGGATGGGCATGATCCGATCAAGGGACAGAATTTTACTGGCCTGGGGGGTGAAGCTGATGGAGGTGGGAGTAGCAGAGGGGCTGAGTAGCAAAATCAGGGAGGCAGGGGTATGATCCGATGTTAGCCCAGGGGTGAGGCGCTGCCAGCCCGTGGCAGAGGCAAAACCCCAGCCCAGGGAGGGGCAGAAGGGGTAACAGTGACCCCACTGGGATGAGCCACCTGTGACCTGCTCTGTTTGCAAAAATAGTGCGGGGGCGGGGGGGACTTGAGGGGTTTTTTTGTTTCCCCTTTCACAGGAGTCTGTGTCTCAGGGAGACTCTCAGCTCTGGCTTCCACAGCTGGGTTCTTAAAGGCACAGGCATCCCAATGCCTAAAAACAGCAACTCCTGCTATAACATTCTGGGGTAGTACAGGGGAACTGACTCCATGAAAGTGTGTCACACATTGGAAGTATTT
This sequence comes from Mesoclemmys tuberculata, assembly GCA_007922155.1. Classification (NCBI taxonomy): domain Eukaryota; kingdom Metazoa; phylum Chordata; order Testudines; family Chelidae; genus Mesoclemmys; species Mesoclemmys tuberculata. Next base: position 65,204,340 of record ML675601.1, read on the forward strand.
AAAATAATCCCTTATCAGTGTGTATATCTACATAAAGTCTCATGATAGCTCACAAATTTGTCTTATCTGCTGTGGTTCCCTGAATCACACGCCTTCCTTCTCATCCATTTTAAGTACAGTTTTGCTCCTTTTAGGATGTTACGTTTATTAGTCTTAATACTCTTACCACATTTACCTTTATCATCGTGTGGATGCATGTCATTGTGCTATATGTTAGTTATTTTAATTGCAAATACTCACCTGAAATATGTATAAGTAAATAAGTGGTATTCTTTTTAGCAAAGATATCTGTCTTTTTAATATGGTATTTGGTATGGTTTTTACTGTGATTTTTCATTCTACCTTTTTCAACTCACTTTTGTAGTGCAAGATTCTTCTGTTGGATCATGTTCCAGAATGACTGACTCCCTGTCCTGGTGTCAAAACTTCTTTTGCCATTGTTCCACCAATGGGGATTGCCTTTTGCAACTGTTTATTTTGCCCCTCACTCCAGCCTTTAGTGTTTTTCACATATTGTTGATTGTGTGCAGAACTTGATTCCCTAATATTCCAGAAGGGAAGTATACTGTTGTGACACCCTGTGGAATATGAATGACTATTTGTAATATTACTGAACCAATATTCTTGAATTACAATAAATATCATGTAAAATCTGACATGGAAGGAATCTCTTGTAGTCATGATTCGCTACGTTAGATAATCATGTTTATATGTACGTGTCAGCTTTCTATTATGAGTTGTAAATATGTATGTGTAACCCCCAAGGAGATTGCCTACATTCCTGGGGCTCTGTGTGCTGCTACCACAGGGAGGGGGAGTCCAGGCAGATGCAGAGTCTGCCCAGCAACCAATAGGGATGGAGATGCCCCTCTCAGGGTGCTCAGGAGAGGGGAGAGACTATTTTTGGGAGTAGTCTGGAGCCAGGTGGGAAAAGGGGGCTGGATTGGCTGTGTGGGGAGCTGGTGAGCCCAGGTCTGCCTCCAGGGTTCCCTCTGAGAACTGGCCTCTGGGGACTGGAAAAAAGATTCCTCACTTTTCAGCCCTTCCTGTGCCAAAGTATCTTCCTGTTTGTAGACTGCTGTTGGGAAAACTTCCCCCAGTAGGCTGAGTTAGCTCCCTCGGTGGGAGAGTCACCACATGGCAAGCTGTGCTCTGGTTGTTAGGCTTTAGGTCCCTGGCCTGCTGTGAGGGTGCTGGGATGGGAGACTAAAGTTTGGATTTTTAGTGTCCTTTGGTAAAGTGCACCTTGAGCATTGCACTCTTTTGTGTTGAGGGGAAATCCTGGGACTAGAAGCCACCTGACGCCTACATGAAGAGGATCTCTGCCAGCACACAGCAGCCCTTCTGCAGTGATTGAGGAATCCAGAGTCATCTCTCAACCTGAGGATCAATCCTGGAGTTTGTGAGTGCACCACTACATAAATTCATTTAAAAAAAAAATTAAAGCAGCTACACCATGCTGAGTGGTTGGTGGGAATCCGTAAGAACCCAGGCCTGCCCAATAAGACCTATAGGCAGATTGGCATTAAAGAACATAGCAGGGTGGAAGGGGCACTAGACATAGAATGTCTGTATTTCACAAATGTGATGTGTTTGTGGTTGACATCCCCTGACTTGGGGGAACCATCCCTCTGGACCATCACTGCTCCACAAAAGCAGGTGCCACAACACCCCATAATCATGGTTTTCTGTATGTTTTTTGTACTTCATACTAAGCATGCACTATAAGATATGTAATGAAGGTTCATAATGTGATAAAAACCACTCTGCTGACCAAATATGTGTCTCGTTACTGCATATTAAGTTTTAAAACTTCTGCTGTTTAGATGTTACACTTTCTGCTAACTTTCTGTTACAAATTTCTCTATGAAGGCAGCGGTCAATGCACAGTAGGGTGCTAACAGATTATTGGCCTTGAAGGGAGTTGTAAGTGTGATAATAGAACCTGCAATTCTATGACACTTGTGCAAGCACCATACAGGGGAATTACTCAGCCTTGCGAGTCAGCCAGAGCCCACCTGAACATGTCTATTTGCCACGTGGTCACAAGATACAAAATAAGGGACAGAGCTAGTTCCTTGTCCTAACCCATTCTCCTCCCACCACCTGTGATGAAAGGTATGCAGATGCTGGAAGAGAGAGACTGCAACAAGAAAGTGGACCCAATGTTCAGTAAGAAGCTTGTGCACTGCAAACTATGATGAGAAAATTTTGGGGAGTGGAAAAATGAGTGCCAAAGACAAGCAGAACGCACCATGCGACAAGCTGCAGCATGCTTCTGCTTTGTTGCTGTCTATTGCATTGCAAATGTGTTTCCCAGTGTAGTCTGGTGACACTGCACAGCAGAGGTGTTGTGACCCTTCTTCAGGCACAGGCTGTCAGGAAGGCCACAGCGCTTTGCTACACCCATACTGCACATTCGGTTAATGAGGCACTTGGAAGCTATCCTCCTCGCACTCTTTTTATTACGTATAATGTGTCACGCACAATACTGTAGCAATTTTTTTGTTTTTAACAAAAAGCTCTATAACCATTTGTTACAGAGCATTGTGGAAGTGTGTTGATGAAAGTGAGAGTATTTGGGATGAATATCTTGATGGCATTTTATTTTCTTTGTGATCCAAACCAAACATGAGTACCAAAATTTCACCATTTTGACTACTGTATGGCTTTGAAGCGAAATTTCAAGACCAAGTCCCAGAGAATTACACGGTAAGTATATTGAATTACTATAACTGTTCTTTTAAATATGTTACTCTGTGACTTTGGCTCTTACAAATACAACCCCATCACCCTTATTTTGCAAAGTTACCAAATGTCAGTGAAGAAGACTACAAAGAGTACAACACAGATTTGAAATCCAGAAAGGACAATGATGCTGCAGGGCCTTTGAAAAACAGTTCGGAAGCACAAGAAAAACAACAAAGGCAATACAGTAAAGGACAAATTTCTAAATATGGCAAAACAACATTTGAGGTTGGCACAGTGTTCTGTTGCTGAATGCAAGAAGGAGAACAAGAAAGGCAGGGTCACTGCAACCTACCTATCGTGGACCATACAAATTTACCAGTGCAGTGGTTAAAAGAGTGAAACTGGAAACCATGTTTGGAAAAGTTTTAGGATCGACGTACATTATATGCCACTTAAAACCATTTGAAGGACCCACACCACTAGTCGCAGAGAACATATCAGAGGAAAACATTGTAATACAAACTGCTGTTGAGGACATTGAAAAAAAGAGTCCTCCAGACCACATTCGTGAAATGAGTGGTGATGAATGTCACAGAACTGCTGACAGCATCGCGAGAAGCATTGAGGTCATTAAGATGGAAGAAGAGGATTGTGTAGTGCAAGCACTTGCAATTCACGAAGACAGTGACATAGATGACACAGTTATGGAGGTTGGGGAAGACAAAGAATGGTTTCAGAAAGGTAGAAATGTGGATGGAGTGAATTCTTCCTCTTGACAGATCAGCAACAGGTAATTTGTGATTGTTATAGCCACCAGCAGTAAGTACAGTGAAAGTTTGAGAAAACTATTCTGGGCTGAAAAGTTTAAATGTTGTTATAAAGGACCCCCAAATATATTTCAAAACCTGTTGCTTAACTGACATAATGCACAGTACAGAGTACATCAAGATGTGTATATGTAAAGCTTTTGTCACAAAGTAATCATCCTTTGAGTACATTGTATTTATTTTTCAGACCGTGTGGAGGACTACTGCCTATACTGCAACTTTGTCACTTGCCCAGACAAACCGATTGCATGATGGTAAGAAACATTTCAGTGGTTGCTAACCTTTTCGAGTGTAAGCCCCACTAGTTAACAGTAGGTAAAACAAGTGCCCCACTACCAGCGATAAACACACACAACCCCTATAAGCACGTATAATGATGATAACAGCAACACTAAATTACTTAACATTAATAATAATAAATTACTCTTACCTGAGTGAGAAGCTAAAGCTACCCTGGCACAGCTGCCACCACACACCCTGTGTGGCCCCGCTTCTTTCCATCCCTCATGGACTGAGGGTAATGGAGGTGGATTGGCTGTGGATGCTGCAGGCCTCCACCAGCACGGGGCTGCTTCTCTCAGGCCAAGTGCCCAGCCACTGTGGGGCAGGAGGTTGGCCAGAGCAGAGTTCAGGGCAGCTGCTGAGCTCTGGCCAGCATGGAGTTTGGGGGGGGCTGCTCTTCTGCTTTGGATGGTGCAGAGCTCAATGTCTAAATGATCTCAATATTACTGAAGCCTCCTGGGGGGAGGGCACCAAAGATTTCAGGGGGTCCAAGGGGCTCCTGCCCCCTAGTTAGGAACTATTGATTTGAGAAAAACACACACACACACACACACACACACACACACACACGTTGAAGCAAATGTGTAAGTACAATATGGTTGGTTGTTTGAAAAACAAGAATAAAAGTCATGGCCCAATATCTAGACACTTGCACATAGACCCCACCCAATAACCTACCTAAGGATCAGGATTCTTGTAAGAATTCCAGTACAGTAATCATTTTCACCACTGATGAGAGCAATCTCTTGAGTACTGACTGTACGTATAATAAATATTATTTGTGGAGTAGTACCAGTCAATAGAAATTATAGTTATCATGATCTTTTCAGTGATTTCATATTCTCATCTATTACTTAACAAAGGTCCAGTGTGACTCTTGTGAGAGGTGAGCACATATCCCCTGAGTTCCCAACAGAATCGATGAAGAAAACCTACATGAGGAGCACAAGTGCAACAAGTGTGCATTGGTCAGATGTTTTAAAAAAGTGTAAATTGTATAATTGTTGTATAGAGAGAAATGTTTGCGTTTTCTTGGCGTACCACATCTGGCATTTAAATGGAAAATAGAAAAGTTTCATATTACTGTTGAAGTCATTAGAGGACAAATAACTCTGTATTATAACATATGTTCACATCATTGTTTTTGAAGACATGTTTGAAAAATCTTTGTTCTTGATTATATATTTGTATACAATAATAAAGTTTTTAAAATTAGAAAAAATACCTCTTTCTTATTATAGTAGGTATAATTGAAACTTGGTGGAATGAGGCTAAAGAATGGGATAAAGTTATACCAGGGAATAAAATTATTGTAAGGACGCAATAGGTTGGCCTGCTGGGGGGACTGGCGCCATACATGAAAGAAAGCATATCAGCCAATGAAGGAAAACTTGCAAATGAACCAAATATAGAACGGAATGTCTCTGGATCGTAACTCCACGCTTCATTAATAGCAATATAACAGTAGGGATATACTCCCGCCCACCTGACCAGGATGGTGATAGGGACAGTGAAATGGTACGGGAGATTACAGAGACTATAAAAATAAAGAACTGAATAAAAATGGTGGCTTTCAACTAGCCCCATGTTGACTGAGTATGTCATCTCAGTGTGGGATGCAGAGAGAAATTTCCAGGCACCTTAAATGTAAGCTTCTTGGGGCAGCTAGTCTTGTGGGGAACACACAAGAGGAGAGAAAATCTTTGCTTTAGTGGAAGTGGAGCACAGATGTGTGGTACAAGAGGTAAATATAGATTAACTGCTTGGTAATAGTGGCCAGAACATAATGAAATGAAATGCCCATGTGGGAATTAAAACAGCAAAGCTGATCACCATGCTACCATTTCATTGCAGAAAGGGGAACTACACAAAAATGAGGAAGTTAGTTGAACCCAAAATTAAAGGTAGAGTACTGAACATGAAATATGTGAAAGGTGCATGGAAACTTTTTTAAAGACACCATAATAGAGGCTCAAGGGAAATACGTACCACAAATTAAAACACATAGAAAGAAAAGGAAAAAGTCACACAGTAGCAAAACAACAAAGTAAAAGAACTTAAATCCTATGGAGGAAAATAGAAAGGAGTTTAAATGGCAGCAAGTGACATGTAAAAGTAGAATTGGGAAGGAGAAATAGGAATCTGAAGAATAGCTAAACTGAAAACGAACAACGGAAAAAATTTGAAAAGTATATCAGAAGCAGGAAGAATTCCTACTCAAAAACCAGTGGAGTGAGGTAGCATATTTTGATGGAGACACATCTGCCCAAATTTGTTGCCCCTGGAGCAGAGGATGTGAAAGGTCAGAGGTATGAGATGCCATCAGGCATCCTGTGTGCCAGAAACAGACAGGACAGAAACTGTGGCAGTACAGCGGGGATCACAGGTTTTGTCTAGTTCTGTCATAGGGCATTCTTTGTGCCAGAAACAGAGACGGTCACAGACTCTGCCAGACAGAGTTTTTGGCACTACCCCTCAGCACCAAATACACAAATTAAGGATAGCACTAACATTTTTCCTAATGGGACCTCATTCTCCACCTCTGAGTATTCTCCTTTTTCTCGGGGTTTCAGGAAGGTTGCAATTATTTGTTATCTGTAAAGTTTTTTTTAAAGTCCTGAAAGGCAAGAACCAGTATAACACTCAGATACCACAGCAGTGGGCATGGTATAAGAATCTAGGTGGATAGATAATGCAGATGATCAAATATAAGATGTCTGTCTGATTTTCATGCATTTCTTCCAGTTAATCAGCAAGTAACACATTGTGACTTTTCTTACCCCAGCCATTTAACACTCATCAGTTGCATCATGACCAGGAAACATTCATGCCAAATCTGAACAAATTTGCTGTAACTTTTCCGTATTATTGCATTGCAGAGCCAATGGCATAAAGCAGCTGGAATGTAGCAGATATATCCTCCTCTGTCCTGTTTTGAGTTCAAAAGCCTACACCACAGGAGGCAAACACCCTGTATTGTTACTTATTTTCTGTTTACAGTAAATATTTCTGATCTACTGAAGTAAATGCAGATTGTTCTGGCCTCATCTGAGAATGGTGCAATCATAAAAATGCCACTATAGAGTGGCTGTGCTTTGCTGATTTCTGGTGGGCTTTTCCCCTTTGTATTAAGTTTGCCTCAGACTTGTTTGTGAGAGTAGAAAATAAATTTCAGTATTTAAGGAGTGTCTCAGTTGAGTGTTCTTTAATAGAAAAAGAAGAATGCAGAGAATTAAATGTAAATAGAAAAACCAAGAGAGACATTTGTTTCTGAGTGAGCATAATCCATCTCTTATTTACTGTATATTTAGAGAAGCAAAGAATCTTATGAATGTGTCGTAGAGTTAATTTGTTCAAGAATTAACATTTTCAACCCGCTTTACTTGTGACAGTCAACTTGTTTATAAAAAAAAAAAAAGTTCCATGTAATTTTCAAATGTTAAAAACCAGAAAGCATTCCAATTTATTTCCAGGCCCATTTTAGGGGTGTCAAAGATCTTTAACATTCATTGTACCCTTTTCTCAAAATTGTACGTGATTTATGATTAAGTACGTAGGCAGGTGTTGGTGATGAATTTAAGTGAAATGAGAGAGACTGTTCAGTACTTTATAATTAAGCATGTGCCTGAGCTAGACACCCCCAATGTTTGGGCATGTTTGGATCAGAAGCTGAATTCTGTTGCATGGATCTGACTATGCTTATATCAGAAGCAACCTTTTTGTGGAAAATGTACATACAGTACTGAGGGTTCAGTGCACTGTTTCAAATACTTCAACATTCTAGTTTTTTATTATATATTTATGAGTAGACCAAAACTTCTGAAGAACCCAACGTGTTCAATTGACATTTAAAAAAAATCCCTTTTTTCTTTCTTCACTTGTACATTCATTGAGGAAAAGCTAGAATTATTTCTTCTTTACCAACCCATAACTAAATCTCTCTACTTATCTCTCTAAATCTACCAATAAGATCTAGATCATACAAGTTTTCAGTGACACAAACAAGCCAGGTGTATGTACTGCCACAGCAAACCAAACCCATAACATAGTCAGCCAGTCTTTGCTGCACAGGTAGAGTACACCACTTTATTGTATTTTTCCATCGCTACCCTTCCCTGGGAAGGAAAGTGACTGATGTGTTCAGTTTCAAATAGTTCTTGTCAACACTCCAACGATTCTTGGGGTTTTGGAAATGTCATCCCTTCTTTCCTGTAAAAGATGTGTGGATAATAGTGAAGAGCAGATGCTGCTAGTAGAAGAGAGGCATGATTTGATTCATTCTCTGGATGCTAGGAGATGTTGCAGCAGTAAGCGAGATGTCTCAGCAAACTATAACTGCAGAAAGGAGGAGAGAGAATGTCAAGCAACCCACGAGAGTTTGGATTATTTACCTTCGCACAGCAGAGCTTACAAAAAGTGGCTACAGGAGAAAACATACAGGTAACAATATCCCAAATATGTACTGTTCTGTTTCTTCTAGATCACAGGCAACTTGGTTTAACTCTGATTAGCACCAAACTATAGGGAAACAACTAAGTTGAAGTGTGTAGGTCTTCCTAGAAAGTAAGTTTATTCAATGGTGGAAACTGGGGCAAGGGGGAAGTCTATTTACTGATGTGCGCACCTCCCCATTGTAGTTTCTGAGTGCCCCACAAACACTAATGAATTTATCTTTGTAACACACTCCAGAGAGAGAGAAAAGTATTATCCCCATTTTACAGCTGGGGTCTGAGGCACAGAGTAAATTACTAGTCTAAGGTCACACAGGAAGTTTAAGCTTGCCCCTTGTGAAAGCTGCCTAGAAGGATAGGGGACAATAAGCTAAGGAGATACTAGAATCATCAGATGGAAAGTTCTTTTATTTGTGGAGCTGGGGAGGCAGAGTGGTCTTGTGGCTCATTCCCTGGACAGGACATCAGAAAGCCTAAATTTTGTTTTAGTTCTAGCTGTACAGACATACCCCATTCCCTTGTGCATCTGTCCTAAAACAATTTCGTATGCCGTTTTCTCTAGCGCATAAGATGGTGGGGGTCTACATATTCTACCTGCCAGGGGTTCTCAGATACTGAGTTCACTAATGTTCACAAAGTGCACTGAGCTAATTAGATGGAAGGTGCTAATGAACTGCAAAGCATTATTTAAGAAAACAATACAGTGAATTTAGTGCTTGTGAAAGATGCTCACAAAAAGAAGGGGAAAAGAAATTAGTGGCTATTCATTTATTTCCCTATTTAAGAAAATGTTTTCACATAATCATAGCCAAAAAAAGAGGCAAATGAGCAGCTAACTTTTTATTCAATGTCACTTCCTGGAGATGCTTATATCTTTGATCCTGACAAATTGACTGAGCACAAAGATAGTATAACCAATGGCTCAATTTGTACAATTTGGAAGGAAAAAGTGTGTGAAAAACTTTCCAAGGGATTTGGGAGTGTCCCCAGGGGAAACAGCTTGCAAATATCTGATCTTGGTGTATTCTAAAGCAAAATGTCCTCTCCAGAAATGTTTTCTGAGCCCAAGAAATAAGTAATAGCTGTCAGGGATGGTTTAGGTAAATGTTGCTTTATTCTAACCAGGAATTATTTATATAGCAATAGATGTGCTTTGTACTTAAGGGATATAAAAAGTAGAGGCAAAGGCCTAATTTTATATCATTTATGCTCTTTGTCAATACATTATCGAAGACTGGTGAAAAAACAGTAGAACTTTTGAGGCCATTGTGATAGACAGAGAAAGCCACAGCTGCCATTCAACACATACTACTACTTAATACCCTTCCACAGCACTTTGCTTCTTCTGAGAGCAAACATTAACTCAGATGAACGTGGGACTGATAGCTGAGTAATATCTGCCTTATGAGCCCTCAAATAACGAAACTGCAGGATTTCAGCAAACCTTCTTTAGTGTCAGGCTGTGCCAGGGCCTCCCTCCTGGATGAAGATTATAGTGCCCACAGACCCCTATGGTTGTGTATTTGTAAATTACGAGCATCTTTTCCCACTAAGCTATTGGCAAAAATCTTGCTGGAGGTGGCAGTGTCGTAAAGTTGATTTTACTATGTGATGTCTCTTAGGTGACTGCTCTGAAATGAGTTGGTGATCTCTGATCAAATCCACTCCAAACATTTTCACTACAGTTGATGCTTATTGTCAGTCCCTGCTAATACTGGATGCTTAGTGATCAGTGTGAATACCAGTGAGACACGGTACGCCCAATTTGCCGATCAATAAGGTTTAATGTGCAAGGTTTTTCTGTAGATATACTAGCTGAATAAAAAGCCTAAAATTAACTACAATATGTCATACTCACTAAGCCTGGAGAGCTAAGCCGTTACTCAGAAGGCTGTATGCAAGAGCAGCTTTCTTCAGGGGCCCCGCCAGGGAGTCAGTGGATCCTCTGGTCTGACCAGCAGCACTTCCTGTAGAGTCAAATGTTGATGAGTGCACCTCTTTGTCTAAGTGGTAACTTTTTATACCTTTGCATAAACACTTTCATCCAATTACCTCCCTATTCATTTTCATATATGCTAATTACCTACATTGGGTTTTCACCATTGACTACATTCCATTCTCACCATGATAATTGGGGTCATCAGAACAACATCTGGTGATAGGAGGGGCAGTGTAAAAATATGCCCCTTGGCAATGAAAAAGTGTTCCCCCTCAAGTTCAAGGATAACTTGTGGTTCCCATCATCATTATCTATGTGCAGCTGCAAGCATACGTGTTGTGTGTTTCATCTTATTATGTGCCGTGGTATGCAGAAACTGAGACATCTGCAAGGTTACTCAATAGTCCTATTCATCTCTGCCAACTGGAAGACGTCATGCTACAGGGGTCAAAAAAGCCAAGGAAGCAACTGAAGCTATGCTAGGCCTGTAGGACAGTGTTCAGGCAACTCAAATTGCACTGGGCCTCCAACAGTCCCTGCGTCTCTTTGCAGAGACCAAGTACTACATGGACATGAAAAGACTGCCCATCCTTCAAGTCAGGGATGGGGCAGGGTGGGGATATGAACAATGCAAACAGAACAGCTGTAGCATGGTGGTGGAAAACAGAAGACTTCAGTCTCCGGGTTTTCAGTCTGGCACCTCCCTGAGTACTAAATTCATTAGAGAGGGGGAAAAGCACCTTGCATATTTTTGGTGCTCCGATATAGAAATACTACATTTTGGCGCACGTGTGTGTGTGTTGTCTCTATTATAATATATATATATTTAAAGTAGGACTATCTAGCTCCTTAGCCAAATAGAACTGATTCCCAATGGAAGGAGTTCTTTGTGAGTATTTGTAATCTCCTGCTTAACATACTAGCTTTGTGTGTTTTTGCCTTTCTCGCAGTCACAGATAATAATCAAAACAACACACAGTGAAGCATACCTGTTTGCTAGAGGCAATTTGACAAACCAGACTGGGATCGCTGCAAAAAGACTAATGTTACTTTTCCATCTTTAGAGCTGGCTGGGATCGATGGCTGTTAATGGGACTAATTGGAATAGGAATAGGAATGCTGGGATTCCTGACACATCAGATAATTGACTATCTCATCAAACTGAAATGGGAAGTGGTGGAAAAATACCTTCAGGTGAGCATAAGACAAATAAATTGGCCTCTCCTTTTACTTTGTTCTGACTGGTAGTAAAACAGCACAAATATGAAGTGTTTACCCAGCTACTCTACTGTCATCTTTGGTCAGTGATTCTTTTGCTGAAGAATTTCTTCCTAAAGGCTTGAATGACACATCTGCTGCCTCACTAGGAAATACAATAGCTGACATTCAGTACATGATAAGCAGTTGGCTTTGCAAGATTTCTGCATATATAGGCAAATATGATCATAACAAAGTCTACTGGACTGATCTTGCACAACTGAAAAGAGAATGAAGCCTGTTTTTTCTAGAAAGCTGTTTCCATCAATCAATATCCCAGAAGATGTCTATTTTCTATTAACCAAAGAAAAATTAAAAGATTTTCCTACATGCTATGAAAATGTAACACCATTCATGTCAGCTACTATACGCCCCTGTATCAAATTATGGGCCTCATTCTACAAATTATGGGCACCTACTCACATGAGTAATCACACTGACAATGTGATTTATTGCATGAGTCAGGATAGCTGATTCGAGAGTCAGATTTGCATCCAAATTTTAATACATTGTGTCTTGAAATTGGAACTAAATTTGTACATTTCTATGGTAGCAGATGGACCTAAAATTTGCCTGCATGACTACAAAAGCAGCTAGAAGGGTGCCTTGGATGCTTATGCTTCAGGTTTATAATGGGTCAACACTTTGGAACCACGTACCAATCCTGATAGAGTTAACTCAGGCTCAGTCTTTTTAAGGTAGACAAATTGAGCACCATGCAGTTTATTGTATCCTTTTTTGGGGGAGAGAAGCTGGTGAGGAGTTCACCTGATGGCTGAGAAAAGAAGGAATCTGGTTGTGAGAACTTGACAGGCCCACAGTTAAGAGGTTCATAACGGGAAAGGAGCTTTGCCATCTTGAGTAGAAAAAGGTAGACATTCTAGGCTGGACTCAGATATCTGAGCACAATGACCATGGGTATGGTTGGGTGTTCGGATATCAGTGATGAGCACGGTATGAATACCTAACGTGTTTATTGGATGTCTCATGAGAAGTCAGGACTATGGAATAATGCGTCCAAAGCCTTCTCAGGTGAAGGGAGCTTTAAGCACTTCAGAAGAATGCAGAGGTGGACTTGATATCTGCAGGAGATGGGGGATGAGGTGATCAGTGTACCTCTGAGATATGAACAATTAGAAATGGGTTCCAGTGGTATGACCTATATGAGGCTCACAGTGCTAGTCTGCCAAGAAACCAAAGTTTGTCCCCAGAGCATTATAATAGTCATAGTAGTGGACCACAAAATTTTCATTGTGTGTGTCACTGCTGCAAAGCAGTAGGCAGAACTCAGCTCACTATCCTTGTGGTGGAGGTGGTGTTGTATTACAGTAGTTCCAGAGACCACAATAAGCTCAGGAGGCTTTTGTGTTGGTTGCAGTACAAACAAGTATTGAGAGGGTTCCTGCCAAAAAGATCTCACAACCTAAATTCATCCTCCAGCTACAGAGCAGCTGATTCAGTTCTATGTATCTCACCTTCCTGTTTTGCTGCTCTGTACAGTACAGTAGACAAAAGACCCGACATGAGGTGCAGACAGGAAGACGGAGGTGGCCTACTGCACCACTATGGTTTTGGAAACAAAGGGGACAACTTTGGCTTGCATGCACAGTGAATCAAAGCCCAGCAGTCTGGAATTTTATAAAGTACGTGGGCGTTGATGTGCTTGTGTTGAGTTCTGGAGAAAGCTTGACTGTGGTTAATTCGAACATAAACAAACCAAAAAACCCTGGCAGACTGAAACATGTTTAAATGGAAAAGACTGAGTATAAGAGGGAGCTATTTAGATGAATTTATGGCTAGCATTACTGGGTAAAATATAAAGAGTTAATTACTGTAATAGATTCAGGTCCCAATTCAAGAAAGTGTCTCCAACCAGTATATCAGGTAAGTACATACTCAAGTCCCATTGACACCATTCCTCAAGTTCTGTCCTGATTTCGGGCCTTCGGTGAACACTAAAATACCCTTTGCTATGTTGTATGGGCATGGGCAAATTGGTGTGGAAAAGCCACTTTGAATCTTTGCCTTATCTAAAACCCAGACTCAACTCCATATTTTTGAATAGTCTGCAACACTTGTTTCTCTCTTTCTGGTTTTCATTCTTGTGTGCTGTAAATTGTAGGACTTGCTACAGTTGGTTAAGTAACAGAATGACAAATAAACAGAAATATGCAGTAGTTCCTTGATTTTGTCAGCACATAGGTTGTAAGTACAAAGAAAAGTATAGAGACTGACCACATGGTCATTTTTCTGGGGCTTGGGTGGGTGATGCACCGACTGTCAACTTAGACCAAAAACAGCATTTGTATCTCTAAACCTATATCATTATCTGGTGTTGGCAGAGTGTTGGCAGTATACATAATTGTGTTCTATATCATTGCTGATGCTAATAAATTATTTGTAAAACTGGCAGAACGGCAACTTCCACATGACCTGGATTTGCATACTTGGGTCAGGACTGGCCATGATTATTGTATCTTCAGGGCTTGTGGTGGTAAGTATGTCTTTTCCTCAACTATTGTAAAATATCATTGGAGTTCTGAGAGATGGAGGTGGTTGGCTTAATTACAGGAAAGTAATTTTAGAGCATATGCACTATGTAGTCCTCACTGGGAAACAGGCTGTGGCCAACACAGGTCTACAATGCTGAGATCAGCCAAATCCCTTGCTCTGTTTACATTTTTTTTTTTGTGGTAGTGCCTTCAAGTCTACTGTAATTAAAGTTGTCACCATGTCCCATGATTTTTGTTTTACAGGCTATGTAGGGTAGTCCTGGGACTGATATCCAGTCTGAGAAACAAATTTAGCCCCTTTGAACACATGCAATACCTATAGAAGTCTCAGGCAAATTATATGGTGGTGAAAATGGTTGTGTAAGTTACACTTCAGAAGTACGTTGGTCATAAAATGGATACAAGTGGCAAATTAGAGTACCTTGCACAGATTTGGGGCATTTAATAGGGGTCTGATCCTAATATAAAGACTCACATTGACTTCAAATGGGGTTTGGATCAGACCTCTGTGTAAAATGAGTGTAATTTACATTTTCAGTTCTTCTTTGAGGCTCCAGCTCCTCTACCAGACTGCAAAGCCAAAGCAGAATGCCTGTCTCCCACTTACCATTTTACAGGGTTCAATTTAATCATGAGAAGGCAGTTAGTTGTTTAACGGGGAGATGGGGGGGTGAGGGAGAAAAATAAACATTTAATGGAACTTCCAAAAAACTAAGGAGAGGGTATATGTTTGATGTTACGTATTTATTCACTTAATACAGAAGTCTTGAGCCATGTAGCAGGAGGAACTGAAAGAATGGATTACTTGATAGAACAAGTAACTAAATTCTGAGAGAGGTTATGAACTGTTCCTGAATGTAGCGATGTAAACTGCAATTACTAGCTGCAGGTGGATCTGAATTCATGTATTTGGAAATCATCTTTGACTCTTTCTCTTTACAGTTCTTTTGTCCAGCAGGTGCACCGTATGGGCTTCCAGAAGTCATTGGGTTTCTGAATGGTGCTTCTATTCAACACATTTTTAATATCAAGACTTTTTTGGGGACATTTATCTCTTGTGTGCTGGCTGTGGCCTCTGGGCTCTTCTGTGGACCAGAAGGCCCTATGATTCATTTGGGGTAAGAAACACCATCAAGAGTTTAAACTGTCAGGGCCTGATTGTCCATTGCTTTACATCTTGTGTAATCATTTACACCTGTGCAAAGTGGGTGTAAAACACTCAAATTGGAATTGTTCTCTCCCACGAGTGGTGGTGTTTTACACCCAAGGTGCAAAAGATTGAAAAAATAGGATACACATGTTCCCTAGATTACAAAGAAGACAACCCCCCCGTTGTAGTCAACAGTAATCACAGAATTGATCAGAACTGCTTCTCTTTGCAATCCCCATAGGATAGTAGCTTGCAAGTAGGAATGGAGCTGTACATTAGTGAAATCCCAAGTGGTGTCATTTTTGTACTTGGGAAAATAATATCAGAATATACTCTTGCAGAAAGAAATATTCGTTTTGCTCATGTCCATTCCCCTATAGGTGTGTGCATGCCTCTGTGCATGGTTACCCGGAATGTTTTTCCCCTTAGCAGATCCCATTGAGCCGGCTCCAGCGCCCCCTGGAGCCCTGTGCACATGCAGCGGTATATGAGGTGTTGCCGGCCCTACGCCCCCTCAGTTCCTTCTTTCCACACGTGATGGTTGCTGGAATTAGCCTTGCTCACAGCAAGTACTATTCCCTTTGTTTAAAAGACTTGTTTAGTATTCTAAGTTTAGTTTTATTTAGTTAAGTAGTTAAGTGTTGTTAAGTGTAGTGAGAGATAAGGCAGTCCCTGCAGGGACTTCGCATGGCCGGGCTATTCCCCAGTCACCGGGTTTCAATCCATGTGCATCCTGTGGGGAGGCCTTCCCACTCAGCGACCCCCATGACTGCTGCCTTATGTGCCTGGGGGAAGCCCACAGAAAGGACAAGTGCAAGATCTGCAGGGCTTTCAAACTGAGGACTCAAAAGGACTGAGAAATCTGGTTGAAAGCCCTGTTGATGGAGGCAGCGCTCCGCCCAGTGTCCGAGCCAACCTACTCTGCCTCAGTACTGAGTGTGGCCTTGGTACAGAGCGCACCATCTGCGCCACTCTCCAGTCAGCACTGCACAACATCACTGGCACCGAGGACAAAGAAGCAGTGTGTGGAGCGCGGACGCTCCCTTTCGCCGTCGGTTTGGGCAGGGTTGAGTACAGAGATGCACGGACCAGGCCCATTGAGATGTCTCCGGTGCCTGCATCTCCGGTCAGGGAGCCTCCCACAACTCCTGGGAGTGGGAGAGTGCCCCTGCTGATGCCGTCGACACCAGAGGCTTTTCAGATAGCAAGAGCCTTGTTGGCCTTGCCTACACCACCTCTGCACCCCCTCTGCTGAGGGAGAAGGGGCCGGTGTCATGGGGGAAACCTGTGTTGGGTCCCCCTGAATGGTGGTGGAGATCCCCGGTACGGGGAGGAAGATCTCCCGCCAGACGGTCTCCGAGGATAGAGCAGAGCCACTCCCCTAGTAGTTGCTCCAGGTCGGTGTCATCGAGACGACCTGCCCCGGCAAGGGATGTGGAGTCTCCCTCTTGGCACCAACGTTTCTCCCTAGCACTGGAGGCAGCACCAGTCAAGGTCTGCCAGGTGGCACTCGGACAGCTCCTGTTCCAGATCCCCGGGACCAAGGAGTTCGCCCATACCCAGACAGCGCAGAACCCGGTCGCCGCTGGAGGACCCGGCACCGCAGAGTTCTCAGTGCGGAACCTGGTTGCTGGAGTCTGGCTTGGTACTGAGGAGTTTGGGATGGCGCTGATCTTGATCACCAAAAGTGCCTGCAGAGCCGCAGGGCAAGAGACTTTAATAGAGACTTGGCAGCAGGAAGGCAACAGGTCGTGTATCGGGCCAAGTGGAGACGGTTTACCTGTTGGGCAGTGTTCCAGGGTATTCTGCCCAGCCTCTCACCTATACAGGCGATCCTGGAGTACCTGCTCCAGCTAAAGTTCCAGGGCGCTGTTCTCCCATCCCATGTCGGTTAGGTTCCTCAAGGCACTGGAGAGGCTTTATCCACAGGTCCGTAACCCAGTGCTTCCCTGGGATCTCAACCTGGTCCTCTCGAGACCCACGGGCCCCCCTTTGAACCCATGGCTTCATGCCCTCTTCTCATACTTTCATGGAAGGAGGCCTTCCTGGTGGCCATTACCTCAGGTAGGAGGTTCTCCAAGATTAGGGCCTTGACCTCGGAGCCCCTTTATACAGTATTCTATAAGGGTAAGGTACAGTTGAAGCTGCATCCAGCCTTCCTGCCCAAGGTGGTTTCCCAATTTCATTGTAATCAAGATATTGTTCTCCCCGTGTTTTTTCCCAAACCGCATGGTTTGGATGAGGAGAGGAGATGGCATTCGCTGGACGTGAGATGAGCCCTGGCCTTCTAAATCGAGTGTACAAAGCCGTTCCTGAAATTGATGCAGCTCTTCGTTGCGCTGGCTGACTGGATGAAAGGCTCACCTGTCTCCACCCGATGCATCTCCTCATGGAGTACATCATCCATCAAGTTCTGCTATGAGCAGGCGAGGGTGCCACTTCTGGGAACCATCACAGCGTACTCAACCAGAGCTCAAGACTCATCTGCAGCTTTCCTAGAGAGAGTGCCCCTGCAGGACACCTGCAAAACTACCACCTGGTTGTCAGTGCACACCTTCACATCCCACTATGCCATCGTCCAGCAGGTGGGAGAGGGAGCGGGATTCGGCAGAGAGGTGCTGAGGGCAGCTCATCAGTAACTCCGACTCAGCTCCAAAGGTGTTGCTTGTTAGTCACCTATAGTGGAATGGACATGAGCAAGCACTCAAAGAAGAAAACAATGTTACTTATCAGTAACTGATGTTCTTCGAGATGTGTTGCTCATGTTCATTCGACAACTCGCCACCCCATCCCTGCTGTTGGAGCAGAAAGAAGGGACTGACAGCACCTCATATATTGCGGCATGTGTGCGAGCTCCAGGGGGTGCCAGAGCTGGCCCTATGGGACCTGCTAAGTGGAAAAAAGTTCCGGGTAACCGTGCACGTAGGCGTACACACACCTATAGTGGAATGGACGTGAGCAGCACTTCTCGAAGAACATCAGTTACTGGTAAGTAACCTTATTATTTATTTGTTTTCCTAATTAAATAAAAACAAACAAACAAACAAACAAAAATCCTCCCAGTCCTTTAGCTAAGTCCCTGGGAGAGGAATTCTCTCCTTTTATTTCCTCTTTTCAGGCCAGAGCCTGCCACACTCACTTAGCAGTTTCATGAGTAGAGGTGATAAAATCAGGCTCTTTCTGCTCATGTAGTACATTTCTTTTTTGTCTGACTTATTGTTCTATTTCTTACCCTTCCCCCACTATTTTTCTTGTTAAGTATTTATCCTGGAGGTTTGCTCTCCTCATCTCAGGTGGGGAGAAAAGGGAGAAGGTGTTGCCTTATATATTAAAAATGTGTACCCTTGGACTGAGGTTTAGATGGAAATAGGAGACAGACTTGTTGAAAGTCTCTGGGTAAGGATAAAAGGGGTAAAAAATGAGGATGATGTCATGGTTCAGACCACCAAATCAGGAAGAGGAGATGGATGAGGCTTTTTTTAAACAACTAACAAAATCATCCAAAGCACAGGTCTTGGTGACGATGGGGGACTTCAACTACTCAGATATCTATTGGGAAAATAACACAGCAGGGCACAGACTATCCAACAAGTTCTTGGAACGTATTGGAGACAATTTTTTATTTCATATTTTATATTTTATTTATATTTTTTATTTTATTTATTTTACTGGGGGAGAGGCTGTTCTAGATTTGATTTTGACAAACAGGGAGGAACTGGTTGAGAATGACAGAGTTCATGATTCTAAGGAATGGTAGGAGGGAAAACAGCAAAATAAAGACAATGGATTTCAAGAAGGCAGACTTTAGCAAACACAGGGAGTTAGTAGGTAAGATCCCATGGGAAGCAAGTCTAAGAGGAAAAACAATTGAAAATAGTTGGCAGTTTTTCAAAGAAACATTATTAAGGGCACAAGAGCAAGCTATCCCTTTGTGTAAGAAATATAGAAAGTATGGCAACAGACCACCCTGGCTTAACCAGAAGATCTTAAGTGATCTAAAAGTCAAGAAAGAGTCCTACAAAAAGTGGAAACTAGGTCAAAATACAAAGGATGAATATAAACGAATAACACAAGTATGTAGGGACAAACCTAGAAGCACAAAATGAGATTAAACTAGCTAGAGACATAAAAGGTAACAAGAAAACATTCTACAAATACATTCAAAGCAAAAGGAAGACCAAGGATAGGGTAGGCCCATTACTCAATGAGGGGGAAAAAACAATAACAGAAAATGCAGAAATGGCAGCGGTGCTAAATGATGACTTTGTTTCGGTTTTCACCAAGAAGGTGGGTGGCAATTGGATGTCTAACATAGTGAATGCCAGTGAAAATGAGGCAGGATCAGAAGCTAACATAGGGAAAGAACAAGTTAAAAATTACTCAGACAAGTTAGATGTCTTCAAGTCACCACGGCCTGAAGAAATGCATCCTAAAATACTCAAGGAGCTGACTGAGAAGACAGCTGAGCCATTAGCGATTATCTTTGAAAAGTCTTGGAAGATAGGAATGATTCCAGAAGACTGAAAAAGGGCAAGTAAGGACAACCCAGGGAATTTCAGACCAGTACCTTAACTTCTGTACCTGGAAAGATAATGGAGCAAATAATCAAGCAATCAGTTTGCAAACATCTAGAAGATAATAAGGTAATAAGTAACAGTCAGCATGGATTTGTCAAGAACAAATCATGTCAAACCAACCTGATAGCTTTCTTTGACAAAGTAACAAGCCTTGTGGATGGGGGGAAGCGGTAAATGTGGTTTATCTTGACTTTAGAAAGGCTTCTGACAATGTCCCACCTGACCTTCTCTTAAACAAACTAGGGAAATACAACCTACATGGAGCTACTATAAGGAGGATGCAAAACTGGTTGGAAAACCATTCCCAGGGAATAGTTATCAATGGTTCCCAGTTGTGCTGGAAGGGCATAATGAGTGGGGTTCTGCAGGGATCAGTTCTGGGTCCTGTTCTGTTCCATATTTTCATCAGTGATTTAGATAATGGCATAGAGAGTACACTTATTAAGTTTGTGGACAATACCAAGCTGGGAGGGTTTGCAAGTGCTTTGGAGGATAGGATTATAATTCAGAATGATCTGGACAAGCTAAATGTGAGTCAACAGTGTAATGCTGTTGCAAAAAAAGCTAACATGATTCTGGGAGGTATTAGCAGGAGAGTTGTAAGTAAGACACAAGTAGAATTTCTTCCACTCTACTCTGTGCTGATTAGGCCTCAGCTGGAGTATTCTGTCCAGTTCTGGGTGCCACGTTTCAGGAAAGATGTGGACAAATTGGAGAAAGTCCAGAGAAGAGCAGCAAAAATGATTAAAGGTCTAGAAAACATGACCTATGTGGCAAGACTGAAAGAACTGGGTTTGTTTAGCCTGGAGAAGAGAAGACTGAGAGGGGATATGATAGCTTTTAAGTACATAAAAGGTTGTTACAAGGAGGAGGGAGAAAAATTGTTTTTCTTGGCCTCTGAGAACAGGACAAGAAGCAATGGGCTTAAACTGCAGCAAGGGAGGTTTAGGTTGGACATTAGAAAAAAATACTTAACTGTCAGGGTGGTTAATCACTGGAATAAATTACTTAAGAAAATTGTGGAATCTCCATCACTGGAGATTTTTAAGAGCAAGTTAGACAAACACCTGTCAGGGATGGTCTAAATATTACTTAGTCCTGCCATGAGTGCAGGGGACTGGACTAGATGACCTCTCGAGGTCCCTTCCAGCCCTTTGATTCTATTATCTCCACCATACCCTTTTCCTCCACTCTTTATCATTTTACTTGCATGAATCAAGGATGATTCAGGCTGTCAAAAAAAAGACAGCCAGGTTTAGTCTGAGACGACCACAACATTTCAGACAATGATTACCAATACCTAGCTCTCCCTTTTAGCTTTCTTTTGTTTGCTTTACTTTCAGACTTTTGTCTCCAGGCGCTCAGTGACTCCAGCTGTGATTCTTTCTCCCCCCACCCATGTTTAGTTTTGTAATAGTGATGCATGATTCAGAAAAACTGGTCAAGTTTCCATAAAGAAAGTCAGCACAGTATTAACTTAGTGCCTTAAAATAGTGGAATTAAGCACTAATTTAATTTAATTTATTTTATTTTTTTAAATCCAATTTTTATTGTACATCAACACACACAATTTTGTTAGTCTTACAAAACTGTACAAAGAGCATAAATGTTTTCATGATTTTGAATACATTTCAGTGAAGACTTCCAGAGGGGTAGCTGTGTTAGTTTGTATACAGTAAAAACAAAGAGAGTCCTGTAGCACTGTAAAGACTAATAAATTTAATTTCTGCAGGCATAAGCTTTTATGGGCTGTAACCCACTATGTCAGATGTCGATGAAGATCTGACGAAGTGGGTTACAGCCCACAAAAGATTATGCCTGCAGAAATTAAAGTTGTTAGTCTTTAAAGTGCTGCAGGACTCTTGTTTTTTCAATGAAGATTGTTTCCTTGGATTTAAATGTAACCCTGAAGCATTGTCTGAGATATGGCATAGTAAATGAAAACACTATGCCTTTTCCACTGGGAGTGGGACTGTTGATCTCAATGGTCGTTAAACTGGAAATGGATGATTGAAATGATCCATTGTGTGTAGTATAGTTGTAGCTGTGTCAGTCCCAGGATATTAGAGAGAAACCCTGTGAGCCACACAGAGCTCTTCTTCAGAACTGAAGTAATCTTTACTTTGGAGACCTAAAGAAGAGCTCTGTGTGGCTCAAAAACTTCTCTCTTCCACCAACAGAAATAGGTCCAATAAAAGATATTACCTCACCCACCTTGTCTCTCTATAATCCATCATGTCAGTACTCTTGGGCAGATGTTAACATGCAGTTTATCTAAGGAGCCTCTAAAGCAGTGGTCCCCAAACTGTGGGGCATGCCCACGTAGAGGAGCACAGAGGAACATTCAGGGAGCCTGGTGGGGCCTAGACCAGTTCCCACAGGGGGCGGGAGAGAGCACCACTCAGCCCCACTCTGGTTCCAGCCCCAGTCCCAGCCCTAGCCCCTCCAGCTCCAGCCCCAACCATGGCCCTCATCCTGACCACAGCCCCTGGCTCCTGACTGCTGGTTCCATGGGGAAAGAGAGGGACGACCAAAGAAGTTTGGGAACCTCTGCTTTAGGGTCTCTCTTCACATTGCACATTGTGAGATGCCTTTTAATCTCTAAATTATTAATTTAGAAGACTTTAATAGCCTCCTCTCTTGTGTCTGCAGGACTTTGCATATTGAAAAGCTAATGTGTTCTGCAGTCACATGTTACACTTGTGGAAGTCCATCAGTTATCTGTGAATAACATATTAAAAATAACACTAACTTTTATATCATTATTTTAGGGCAATAATAGGGTGTGGCCTGACCCAGTTCACGTCAGACACTCTGGGAATTCATCTGCCCTTCTTCACCAGGTTTTGGAACTCAGCTGATAAGTATGTAATTGATAAAATGTAATTGTCAAAAAGTCTTCTTACAAGGTTACCATGTACTGACTCTCAAACCAGATGGATTAAGGGGTTAATCAAAAATCTAGGGACTAATAGAATCTTGCACAGAGATGGAGTGGTTGATCTAATAAAAATCTAGTCATCTCTGACATTTGTGATTTCTTAGATGGAAAGTAAATCCCTGAGTATGGGGCTGTGAATGAGACTGGGAGATATTCCTGGGCCTCTCCATCAGAAAGTAATTTCTTCCTCCCTTCATGATTTCCATAGCTGAGCTGTGCTGGGCTCTGGCAAATGTAGAGCCATAATTAAGGCCTAATTCTTCGTTGCCTTGCAGCTCATGTTATCGTTCATATCTCTACAAAGTATGTTTAAAATATTAGACTTTTGAATTTAGATTTGTCTAAAATAATACAGCATTAAGATATATTGAGTTAAAACCCTTTTTCTTTGTTCTTGGCTATCCTGAAGATTCCACAGCTTCAGTTCAAGCTCCACAATGTGCACAGGAGACACAGGCTTGTTTCCTTTGTTCCATGGTAAAATGATACTGTTCATATTTCTTTTTCATTCAAATCTTCTCTGCTAATGAATGTCTATGGGCTGGATCCTGCAAGCCTGCTTTTGTAAATACTCCCACTAAAGTCAATGGGATTACTTGCATGAGTAAGGATTTTCAGGGCAGGATCCATCTTCTGTGATATTGCTCATAAGTTCATAAAAGTACATTAAAAACAAACCAACCCCATACTGAACTGTTTTTTTGGTTTCCAAGGCAAGGGCGAAGCAGGAAAAAAACCCTCATTTATAAAAAGAAAAGACCATTGTGAACTGTCTGCGGCTCAAAGGATAATCAGACAGTACAGCTTGTAAAATATGTGATATATTTTGTCTTTAACCTTCATCTTCAGTTAGTGAAATAAATCTGACATGACTGTTAAGCAAACTATTACTCATGGAAGAAATTAGTGATTGCTGTAAGAGGAGCAGCAAAAGATTTTGATTTTATTTTGTAATAATACAATATAAGATAATTAGAGAATAATTGACTTATAGAGGTAGGAAAACTTCTGAGAGAAATATGTTGTCTAGAAATCCTGTTTATACAGAAAGGATTAACTGTGAATAGCAAGCAAGCACAGCTTAGCTTCCCTCTTCCTTGTTGTTGTCTTTCTGGGATGTGCGATGAGAAGCATGCTAACTCCTCTCTGGTGTATTTTTGGAGTAGGAAATAGGTTTGGTATCCTCACTAGAGTCTTTTAAAGTAAATGTTATTGCTTCACAGATGTAGTAGCAGTTGGGTAAGTATTCAAGCATCATGTAACCCTTACTCCATTAGGCAGCACTAGTTGATGTGTATGAGGGTATGTCTACATGGCAATAAAAAAACCTTCAGTAGTGAGTCTCAGAGCCTGGTTCAGATGGCTTGGGCTTGCAGGGCTCGGGTTGTGAGGCTGAAAATTGCAGTTTGACGTTCTTGCTCAGGCTGAAGCCTGAGCTGTGAGACCTTCCCCCCTCGCAAGCTTTCAGTGCCCAGGCTTTAATCCCAGCCCGAATGTCTACACTGCGATATCACTGGACAACAATTTTTTTCAATAGTGTTGCTTCAGAAATTTTTTTAGATTATACTAGACTGCTTGAAGCTCAACACAAATATAATTTCAGACTACTTGTATCACCTAGGAGTTTGGAGAAACAAGAAATGGATTTAATTTTATTGAATGTAATGCATTTAATCGCATAACAGTGCTGACACTTTGCACTAGTTCAACTGAGCTAAAAACGTTTTGTTGGTGATTTTCATTTGTACTCAGTGTCTGAGGCTTCTCGTTTAAGTGTCCAACAATAATTGGACAGCATTGATGGATTCCATTTGCCCTGATACCATTTTTCCATGATCGCAATGTCCTGCTGAAACCTTTCACCATGCTCGTCACTGACTGCACCAAGATTTGCAGGGAAGAAGTCTAAATGGGAATGCAGAAAATGAATCTTTAGTGACATGATGCACTTCATGGTTTTGTATGCTTGAAGGATGTTGTCAACCAGCTGCACATAGTTTGGTGCTCTGTAGTTGCCAAGAAACGTATCGCGGCTGTTGCGACATTGACGAGACATTTTGCTATCATGAATCCGCCTGAAAATACAACTGCTTTATTATTGTGGGTACACAGAATATGCTATGTGCATAGAGCATGCGCATCAACATGAATGCAAACTGATATAAACGCAGTGCATAGAACGGTGTGTGCAAAATGCTTTTATAGCCTTTCTGAAACCTGTCCTGCCAGCATCCGCCCTGCCTAAGCCTTAGCATTCCCACTGCATGTTATGTGGCCTGCACTAGGTGCAGTGTCACTGCATGCCCAGGCATGCTTGGACACAAGATAGAAAACTTTTCAGCTTACATTGTGGGCAACATTTTAATAGACTTGAATTATGAATTGAAATAACAAATACAGGCAATTTCAAAAAATGGTACATGGTAGGGAAACGGTACGTGATAGGGAAAATAGGGTAATTTTTGTAATCAGCAGCCCCAAATCCATAAGATACAGCCAAAAGTATTCAGGAAGCAAAATCTTTGCTGTCCAGTGTATTTAGTCCTGCAGCCCAAGTCCCACAAGCCTGAGTTGACTGACCTGGGTCAGCTGTGGCCCTATTGCAGGCTTTTTATTTCAGTGTCAATGTACCTGGAGAGGCCTGAGTTGATGGATTAAGGTGATACTGTCCTGGTCTATGGCATTGCATGTGTTACGGAATCTGGAGCGGATATGAGGAATTAGTAGTGTCCAAGTGCAGCTCTGGTGAGGATGTAAATGGAATGGGTGTCACTCTGTCTCTGAGAACAATTTCAATATGCAGGTATTCACTAAAAAAAAAATCCTATGGTGAAAGAAGGCTACATTTCCAAAGTCAAGCAGTCAAAAGTTAGGAAATGTCAGACTTAAGGTTGCCTGTGGAGCCTTAATTTCAGCCCCTTGTGCATATACATTATGATATGGTCCTCAGTGACGTGGTCACAGACTATTTTTTCCACCGGACCTCTGCATCTTTCAGTGTGCGGGATGGACAGTGCTCACTGAATGAGGAGCAATTCAATATTTTGTTTTCTCCTTGTTTGTGTGGTCCCTGGCCTTATTTACTGCATGCTGTTCAAACTTTGCTCTGAAGACAGAATTATTATTTCCTAATGGGCTTTTCTATGGCTCCCAAACTATAGTATCTAAGTGCTTCACAAACAATGAATTCATTTATCTTTGCAAAATCCCTGTGAGGGAAGGTGGTGGTAATATCCCCATTTTATAAGCAAGATTAATAGAATTTAAACCAGAAGAGACCATTAGATTATCTAGTTTGACCTCCTGTATCTATCTGGCCATTACATTTCAACTTTGTTCTGAGAAACAGCCGAACTGTTTCAGTTGAAAATATATGGAAAATTTCAGCCTGACCAGACACCCAACATGGGACATTTCTTCCCAGAAGTTTGATAAAATTATAAGCAAATGAAAATGGGGTCTTTTAGTGTTGAGCAAACTGAACTATAGGTGTCGCTCTCGATAATGTAGGCAGTGCTCTGAGGAATCAATAAATCGGTCAGCATAGAAACAATCGGAGTTCCTAATGCAATGTACTAGGAGAGAGAAGTTCATTGGGGACAGGGTCAAAAGAGAGAAAAGTTAATAGAAAAATCAATCAGTTAACCATCAACACAGCCCCTGCTGCCCAATCCCGAGGCCACTGAGGCCTCCGAGTATGACCCTCGTAGTGTTACTAACATATGGATGCACAGTTAACAGTTCTGAGTCATGCTTATCTTTGGGCTCACTTGACTCCTCTTTTGGCAGCCTAAAGTTTGACATGGACCTTTGTGTGCTTTGCAGTGGATTGAAATCTGTTCACTTCTCCTAAGCTGCCAAACAGCCGCTAGTTATTACTGTTGTTGTGCATGAGGTTTGAATTTAGAATCTAGAAGTGAAAATCTCTATTTCCCATAAACAGTGCTCTGAACCATCCAGTCCCCCTATCTTCAGTCTTTTACAATCTATTTGTTTTAACAATAAATAGGCACATTTTTTTACCGTTGCTTGATTTAAGTCTTAAAGCATGCCTTGTTGTGCCCCAGTTTTCTGATGAATAATTTTTCTCCATGTTGTAGGAGGAATTTCATTACAGCTGGAGCAGGAGCAGGAATAGCCTCGGTATTCCGTGCTCCGGTGGGTGGACTCTTGTTCACTCTTGAAGAGGTGGCCTCTTTCTGGGACATCAGACTGGCCTGGCAAACTTTCTTCTGCTGCTTGATGGCTGCCTTCACTACGGATTTACTCTCTTCATCTCTTTCTGGGTTTGTTTACAGAGGTCATTTTGGGTTTTTCAAAGCAGAGAAAAGAATTTTATTTTGGGTATGTACCAAATAGACTATTTTTGAATAAAAATATAGCTCATGGATTTATTATTTATATGGCAAATAACCATATCTTTTTGGGCCTGTGAGAGAATCTGGGAAAAGATAACGTGTGGCCCTGTTTTCCCTGGGAGGGATCTTGAAAAGCATAAATGGGAAATTAGCCTGTGAAAATTAAAAATAACTTTATGGTCTGCTTTTAAATCTTTGGGACTCTAACAGCAATTGATATTGACAGAGGGACCTCTTCTCCTACCCGGCCACACCCTATACCAGTTAATAGCAAAGGCTCACATATGCACATTAAATGATGGACTCTGGCAACATCATCCTTTCTGATGAAGCACATAGTGATATAGTCTTAGGCCTTGTCTGAACTGGGAAAAGAGGTGTGTGTTCTTACCATATGTTCATAACAAGTGGTAACTAAGGTAAATCCTTAGTGACGATGAGGCAGTTTGTAGTTTTAACTCCATTGGCAAGTCCAAGTAAACCCTAGGCTCCACCCCAATGCTGATTCTAGCCAATGAAATCTCCAAAGTGAGTGAGGTTGACAAAGAAGGGAGAGGGACCAGCCTAACCAGGAAATGCACTACATTTAAAGCTGTACTTCCTTGTTGTCACCTTACCTTAGAGGTAAATTCCCCTCCCAGTGCAGCGACACCTCTGGGCAGGTGGGGGGGGGGGAATTGCAATTTCCAACTTTCCTTGATGTGACTCTGACCCATATACTTAAACTTTCTTTCAGGACCATTTTCTGTCTGCAGTCTTTCTTTCATAAGCAACTTCTTAAAGTCCTCCAACCTGTCCAACACAGTTTTGTTTAAGAGCTAAAGAGCAAACTCTATCAGGCAGCTGAATTTTGCTGTCTGCATGGGTGGAAGCTTAGATAGATTTGACTCTAGTTAATTGAACTGTTACATTTTTTGCTGACCTGGCATTAGAGTGAAACAATGCCAAGGGCAACCTTGTTGATTTCTGCATGTGGTTTCCCCTTAATAGCTCAGAGGCAGAGTGGGAACTGCATTCTTGGTAATTAATAGAAAATGTTTAGCTCTTAATAGAACAGAACAATTAGTTCCAAAGCCCTTTTTCTTCCCTCTGGGGATGCTTGCACAGAATGAGGTTATTAGGTGGCCAACAGCTTGCAGTGTTTTTGGCTGGGACTTTCAAAGACGCCCGGGGAGTTAGCTGCCCAAATTCCACTGAACTAGGAATTGGGCATATTGCTCCTTTTATTAGGCTTCTTTGCAAATCCTGGCCTCAGCTGATACTAGAGAACAATATGAGGTTCCCTGGGATATACAGGACACATCCCAGAGAAATGTGAGATGTTGGGGGGCCAAGGTACCTTTTTGCATAACATTGATATCAATGTCCATCATTGTCAACCTGCTGGGGCCAAAATCTGTGACATTTTGTTTTTTAAAATTGGATGACATTCAGAACAGGATACATTGGAAAAATAGCGGAGTATTTAGGGAACAATAGATGATATTTTGGTGGTGGGTTAACACTTGGCTCACCTAAGTCTTGAACAGCTTCCTGGAAAGCTCTCTTTGTTGCTGTTTTCCAGGATGTTTCATTTTGTTGCTTGTAAATGGGTACAAAATACAAAGAAAAATAAATAATACTTGGAAGCCACAAATATTTATTTACATGCTGAAAGATATTGTTGAACATGCCAGATCATGGCACTCCAAAAAAATTTGATCAAACAAACTTCCCACCTCCACAAATTTTGTTTGATCTTAGAAAAAATATACAGCCACAGACATGAAACTCTGTCATTTTCTTTGTTTATCAAAAGCATAATGTATAAAAAAAAGCTGTCAATCTTTGCTCAAGTACAGTTGAGGATTTGGGTCTCTATTCTGCAAAGTGCTGAGTGAGTTCCCATTGACTTGAAGCAGAGATAAGAGCACTCAAAACCTCATAGAACTGCATGGTGTTGGCCACATTTCAGATCCACTGGACACGCTGTGTGGGGAAGTTTGCACAGAACAATCTTGCTTGTAATATCCCTGCCTCTACGCAGCGCTTAGCAATGTGTCTTCTTCATTGTATCAACAATTGTCCCCCACCCTAGAAGATGACTCTTTGCAAATGTTACTGCAAAAATACTACTCTTTGTTTCTGAGGGGGTTGTAAAACCCACTAAGTCAGTGCTCCCCAAACTGTGGGGCATGCATCCCTAGGGGGGCATGGAAGAATGTCTGGGGGGTGTATGGTGGGGCCCTGAGCCAGCCCCCACAGGGGCCAGGTAGGGAATGCCACTCAGCCCTGCTCCAGTCCCAGCGCCAGCTCCGGCCCCAGCCCTAGCTCTGCCCTCATTCCCTCTCCTGCCCCAGCCCCAGCTCCTCCCCCAGCCCCAGTTCTGCCTCCAGCTCTGCCATCAGCCCAATCTCCTCTGCTAAATCCAGTCCAGTAATGTAGGGGGAGAACAGTCAAATTCCATTACTGGAAAGGGGTGGGTGCAACAGGAAAAGTTTGGGCACCACAGCTCTAAATGGACAAGGCAATAATTTTTCCTTTGGGGAAGTTTTTTTCCTAACCCAAAGTAGTTAATGACTGGCTGATGTCCTGAAGCATGAAGGTTTTCGATATTCCTTCTGAATTTTTATTCTGTCCATTATAGCACTGGACATTCTTATTATTTGCATAAATGTCTCACCCTATTTTGAATTTTATTAAGCTTTTTGCTTCAATAATATTTTTGACAGATACGTCTGTAGGCTAATTACACTTTGCATTAGTACCAAGCCATCTGCTTTTTTCTGTACCATGGTATGGAGGGAAGCAACTGCATGCTATCCATGCAAAATCGGATTTGGGAGAATAGAGCAGCAGAAAGACCACAAACCATCTCTCTCTCACTCCATTTAGCTGCCAGGAAATCTGCACCTCTTCCCCTGGCTACACATTGTTATGTGTATATGCTATCTTGTTTGTGTGGGGACTTCTCAGAATTTCACTGTCAGGAAGGTGTTCCTGATAGTCATTCTATATTCTCCCTTTCTTAATTTCTTCCGGCTACTCTGTTATCTTTATGTACTCTAACTCTCTTTGGCGTGTGAGCACCATAACATCTTTTAGATTAATATTATGTATATTATATTATGTTATATATAATATATATATTATAATATTATGTATATAATATTAATCTATAAAAAACGTGATGTTCTGCTTTTCATCAGTAGATCATAAAACTTTATAATGGAGGTAAGTATCATTACCCTTATTTTATAGATAAGGAAGTTTACGCAGGGAGAGATGAAATAACTTGCCCAAGGTCATACAACACCTCAATGGCAGAGCAGAGACTAGACCCGAGCTCTTCCGAGTCCCAGACGAGTATCCACGCCTTAGTGCATTCCTGATAAGCAGATTTCACTGCCTCTGGATAAATTTTCATTGCTTTTCTCTAATTCCTTCAGTTTGTCTGTTTTTCTGGTAACTTAGTGCTCAAAACGGAGGTAGTATTTCCAGCTGTGTAGATAGGAATCATTATTTGCATGCTCCATGCTATGCTGACTCTGCATATTCTGTGCAAAAGTGTACTGGGTGCTTCTGCTTTCATGTCACATTACAGACACGCATCTAACTTGCTGTGCCCTGTTTTCCCTTATCTCAGCAGGCTATTATTAACTCAGCATGCTTGTTTAGTTACCAACCTCACATCTTTTCGCTCTTCCTCATGAAATCGCTACAGCCTCTCCCTGCTTTTGAATTATTCTTTTGCAGAGTTTCTGTAATCTCCTGCTTTTTAGTTAGGGTGTCTTAGAATTTCTCACTTTCACACTTGACACATTTTGATAGCTCCACCTTGAGTGTGTCCTCTGCACAGCTGTGAATACCACTCTGTGTCTTTTGATTCACTGAAATTTTCTGTCCTGAATTGTAACGTATTTGTACTATTGTATTCTGTGAATTCAATAGCCAACACAAACTAGTTGTCATGAACCATAGTGGAAAACGTCTCATTCTGCCATAAAGTATCGCAACAGTATAAATATACGTAGCAATTATGAAAACACAGTGGAGGTTGACCCCCATTACAAAAGGAGCACACCTCTCTGTAACAAAAAACACATGAATGTAAAATATGA
Organism: Mesoclemmys tuberculata; assembly: GCA_007922155.1. Lineage (NCBI taxonomy): Eukaryota > Metazoa > Chordata > Testudines > Chelidae > Mesoclemmys > Mesoclemmys tuberculata. The sequence goes on from ML675601.1 coordinate 65,235,426, forward strand.
GCAAAACT
>ML675601.1:65235833-65252595 GCA_007922155.1 Mesoclemmys tuberculata
CTGCTGCTTTTAATATTTGTAGCCCTTTACAAACTCATATTAGGACATCTTCAGAAAAAGGAAGTGGATTCTGGCTCTCTCCATCTTCTTTTAGTGTCCTGAGAGGAAAAACTGGATAGAATTACCACCAACATGACTTCTTCTGGAGTTTGATGGGTTTTGGCAGTCCAGATGGTACAGATAACCAGAAATATTTTCACTTCAGTTAGTTTGGGGCTCAGGGGAAATTTCACTTCTTTCATGTTTGTGGCACTAACCAACACAGTTTATAGCAAATAAACTCTGAATTGAAAGCTTGTGGGTTATGTTTCTCAAGAAAAATATTTTCTTCAGTTTCACTCTACCCAGGATAATGTTACAAGAGGAATGTATTACATGGCAACTCCCTGTGATTCTGCAGAATTCAAGATTTTTAGGAAGCTTGACTTTATTTATTGTTACTTGGACCATTGGGTTATTTACAAGGATGAAGCTTATTGGTACAGGCGACAGATCTTTCTTGGGGGGGCTGGTCTCAGATTGCAGTTAGAACTGTCATGAACTAAGATCCACCAATACACCTTGCTACTTTTTGTTTTCAATGGAAGGCCTACTTAATTGACCTTGCCTTTGCTAACACAAAGTACAGTGTACATCTAATATATTAAAACAATAGTCCTCATGTAATTTCTCCCACGGAAGAGAGGCAGAAAGAAAGAAAACCATTCAACTGATGTTAGTCACATAACTTAATGCACTTCTGGAAGGCATGCAGATACTAGAGTGCTGAGGAAGGTATGAAACTGAACAGAATAGAATTCTTGAGATTTCAGATTTAGCAACTGCCCTCTACATTTAAATTATTTTGATAGTGGCTATTTAAGCAGTTAAGTCTATGTAGACAGATTATTGTTATAAAGAGGATCATCTTGTTATAGCAAGTGATGAAAATAATTCCAGAGCTGTACATCATTGTCAGATAGTAAAGTTAAAGCCCTGATTGTATTCTCTGCGTGCGTGCGTGCGTGTGCGTGCGTATGTGTGCATGCACGCATGTGCAAATGTTTGGAGAAGGTTTTTGTCCCATTTACAGGACTAGCTGCACTTTTGTCCCCTCGATGGTCTTTCTGAGTGCACCTCATCAGGTGTCAGGACGCTTGTCTTCATCTTTTCTGAGTTGGAATCCTATAATTGTCCTACTCTTAGATCTTGTCCCGGGGCTATAGCATTCCATGTATCAACAATGAGTACTTAGCAGTCCCATTTAGGTTCAGCCCTGTAAGTTTTCCCTCCAGGGGCTGTGCCCAGTAGTTAATACAGTGACAAGACAGCTTTCTTAAAACTAAGCATTGTTTAATCTTAACAGTAGAAAAAAAGCATAAGACAAAAGATTTTAAAACTGTTAAAACTGACACATCTATGTCACTTGAGGCTTTGGGCTGCAGCAAGGAAGTAGCATCTATATAGCTTAATAGTTCAGGATTGATTCTTAATGACCCCCACCATGTTTACTAGGAGGTTACTGATTTAGATCACATTGCATTGCCTTCCTGTTGGTTTCCTAACAGCCCTGCTATTCAATTAAATCAACATATGCATACAGTAAGCATTCCAATATAAATATACAATAACTAAGTCATATACAGTATTAATAAACTATTACAGATTAGCCCTACCTCCTTCAGTTTTACTTGCAACTTATATGGTGATTTTGAAATAGGTAGTTGCATAATTGAGCTTAATAAATGATTCTGAATGATCAGGTGATTTAAGGTACGGCGAGTGAAAGCCGGATCCCGCTGAAGTCAAGGCAAGTGTCTGCATGTACCCTGAAGTCTGAGCGCTCTCAGTAATAAGCAGATGCATCACAAAGATTTCTGCCTGATTGACTGCTTCTGTTCAGGGAAAGAGGGCCCAAGCAGGAGCTGCAGTACTGAGCCTTTGGTCTGATTTGATCGAGTCCCTACCAATCTTTTTAAAAATCCAAACAACTAGCTGGTTGAGCTATGTGAGTGTGTTTGTCCTTTCTGGTCCTGATCTGGCAAGGTTCTGAGGAGAAGGCTCTTGGCTCTGCCTGGGAACAGCCCTAAATTTGATAACTGTGCTCCTTAAGCAGCAAGGAAAGATCTGTTTCTTATAAAGTAACTTTTGCTTATTTGTTGCGTTGTTATATCATGTTTCACTTAGCACTGGGCAGAATTCTGAGAACATACTGTCTTTCTTTTCTCCTTCAATTCAGGTTAAGAACTTGCTGGATATGAGTGTCTTGGCCTTTGTTCCGACCATTTTCCTTGGAATACTTGGAGGTCTTTTCGGAGCTCTCTTTGTTTGCCTAAATATAAAAATTAATAAATTACGCGAGCATTTCTTTAGCTCAATTCAAAATACATCCCTCAGAAAAACAAGCAAGGTCTTGGAATCCGTGCTGGTTCTTGTAAGTAAATAATATGTGTTTCTCGAGTTAAAGGTTGAAGTTATGTTTACAACGGTTCAGGTAAAATTGAAAGCCGGTCACAAGGTGGCTGAATGTAACAGGGAAATGACAGGGAAAATGACTTGCTGGTGCACGATTTAGCACAACTGGTATGCAATAGGCAAATGGGACCCAAAATGTCACATAAGGATTTTCAGTCTGTGTGCACATGAGTATGGAGAGTATGGTGTTTATTATCATTATTATTATTCATTATTTATTATTTTTACAGCAATTACCATGTTACCATCTGTGCTGCCCCCAGCCATTCCTTCATTTTCATGATACTACATTTATTTAGTGGTATGGAAAATTGTTTTGCTGGATTGATGGCTGTCACATTCATTTTTGGTGTTTGGATGGTTGCCACCAGTAGGTTCCAACCATTTCCTTTCCCTTCATTCTTCCTGATGATAGACAACCTTGGCATTTGGCAGAAGCCTGATTGCCTGCTTCCCCTCTCTGTCCTCATCAAGAGGTGATGTGTTCTCCTCCCTGGCCTTTGGTTTCTTCAGGTGGCAGTCTGGTGGGCCTGTTTCTCCTCTAATCCTCTTGTGAGAGTCAATCTGTTCTCCTGCTTTGGTGCAATAGAACCAATTTAGATCCCTCTGCTCCATCTGCACCCTTAAAACATAAAAGGCAATTAGGCGTGTAAACCCTTTTGGATTGCGAAATATCCAAGTATCATGACACATCGTGAAGAGAGATCTCTGTTGCAGGAAGGGTAGATGCATGAGGTATCAGGGTTGGAGAGAACTTCAGAGCTTTGGATAAATTTTGAGAACTTTTTAGATGCTTCATAGCTGGATTGGGCCCTGTGAAGGATGTGGAAGGAGCTATCTTATTTCCAGTCCTTGGAGCTAGCTAGTCTTCCACTGAGTACAGTTTTTAGTTTTTGGGGAGGATTTTGCCATCAGAACTAGAAAAGTAGTGCAAACCTAAAATGTTTCCATGTTCGTGTGTGTGTTTCTATCATTTTCAAATTCAAAAATATGGTGGAAGACATGAGGGGTTTTGGAGGGTGGGGAGGGTGACATGTTTGGAGCATTCATCTATACTTTATGGAGATTGCTTTGAGTTGGATTTCAGCACTAGTTTTACCTTCTGAACACCCACTTCCCATAATTTTCCTTTCTCCATGCTTTGTAGAGGATTGCTGGGTTTTCAGATGTTTTAAAGTGCCTGAATGCTCCTATTATACATTTTCTTCAGAGAAACAAGTGAAAACCAAAACCTCATGCTGTTGACATCTCTTACAGAGACCTGCCAGTATATTTACTGAGTTCAAGCTCCCTCCTGAAGAGGAAAAGTTATTAAAGGGCAGTGAGCCCACCCATGCAGAGCCTCTCCTGCCTGCCTGCCCATCCAAATGACCCTATCAGCCAACCTCTGATTTGAGATAGCAGAGGGATCAGTGTCACAGGAGAACAATAGTTACTGGTTTAATTCTTCTGTGCTTTTTGAAGTATACTAACATAATTGTGTTGTAGGCAGGACCTAATAACAGTTGTACCCCATTGGTATAGGTAGCACCCAGCTCTGTTATAACATGGTACAGAACTATAATAAATATATGTAAAAAGAGCCATATTGTGGCTCTGAACAAAACCCAACAGTTTTAGAACACGGTTGGGTCACAACCCTATTGTAGCTGAGTGCCCCAAGGGGATCCTAGTAACTGTTACGGTAATGTAGAAAAGAGTTAATTAAACGAGGCATTAAACTGTACAAAAACTGATTGCCATAAACCCCTTGAAAATCCTCTCTCATCAGTCTGTGAGGTTTTATTTCAGAATATCTTGTATTCCTTCACTTATTTATCTTATTTAGAAGAGGCAAAAGTAAGATGGCGTTTTTGTTCTAAAGCCTAAGCATTGCTGTCTTCCAGGAATAAAGGAGTCTTTGATCAAAGCTCATTTGAAATGGTGCCATGTGTACGGGCTCAAACACATTTGCATTGCCATTGAGGCCTAATAATGACGATGGGCTTTTCTGTATCCGGAAAGCTTCATGATTTTCCTTGCTGTGTAAGGTCATGAATTACAACTTCTCATTTATCATTTGAAGATTGTCTGAGCTATGGAAACTTCTCTTTCCTCCTTCTATAGCTGGACCTGTTGGTTGCCTTCTCACGAATACATTACAAACCCCTTACATGAACTCCCTATGTGTATGAAAACAGACTATTCTTTATTACTTCTCTGAAGAAACACTCCCCGCTTTATCAGGACACAGTACAGCAGCGGTTCTCAACCTGTGGGTCGCGACCCCGGCGGGGGTCGAACGACCAAAACACAGGGGTCGCCTAAAGCCATCGGAAAATACATATTTCCGATGGCTTTAGCCGCTGAGAAGTCGCGCTACCATCTGTAGCAGCGCTATTCAGCTGGAACGCACACCGTTATGGATGCGCGTTCCAAACTGAATGCCTGCGCGCATGCGCAGACGTGATTGCATCATCCGTCCGGGGCCTAAGGGACGGGGGAAGCGGGGGGAACACTCCACAGTCCATAGCAGCGCATTACGTGTGTCCGGCACTTGCTGACGTCATCAGTGGGCGGACGCAGCAAGCGCCGGAGGACAGAAGCCTAGGAGGCGGAGAGCCAAGAGAGCCTGCGAGACAGCCTGCTGGTGTAAAAAAGGTTAATAATGTAAAAACAGTACACACACCATACACACAATACTGTGTAAGTGTAAGGTGCTTTGTGTGTAATCATTATACAATGAGAATACATAATGCATATCAGGTATTTACATTCCGAATCATAACTGTAGCAAAATTACAGTTTTGAAGTAGCCACCAAAATTATTTTTTGGTTTGGGGTCACCGCAATATGAGGAACTGTATTGTGGGGTCACGGCATTAGAAAGGTTGAGAACCACTGCAGTACAGGATTTCAGTTTAGGACCAGCTAGCTGCGATCTAGGGTCAGATATAAAGAGAAAACAAGATGTCATCAAATGTTTCTTTTACACCCAGTCCTACACGGTACTGAGCACCTGCAGGACTCAGGGAGTGACACAGTTACCAGCTGAACTGCGCTTTAGACCCCTCTAGGTCAGTCTTGAGCGCACACCTTGGTGGCAGAGCTGACTTGTCCTGCACCTCACTCCATGTGGAACAACACAGTCCAACCACTCTTAGACTGGATCTCTGAGCTCCAGCCTCCCCATCTTTGACCAAATACATTAACACAAGAGGACCCAAAAGTCCTTTCGCTCTGGGTGCCTGTGACAGCTGATTAAAGAGACTCAAACAGTTTCTTCAGAAACAAAGCATTCTTTATTCACCCAAAGATGCATGGCATGCAGAGCAAAGGATAAAACAATGAGAACCCTATAAGCAACTGGGTCTTATTTACATCTTTATCTTTTCTTGCAGGCTTTGGTAAATTTCCTTCAGCCCAGTTCTCCCATCTCTGGCTGCGAGAAGCAGACTGTTGTTGCAGCTTCTTCCTCCTTCTGTGGCTATGTCTAGACTTGGAGCAGGGGCTGTGATTCCCAGCTTGAGCAGACATCAAGCTAGTGCACTAAAAATAGTGCAGTCGTGGTAGCAAAGGCAGTGGCAACATGGAAGGCTAGCTGCCCTGAGTAAAAACCTGCCTGGATCCTGAGGGTACATACATGGGTGGCTAGCCTATGCTATTTTTAGTGCACTAGCTTGATGAGAGCTAGCACTAGTATGTCTGTGCAACATTGGAATTGCATCCCCAGTTCCAATTGTGGATGTAGCCTGAGTTTGTCTGTCAGCCTGTGTTTAGCCTCAATCTGCAGACAGCCCTTTCTGCCCTGCCATTTCTGCAATTAATCTTTTAACTGGCTGGTGTTTTTTGATCTTTCTTTTGATATCGTAGCACTGTGCAACTTTGCTGGCACCGGCTTCTTTACAGCTAATTAACCTTGCTGTTGTGTTTGCTGGGATGCTTCTTATCTCAGACATTGTTTTGCCTTTCCTGTTTGGTTCCTCTAAATCCCCTTTGGATCTCACTCCATAGCGAGTAACCCAGAATAAACACACAGAGGCATGCATGGTATTCATACAAACACTATCGCTAGTCCTCAGTTTGAGGCAATGGGAGTTGAGAGCGTTCGGCATCCTGCTGAAGTCATCATAATAGCCCAAATATTTTAGCTGTTAAAAATAGCTTTGCTTAAAGTTTCATTTTCCCCATGGTTTAAATATTTCATTCCTTCCCCTTTACTTTTTAAAATAAACATTTTATGTAAGTTCTTCACCAAAGTCAATGTAAGCAATGAAGTGAACTCCTATTCAGATTCTTTCCTTTTCACTGACTTTAGAAGGTCCTTCTCAGGTTACAATTCTTGTCTTATCATGTCTTGGCCTAAGCAAGGAAGGGCAGTAGGTGTTTGATCTGACAAGGAACTACATGATGCATTTTTAAAAATGATATAGAGTCAGGCAACTAAAAGAAACTATGTCACTGTGACTTTAATTAACCAAGAATAATCTTATGTAAGCAGGTCTGCATTTAAACTTGGAAAGAAATCACAGTGGTATCTCCCACTCCCACAAGATAACCCTGAGCACCTTCCCTGTAATGGGAATTGAATTCTTAATCTCCAGCCTGTAGAATAGGGGCGGCTCTCTTTATAAAGTGTCCTCCTGACCTGTGGCCATATTTGCTTCTCCATAATTCATCACCTCTCCCTACAAAAAGGAAATCACAATGTGGATAGTGTTTTGCCAGGAATCTAGGAAACATAGCTTTCCTTTTCTATGTATTTTTATCATGATGACTAATTTGTTGAGTTCCAAAAACTCAGAGTTGCTCTGAGTTGAGTAAACAGTTTCATAGTACATTTTTTTAAATTACCAAAACTTTTCAAAGTTACTTGAGAGAATTTTTCCCCACTTGATTTGGCAATGAAAACCAGCCACAACTGGAATCTGCTAGCCAATCACCTGCCTCACACCTACCTTCAAACGTTGGGGGCTTTGAATAAAGTTTGAGCTGGATCTGAACCATCCCTTATTTTGATTTCTGCAAAAACAAAACCCACCTCAGTTTTGTAATCCCAGACCATGCCCAGGGCAGCCTGTCTCTGTTTTAGAAAGGCTGTGTCCATAAGCTTATCACATTTGAGATATAGAGAAACAAAGACTTGAGATACAATTGTATGATAAGCAGCTACAATTGCAGATACAGTGGTATCACAGCTCCTTGGTTTCTGTAAAGGTACTACCTAATGTGTTGTAATAACCATAGAACCATAGGGTTAGAAGAGACTGCAGGGGTCATCTAGTCTAACCCCCTCCCAAGATGCAGGATTTGTTGCGTTTAACCAGATGGCTGTCCAGCCTCCTTTTGAAAACCTTCAGCAAAGGAGTTTCCACAACATTTCTAGGCAGTCTGTTCCATTGTTCTACTGTTCTTACAGTTAGGAAGTTTTTCCTGAGATTTAATCTAAATCTGCTATGCTGTAGTTTGAACCCTCCTCTTCTCCTGCCCTCTGTGGCAAGAGAGAACAACTTGCTCCATCTTTTTTATGGCAGTCTTTCAACTATTTGAAGACTGCTATTATGTCCCCACTCAATCTCCTCTTTTCCAAACTAAACACACCCAGTTTCTTTAACCTTTGCTCATATGGCTTGCATCCCATCCCTTTGATCATCTTTTGTAGCTTGTCTCTGGATCCTTTCCAGTTTCTCTACATCCTTTCCATACGTTGGAGACCAAAATTGGATACCCGACTGCAGCTGAGGCCTAACCAGTGCTGAATAGAGCGGTTAATACAACCTAAAATTGCATTTGCTTTTTTACCATCACACTGCTGACTCACACTGAGATTGTGATCCACCACAACTCCCAGATCCTTCTCAGCAGTGTTGCTGCCAAGCCAGTTATTCCCGATTCTGTATTTGTGCATTTGTTTTTAATTCCTTAAGTGTAGCACCTTACATTCCAGAGTGTGTATGAATGTCTCACTCATGCCTAAAATAGGGCACTTTTATAATGACCCAGTGTGTTTCAGTAGTTTCCTCATAGACATCTGCTTAGTTCCAGGGCAGATCTATTTAAAGAAAAAATTCTTCCTTTGCTTACAGTAATTTTACCTTCATTTGGCTAGAACTATAGATGGAACTAAACCATAGTTCAAGGTCCAACCAGCTTTGAGGCTTGGGGCAGTTGGGATCAAAATCTCAGTATTGTGGCTTGGTCCTGTCTGTAGCTGGAATACATTCATACTGCGCATTTACACGCCTCAGGTGCTTTCAAATAAGAACAAAACAACCAGGAAAAAAACCTCATTAGTTTTATTTTTTAATATCCTCTTTCAAATGGTATAATGGAACTAGCAGAAAGAAACACTGATGATGAGGCCTCTCCTTTATGAAGGATCACAGTGCCTGGCTAATCTCTACTTGTCTCTGTACAATATTTTATCTAATTTATTTCAGGATTTGTAAGGTGTACATCACTGCTATAGTGTCGAAGAACTTTCTGACATTGAGCACTTGAACGATATTCCTTTCAGAAGTCTTTTCAGAGTGGATTGGTTAAGCAATGAGGCTACAAGGCAGAAATAAGTAATCACATACTGTGATGTTGAGTGCTGTAAACATGTCTACAACTAAGTAATAGTTAAATAGAAGTAGCTAAACTTCATGGGTTTTAGGAGGGTGGGGCTGGGGCTTTTTTAGAGCACAGATAATTTTAAGGTGCCCAAAAGTGTGCTAGGTTTTTACCAAAAGATACATGGAACACAGTTTACACAGTTTCAGTTTTCAGTCTAAAACCTCTATCCTGCAAGGAGCTCCCTTTGGGGGTGTAACCCACCAGTGTGTGTGTTTTACAGGTCTCTCTCCGCTGATCAACAGAGGACAGGAGTTGATACAGCTCCCAGCTACAAAACTTTGGTTCTTTAACTCAAGTTGTAGCAACTCAGCTCATGCTTTGAGCTCTGGAGGTCCCGAGTTCAATCCCTGTGTGTTGGCCAAGGTGTTGGCTGTTACAGGTGGACCCCAATTAACTTCACTGGGGCTTGATGTGGATGGATACAGTGATCTGATTGTGTGTGGGAGATTTCAGGACTGAGATTTCAATGACTGAAGTTGAACCAGGTTGATCTCTTAAGATATGTCGGGCACATGCCACAGAACAATTTTCTTGTGATAGCTGTTGGTGTTGGTGATTCTAGATCTTTCACTTTTTCTTCTTCTGTGTTTCTACCTCACATGCTGATGTTTCTGATTTTTTACACCTGCAGGTGTGTACCGTCACTGTTACCGTCTATTTGCCATATTTCTTTCCTTGCACTCCAGTCATGAGTCTGAGAACTTCCCAGCTGAACAGCAGTTCAGAAATGTAAGTGGCAAGAGTGGCACAAGCACCTCTGTGTGAATGCTAATTATTACCACACAGTTTCTATTAGTTTCTATGAACATCCCAGGGATAAAAATTCACATAGATACATCAGAATTGCAGGTTCAAAATGGATAATTGTATCTGTGCACATGAACTTTTCCAGCAGGTGGTACTGGGCATGCAAAAACTAGTGCACGCTTAAAGACAAATGTAATAATAAAGGGGCAGGCCAGGGGTATGGCCGTATATTTGAGACTACAAGTGCATTTTTGATGTAGGGTCATAATTTTGCTTTAAAGTTTACAGATGATAAATATCTATGTCAGAGGAACTCAGAATTAAAGAAAAACTCTTTTGCTCTCAATTTCTTACAAATCCATTTATTGAGGGGCATATTTGATTGTGAACTAAGACAATAATTTTCTTTGCTGTCTTTTAAACTTCCCTTGCATTGCTTTGTCACTAATTGTAAAAAGCAACCACAAAAGCCCAGCATTAATTGTGACAAAATACATAATACAAAAGAGAACAAATAAGTTAGTTAGAAACTGGACACTATCTAAATCGAAGTAAAACAAGATACCTAACAGCACAAAATGCTTGGGGTGGAACTCCATGCAAGGCAGAGGGCCCATGCATTAAGCCACACAGAAGATCTACTTTTAAGAGCTTACTTGGAGTTATAGGGATAGAGGGCCCTCCACCAGTCCTCTGGAATGGAGAGCACTTTATTTATCCACATCTGATCCACTAAGAGAGAAAAAGTAATTGGATTAATGTTAGTATTGTGGTAGCAGCCAGAGCACCCAATCAGGACTGGGTTCTCATTGTACTATATGTAGTACAAAGATATAGGAGTACATGGTCCCTGCCTCAGATAACTTACACTTTAAGGGTCTGATTCAAAGCCCATAGAAGCCAATGGAAAGACCCTACAGACTCTTGTAGGCTTTGGGTTACACCGTAGTGGACTGAATCCTTCAGCTTTTTCCATGAAAGCAATCTCTATACCTATATGACTCTCAGTTGACTTCGACCATGCAAAGGCTGTTGAAGGAACGAATTGCAGGTACGGGCCTAAGATGACAAGTGTCATGTGGAAGGTAGGTGAGAGTAATACAATTACCTATAAAATTTACATATATTTATGATATATAGATGATGAGAGCCTCAGATTTGATTTTGATCTTGAAGCCAAGTACATATCTTTTTCTAACTAGTATCTGTGAAGAATCTAGGGGATTTGGACCAAAAAAACTGTTCAAATTTTAAATTAAGTGACAGCTTGCTCTCTGAATTTTCACCAGTTTACAAGGTGAATATGGTACAATTATGCCATCAAAAAGGATGGCAACACATTGTATTATAATTGCATTAATTTTATATGAAGATTTATTTGCCACCCATGACAGTGGAATCTGCATGCCTTAGAAAAGTAAAATAAAAATGCAGACATATATTACTTTGTGTACACCTGTTTCAGAGAATCATTTCATCTCTGAATAAGTACCATGAATAAGTATTGTGTGTTGTAGTAAAGATTTGTATTTTCTTTTGAAAAAAACATAAAAAACTTGTCACCTCCTTAATATCAGGATTTGGCAAACCTGTCACAGCTCTTTGGATCTTTATAGGAAAAACCTTTTCCCTGACCCAACATCCTTTTTATATTTTAAGGGCTAATGACTTGCAAAATATTATTTTTCAAAACAAAGCTGGTTTTGCTCTAAAGTTGTTCAGAAAATTAATCTAAAATCACAAGAATTTTTTCTTTTTGCCTGCCCTTGAATCAAAAATTGCCCAGCTGATCCATATTAGAGGCTATCAGTCTTTGTGCTAACTTTAGTCTGATGCAGCTTAAATAGGCCCAGTCATAAAGACCCTGGATAGACCTAAAGAGAAGTAAACATTAGGTTGTCATGAACTATACATAGTCTGGAGATGGTGGTGGTGGTAGTCCTGGTGTGACTGTAATAAACCACAAGAATGAACGTGGAGTTAAAGCCTTGTTTATGGTTCGTCTAGAAACAAAGGTGCAGACAGTGTATGACTGATACTCATTGATCCTTGTGATCATAGGAAGTTAGTACGGATCATCTGGGATATACCTATTCCAACATAATATGACCCCTCTCTCAGTGCTTCAGAGAAAGATTTATAAACCTCAATGACTCCACAAATATAGCAAAAATTATTTCCCCAACTCTACATTTCGTAGAACACATCATATCATGACACACTTAGGCCTGGCCTACACTAGAGCTGGGCTGATTCCTCAGTTCACTGGCAGTTTGAAAAAAACACAAATTAACCAACCCAAAACAACAACAACAACAAACAATTGGGGTTGGGTCAAACTGAAACCGAAAATTCTGCAAAATGTTGATGAATTGAAAAAGTCAAGAAAAATTAGTTTCAGTCAAATGTAATATTTTATTTCCAGGCATTTTTAAAAAGAAGGGCTAAATTCACAAAATGACCAGGGCACTCACCCGGGATGTGAGAAACTCCGGTTCAGTTCCCCTCTCGACCTAAGGTGGAGAAGGGATATGAACTTGGGTCTGCCACAGTGCAGGTGGGTATATTAATCATTGGGATAGTATGGGGGCAGGTTGCGCTCAATTTCTCCTCTTGAAGCTGTTTCTCTTTTTATATATGATTAAATAGCCAATCAGCAGGGACTTGAATTTGAGTGTTCCACATCTTAGGTTAGTGCCCTAATGATTCTTTCTCTCTGGCTCAATTACTAATCAAATATTTTATACAAAGTGGATTAGCTTCAGCAGGACAGACTGAGAGAGACCTTCTCAAGACTATCCTATTGCCCTGGGATTAGGGCATTCTTGCAATATGGGAGTGATGTAGGACCAATTATACAATTTCTGAACCAAGATGGGGACAAGATCATTGTTTTTTCATTGGCTATTGTGTGTGTCTTATTTTAAAAAATTGGAGATTCATCTCTTTTTTTATGTGGGTGAGACTGATGTAAGAAGGCAAATAAAAATTGGGATGAATCCTGTGTTCCTTTGGTTGCCAATATGGGGTCTGAAAGAAATTTTCTTGCACTGGATATTGGCTAGCATCTTGATGTGCTTTCACTTTTCTCTGGAGTTCTGAACAAGGTTCAGGTGGACCAGTCACCACCGATTTCCTGCTATTGGTGGAACAAATGGGATTCATGTTGTTTGTGGTAATGGTCAAAATGTGGTGGGTAGTTTCCCAACCCAGAGAAAGATCTCATCCCTGCCCTCACCCGCATATAACCTAAAAGGACAGGGAGACAGGGGAAAGTAATGCTGTGTACGAAGAAGGCAGTCAGGATGCTGACAGGCACATCTCATTGGTTACAATTTTTTACGAAAAGAAATACCTGGTATCAATATGTGCACGTGGTTTTTTTCTCTCCCTGGCAAAAACAATCCAAATCGCAAACTCCACTCTGGTCTTGAGGTCACTGTGATTTGGATTTACACACAGAAATATACATTAGGAACAATTTGGTTTGCTGATGACATTTTACAATGTTACAATAATACTCACCTGGTAAGCAGATCATGACCAGATTGGGCATGGGATTTTTAAAATAGACTTTCTTTTCCTCCAGAGTTGTAGAGTGAAACCATGACTCCTTAATTTTGGAAACTTTAGCTTTTCAGTGGCAGGGAATATCTAGTGGAACATTACTACTAATAAACTAGGGCCAACTTTAAGGGAGTAGGATTGGCTGCTAGAGAAGGGAGTTCTTTCTGGGTGATATCTATCAGAGGTGTCCAATCAATATATCCAGTATAGATGCTGTGCATTATATTAATCCATTTATTTTACCATTTTTTCCCCTTTAATTTTTCAGCATACACCCACATGAGAGAGAAATTTCAGAATATAGTTGTCCACCAGGCACATCATGGATAGGGCCAGATGGAGTCAAATATTCCAATCAAACCTTTAATGAAGGTAAGGAGAAGTGTGCTGATTGGTTACTAGGAAAAAATTGTGTTTGTGTAATTTGCACTTGGTTTCCAAATATGTTTAGCTGCAATGTAGGTTTTCTTTATAGTGGATTTAATTTTCCCTCTCCAGAGACATTTCAGGAGAACTGAGTCCCCCATTTAAAATGTGTGAGTTGGGAAGTTTGTGAATTCTAGCACTTCTGAGGTTTATATGGGAGGAAAAAAAAGTCTAGCCGAGAAGCCAAGCAGTTCCTTTTTCCTTGCTAAATGGCTATGGTTTCTCCCCATTTAGGTCATCTAAAAGAATAATGCCACAGACTGCAGACTGTAAATACAAATGGTTCTCATGTTCCTGAAGTCTTGTATGCCTCAACTAACACTGTAGGCTCAGCCTACTGACTATGAGCCTTATTTAACAATAATGAAGATCGAAAGATATAAGAACTGTTAGTGGGCATCTTTTAAAGGATATATTTAACTTTCTATAGCACTCTTTTTTCTCTCCCTTCAAGCTGCTGCACTCCTCGCTGAGAATGGTAAGCGAGGAATCATGTACCTGTTCAAACGCGGGACTCATGAAGAGTTTGGATACACCTCTCTCTTTACAGCTCTGGTATTTTATTTCCTTCTCTCCTGTTGGACTGCGGGTTCTGCTGTTGCCAGTGGCCTGGTTATACCCATGCTGTGAGTATTGCATATCTAAATTCATAGTTCATATAGTAAAGGTCTGTGTTAGGAAGGCAGTAATCTGAGTTGGAAATGAAAGGCTGGCAATAGCAAAGCTGTCATTGCTTTCAGTGGGTCACCTCGTTGGAACAGGGTGACTCAGCACGAGTTAGGTAGAAGGGGTAAAATTTCAGGAGGGAAATGATGGAAAAAACATCCCCATGTAGCTGTGGATGGACCATAACCAAAACCCTAAGCTTGGAAACCCCTGACATTTGGGGTAGCTCAGGGACCTAAAGCAAGCATTCAAGCTGGCTTCATCTCTATAACAGTAGTTGGATTTGGATTCAGACTTGGCATTTGGATCCTATTTCCATAATGGACTGAATCTAAGCCCTGGACCTGAATGCCTTTAAATGTTGGGGCAGTTTGCATCTAAGTCTCAACTTTGTGGTTCAGACCAATGTCTTCAGTAAGTAGGTTGCTGTGCACTAGTGCTGATTCCTTGCAGTAATGGTGGGAGGGTGTAGGGTGAACACTGATGTGGTCAACCTATAATGGATGAATTGCTGATGACTGGAGAATGGATAACCAAAATAATATCACTTAGGCACTGAAGGAATTCCAAAGTTTGAGATAGTTTTGTTATATGAAATCTGGCTTTTCTTTGACCAGCAGTCTTTTATTCTGAGAGTTGATATCTAAATCATTGTTCATTAGAAAGTAGTTGCTAAAAGGCTTGCTAGCCTTTGCTAAGTAGATATGGGGCAGTATTTGCATCTAGCAGCCAATTCCTGTGTCTGTGAACTGGTAACCTGACATCTGTGGCCCAAAATACCTGGACAACATACATCAATAAAATGTATCAGTTACACAAGTAAATGAAAAGAAATTGAGTAATAGTGAGATACGATACTCTCCAAATCCTTCCAACTTTAGGCAATGCAATACCTCTTGTGACAGGGGACTACTTGTACAAACCCAAGACTTTATTCAGGACTTATATTCGTCTCTTTTTAAATTAAATTCTTTTTACAAGAAATGAAAACTATGACTTAACCCAATGATATCGCCATTACTGCAAGGCGTCTGTACTGAAAATGTTTGTGCTGTAATGTAGCCTTTTGTTGAATGCAGGAGGACTGGGACTCAGGACTCCGGGGTTCTATTCTGGCTTCATCAGTGATTCACTGGGTGACTTTGGGCAAGTTACCTTTCTTCACTTTAGTTTATCTATGTGTAAAGTGGGTATAATAATACTGTCCGTGCCTACTTCATAGGGTGTTGTGAGGTATATTTAACGTTTTAAAAACTATTTGGAAATTCTAGGCTGGAGCTATAGAAATGCAGATTGTTGTTGTTTGGATTGGACTGAATGATGTACCCCAAACCCTTGCCATATTAGGGTTTGTTTACATTTAAACTGCTAGAGATGCATAGCTGAAGCACGTCAGTGATGACATTACCTGTGCCAATATGGATGGGGAAGGGGGTTTCCTCTCATCTGTATATGTATTGCACCTCCCCAAGAGGCGTTAGCTAGATTGATAGGAGAATTCTCCCATTGAACTAATGCTGTCTACACTGGGGATTTGGGTAGTTTAACTGTCTTGTTTAGGGGTGTGGATTTTTCACTCCCCAGTGTGATGTAGTTAGCCTGACCACATTTCCTAGTGTTGACCAGGCCTTAGTATATGCCTCTCAAGTGCACTGTCGCTGAACACTGGACAGCATGAAATATTGCATCATACTATGCTCGTTCTTTTTGAAAAGCAGTTGATATATTAGCTTCTTCAAACAAAGTGAGGGGAACTTGGTAGGTATATCAGTTTTGTGCCTAGAGGTGTTAGTGACTGCCACTAAATCAGTGAATTACAAGGCCCCGGAGGACCCTGGGTAAAAATAGATTGGGGCCCCATTCCCAATTCCAGAATCAGCCCCCCTTGAGCTCCCATACAGCCATAATCCATCCCACTCATCCTCTAGCCCGCCGCCCCTGTCCAGACCTTCTGACCTCCCAGCTGCTGCCTATATACTCCCAGCTTCTGCCTAGCTCTACCAGTCTCAACCTAGCCCTGCCCTCCTCCAACTCCTACCTTGCTTCCCTCCAGCCCCTTCATGACTCCCCTACAAATCCCCAGCTTGCCCCATGAGCCTCCCTTGCTCCCCTCCCATTCTGATCCTGCCCCCCCATACTCTCCCTGAACCCTGCTTCAGCCTCCTTCAATTCAGTCCTCTGCTCCCCCAGCCCTGATCCAATCACTCTCCAGGCCCTGTTTAGCAACCCTTCTGCCCTGCTTCCTGGAGTTGCCCTCTCTCAGCTCCCCACCTTGGTCCTCTCTAGTTCTACTCCAACCCATATC
>ML675601.1:65252605-65271576 GCA_007922155.1 Mesoclemmys tuberculata
TGAGGGGGGTCATGTCTCCCTTCTCTAGAGGTCCCCTGCACATCCCCTGGCATTGTGATTCTCCCATGTCTTCTCGCCACATCCTTGCTGCCTGCTCAGGCCTGGGGTTGCCCCAGCTGGAGGCCCCCCATCTCACTCTTTCCCCACCCTGTGAGGCCAGCAGGTCCTGTTCTACCCTGGCTGCCCTGCTGGTTGGGCCCCCATAATTTAAAGGAACCTGGTGATGCTTGAGCAGGGTTGTGTTACAAAAGTAGAGCTGACCGAATGAAATGCTGGGTTAGCAGTGAAGAAGGAAAAAACCCTGGAAAATAGTGTATCTTGCAAAAGTAATGTCCTCATTTTGTTCTTTTCACATTCAGGTACACAGGAGCTTTATATGGCAGAATAGTTGGCCTGATTCTTGTGTCCATTTTTGGTGTTCAGACTAATGAACAAGAAGCATGGATTGATCCGGGACTCTTTGCTGCAGTTGGAGCGGCTTCTTTTTTCAGTGGTGTGTCAAGACTAACCATCTCTCTCACAGTTATCATGGTAAATGTGTTAAGTTCTCAGATATTTGGCTAATTTGTAGGCTGGATTGTTCTAGAACTTCTGGTGCCACAACTAAGTGAGCCCCACACTAGTGCCCCATGGGGTCATAAATAGGAGTCTTGTTGGGTTAATTGTTTATTTTTGGTTTGCTTGGGTTTTTTTGCAAGGATTTTCATCAGTAAAATATGTCTGGAATTGGCTCTTTAATTCAGAGAGAAGACAATCCATTTCTCATTGCAATAGTAACAAAGGTGTCAGTAACTTACTGGCAAGGGAAGCAGAATCTAGGACCTCTGTTTTTTCAAACATGAAGTATGGCATTTAAATGTCTGACACCTGAAGTGAGTGGTGACTTTTGTGGGGAGGGAGATCTTGCACAATGTGTCTTTTGTATGTGTACCTTTGAGATTCCTATACAACTGGGTGCCCCACTTGTTTTTGTGCGCCTCAGGTTTGAGTAGAATGCACTGGGACTATTTACATTGTGGGAACGTTAAGGGCTACATGGAAAAGTATTACAATTAGAGGGATTTTAGCCTACCCTGGTTTCAACACCTTCACTTAAGGATTGGGCAGTTAGTTGTGCTGAGAATGGGAGGCACAGATGAGATGGAGTTGACTGAAACTCACACCAGACAAGATAAGTGATGTGGATGCCAGAGGTTCAGATTCTGTCAGGAAAGACTCAACATTTCATCCTCCCAAGGTACATCAATCATGTTCCATGGATATTGGTGTGTGTGTGCGTGTGTGTGCTCATTCAGGTGAGACATTAAACCAAGCCCTTGTCTGTCCTGCTTGATTTGCCTTAAAGATCTCATTATTTTAAGGATAGTAGGTTACTCTGAGATGCAGGTCAAGGTTCTCATTCCCCGCACACTATAGTGCAGTCTTTTGTGATCTGGCTAGTTGTCACTAGAGTGTGCGTAGGATGGAAGTTCCAATTAATGAAAGATTTTGAGATTTCAAACTTTGGTTTCATTCTGAAAGGGAACAAAAATAAAAAAAAAATTGAAATTCTCCATGGAGAAAATATTTTTTTTTTAAAAGAAAACCACTTCACGTCAAGCAAAACATTTTGTTTTGGAAAAAAGTGTTTTGTTTTTATTTTTATTTTTAAAAATGTGATTATAATATAATATAATATATAAAATAAAATGAGAAGTAGTTTCAAAATGAAAAATAAAAAATGTTTAGTTCAAAAAATGTTGAAACAGGACATTTTGACAAAGTCGGAATGCTCCCTCACCAATTTTCTTCTGAATCTTTTTTTTGGGGGGCGAATCTACAGTTTCACAGAGCATATAGTTTTTGATGGAATGTGTATTCGGACAGTTTATAGTTCAGTTGAAATGTCTCCAACCAGCTCTAGTTGTTACCATTCACCCAGAGGTGGCTACAAGTCAGTAATATTTTATGTATATTGTTTGTAAAGCATTTTTTTAATCCTTCAGGATGAAAAGTGTTATATATATATATAAAATATTTTTATTTTATTATAAATGATTTACAGATGCTATTGTTTACTGAAGGCCTTTAGGGTTGCCAATTTGATTGGACATATTCCTGGAGGTTTCATCACACGACATAATCTTTAATTAAAAAAATAATCTTTAATTCCTGGAGGGTTGGCAACGAATCTCTATTTCCCATGCCTCCATGCTATTTTGACACTTATTTCCCTTTTCAGTGTGTATGCATTAAAATTCTCTGTTGCTAATTATCAGATTATAAATGTTACATCTTTTGTGAAGGTAGGGCACTGAAAATTCAGGGTCGATTGTGACAGGCTGTGAAATCTGGAGGAACTAGAGCTAGGAGAGTTACTCCCTAAGGAGCTGCTTTAAGTTTTTGGAAAGCTACAAGATGGCACTAGCCTAATGCCTTTGCCATGGGAGCCTGGATTTGCATGCACTAACTTTATGAAAATCCATTTTAAATATAATTTGTATCCTGTCACTTGAGGCTCTTATTGCTGATCTAGCACCTCAGTGGGAAGGCAGTTGATTGACATCTTCCTTAGCTTGGTGCCCGAAAGGCTGTAGTTCACAGCACGGAAGTGCAAAATTATTTCTTGCCAGAACACTTACCAGTCTTGCATGATGAAACCAGAATTGTGCTTAATACAATTCTAATAAAGAGGCAGACACTGTAAATTTTGTTATTTTCAGCTCCCCTTCCCAGACTCCTGCTTTTCTGAGTGCCAACTATGAGCACACAAAATTAGCACTTAACTGCTAAGACAGCAGCATAAAAATCAGTTGAAAAGGCACCAGAAAAATGATTATAGTTGCACTGCAATGTGCTCTGAAATCCCCTAGGTGTCATGTTCTAACTCCTCTGTGCCTTGTTGTTTTGCAAAGGGAGATTGTGCTTCAGTTCAAATTCGTCCAAAATAAATAGCTGTATTGCTTGAGGAAATATTAATTTTTGATGGGGGAAAAAAGGACTTGGACATGACAATGCAAAAACATAGTTAAAAGGTTGTGCCCCCAAACCATAAAATGCACATATTTTCCTATATAGTCTGATAGTTTCAGAAAGAATTGAGAATGTTTGCTTTGGCTTTCGGCACAGCTTTCCATTTGGAAACAGTTATGAATGTGGGGCTTGTAGTGAACAGGTTTGTAAAATGCTTTCTTTTCTTTTTGTGGCAGACCCCACAGGAATCTGGCCACCTTTTCCGTCTTGGCTGCCTCTTTCTACCCCCTGTGTTGACGCTTGACCTTCATTGTCTGCCCTTTGTGGCAAGTGGTGATGTTTCCCTTGGATAGTGCAAGACCTCTGTCCCCACATCCTCTTGTCTCTTGAGGCTGCATAATTGTCCTTAGTTCATTGGCAAGAGGATGGTTTGCGGGTGGGAGTACATTTTTTGAGATAGATTTGTCGCAGTAACTTTTTGTTTCTGACCAAACTTTGTCCCAGTTAGATGCTTGGAAACCTGAATCTGACTTGCATTGCTTCTCAGGTGTTAAAAATGGAGGATGGAGCTGGTCTGGTGTGGGATTAGAGTTCAAGTCCTGTACTGAGGGCTTGTCTACAGATGACAATGATATCTCTTTAACTATACTGGTACAGTGCTACAACCTCTGCTAATGTGGATGCAGTTATACTAAAATAGCTTTCTCCCTTAAAGGGAGTAAGTTATACTGGTAAAAGGCACATTATACTGATACCCAAACTAGGGGTTGCCCTAATTTAACTATTTTGGTAGAAAATCACACCCTTACCTGAAATAATTAAATCCAAAATTGCGTGTTGACCAGGCCCTTGTCTGTAAGGGCACCCTCCTCTGGTGGACATGAGAAATGGAGTGCTGGCATTTAAATTGGGCTATACTCAATGCTCCATCACTGGAGGGAGGCTCTGTTTGACACCAAGCCTTTGTAGGAAGGGTGATGAAAAGGAGAAAATGTGGAATATCTTTGGGGCTCAGAAGATTTCCCTCATGCTCAGGAAAGAAGGGCAAGCATAGTTTTACATAAAGCAAAATGAAATGAAAAATATCCTCAGAGAACTGGATAGGTCAGCGGCCTGGTAACAGGATACAGAGCATTTAACTTCAGAGCACCAGTCTGAATCTGACTCTAGACCGTGACTAGAAATATTCATTTAATTTTTTTCTGTGTTCAGAATGAACAACTGCCAGCCCTCAAATTTAGAATCTGAATTGCTCTCTCTTCCACCTTTCTGCCCTCTTACTCTAGGCCTGCTAGCAGAGGGCATGGCTCTGTAAGTGTGTGGCTTGGGACCCTGGTAGTGAATTAAAATTACTAATCATCTGATGGTTGTTCAGTGGACTATGTGAAATTGTTGGTCACAGTCTATTTCCTAATGGACACATGTTCATAACACAGAAACCACAGATGGCACTGTCACTTGATGCTAGTTTAGTAGAGAATCCAAAGATGGATGGGGAACGGAGACTTATCTACCAGCTCAATCCCACAGGTGCCCAGATCAAGACTTGGCACATTGGTAGGGTCACACTGCTTGTAGTCAACCAAAGAACACTGCATATGAATCTCTTGTTCTCTACTTTGGAAACAGTTGTATCTGCATTCTTTTCATCTACTATATTCCAGAGGGGGAGCTGTGTTCGTATATATAAAGCAAAAACAACGAGAGTCCTGTAACATCTTAAAGACTAACACATTTCTGCAGGCATAAGCTTTCGTGGGCTGATGAAGTGGGTTGCAGCCCACGAAAGCTTATGCCTGAAGAAATGTGTTAGTCTTTAAGGTGCTACTGGACTCTTGCTTTTTCATTTACTGTACTTCCTATTGATGTATGAGCATCTAAATATACTGCTGGACAAACTGAATTTCCAGTTCATGGGAAATTCAGGGATTTTGAAATTTTCCATGAACTGGAGATCCCCAGCACTTTTTTTCTTTTGGAAAATTTCCAACCAACCCTACCCAGATGTGGAAGGGGCACCCAAATTATACTCTTAGCATACCTTTTATTCTCTTTTAAAAATAGCTTTGCCTACAGATTATCAGCTTCTTCTGTTCCTTTTCTCCTGTTAGTACAGTACTTTTTCAAAAGCTTAACTTTTAGTCTAAAATGTATAAGCTATTTTGATATTACACATGCCAAATCCTGGCACTTCCATTTTAGTTTTGGTCAGATATTGAAACCCAGCCATCAAATCTTAGGTGATGGTAACTACACAGAGTTTATCCATTATCTCCTTACTCCTCATCATGCTATGGCACTATTGTGAAATCTAGATCATGTAGCCAATACTGAGTGAAAACAAAGATTTAGATAATACATGTTATATGGCATCCTTCACAGCAGTGTTACAGAGCACTATGACGTACAAGTCAATGTACTGAGAGGTGTTTGTAACAGGCCTGCAGGTCCTTTGAGTGTTTACAGGAGATTCTGATAAAGCATCAAAAGCTGGTACTCACAAGTGATGGACATCTTAGAAATGCCTAAATAGACACAAGATTATAGCACAGATAAAGCAAATGATCCACAATTCAGATCCAACGGAATGCCTGGGATGTGTAGGCACAGCACACTGGTTGTGGAAGATGGGCCACAGCTATTTAAAGCTGAAAATTTAAGTATAAGGATTATAAAATCAATGTGAAGTTGACAGGAAGCCAGTGGAAAGATTTTAAAATAGGAGGCATGTGCTCAGACAATTAAGTGCTTATTAGGATACAAGCAGCTGCATTTTGAATGAGCTGCATCCTATGGTAGACATGGTAAAAGATGGAGCTCCTAAAAACAAGAAATACTTGCAGTAATCTAGCTTTGAAAGCACTAAAATCACTGACCAGAAATACTAAATCCTCCTTTACTGAGTGAGGTCTCAGTCTGGCAATACATTACAGATGGTGACCTGAGGCAATATGATGAAAATAGAAGCTAATAGTCAATGGCAGGGACTTTGGTTGTCTATGCCATCTGTAAAGAGACTAGTTAGGGAACAGGAAGCATCGTCGTCATCGTAGGCAAATCAATTCTGCACTATAGCAGCAGGATTGATATAACGGCCCCCAGATCTCCTGTTTAACAGGTGAAAATTTAGCAAGTGAAAATGGCTAGTTTGTGCATTAGCTAGGCAATAAAATCATGGAACTTACTGCACTCATATTAAGTTTGGCCTGTAAACACCAGAGTGTACTTTCTAGCTGATGAGATGCAAGAAAAATGCCACTATAGATGTGCCTTGTATCGGACTCTGAGTAGCTGGATTGTGCATTCTCAGCTTCAGCCTCCTCCTCTGGGATACCCAAGACCCACAGATTAGATTGCCAGCAGCTGCGGTTTGTTCATAAGCTTCGCAGTCTTACCTTGTAGCATTTATGTGAATTTTCTCTGGGAGCTTGTGTGTCACTAATTCTGTGCTTTTCTGAAGGATTTTTGTTGCATATCATTCACTACATACATTAGTGTGTTGATTTTGTTTCAAGTTCTTGAAAGTAGGCCATATAACTTTTTAAAAACTCATAAATATTCTGTCCTCTGATGAGAAGGAGTGGTAAACAAGTAGCTTTGTTTTCCTGGGGCATTCAGTGTCCCACTCAAATGGTTCCCCCACACTGTCAGTTGCACCAACCGTTGCACTCTGTCTACTGTATTATGTTTTATACTGTGTTAATAACCATGGCATCTGGCTCTTTAATATGCTCGTTTGATTCTCCTCTTTGAGGCTCTAATTTATAGGCAGCATCTTTTTGGCAGAGGGAGGAGAAAGTGGGGTAGCAGAACAATAGCTTAGAAGAGCTATATACTTACTCAGTCTCATAGTTTTCTGCCTAGATAGTCCCCCCCTAGTTTGTAGTTTTGTGAGCATTTTCTCATTCATGGGGAGAGGGAACCTAGAAAGGGGGTTGGATGTTACTTGGGAAGGTGTTGGAAGAGGTGTTCTTCTCCCCACCCCCACAGCTGAATGGCTAAGAAAGACTTGGGGGGTGAATGGTGTGTGATTTATGTCTGTGGAGGAGAGACTTATTCATCTGCTCCTCCTTCCAAACGACCTGTTCCCTGGCTCCAGTGATTTATTGTAAGGGAGGGATAGTAGTAATTAATCCTATTCTTCCCATACCCTCTTTTTTAAGCAAACTATCTCTTGACTTTAAAACACTAATGCCCCACTGCAGGTATTTCTTTTTGGTTACATAATTTTCTCTATTTTGCATTACTGCTTGTGAAATATATTGTCAAGTGCCCAAAAACTGAATTGGTCCAGAGTTCATATTGCCCAGTGGTACCTCATGCCCTTCTAGAGTGTGGGGAGTGGCTGAATTTGAACTTTTGAGGATTAGGAGGTAAGGAATTGGAGTGGTGGGATGTGAACCTCTGAAGAGCAGGAGATGTGGGCTTGGGGTGCCTGCCCATCGCCACAGTGCAGCCTTAACTTTCCCTCTTGGAGTTGTCATTAACCAGTGGGAATGGTTTAGTGAGGATGATGCAAAGGTTAAGAAACTGCCAAGGTGAGTGTAGATTCTTTCTCTCTTCAAGTCTTCAGACCCTGACTAGATGCCTTTCTGGAAGTTACACATGAGTCAAACACAAGTTATGAGGCTCAATACTGGATGGTTGTTATCCAGAAGGTCAGACTAGATGACCTAATGGTTCCCTTTAGCCTTAAAACCTATAATCTTGTCTCCCAAAATGGGATGTGGTGGTCTGCTAATGGGACCAGATGGGATTCCTTTCAGAGCTTGTCACTCCTTTAAAAAGCAATAAGGTTCATGCTTCACAATATGCCTGATTACAAACACTTCCTTCAGGAGCTAGCTGTGTGTTCTACTCTTGTTGTACCAGGAGACCTTGTTGGCCAACTGAGCAAGAGTCTCGGCTGAGAATTGACCTTGGCGGGGTCTCTGATATGGTGAGATCAGCATGACAATTACACACTGTTTTAAAAGAAATGAGCTTTCTGTTTAGGGTAGGCCTGAGCTGGCCTGCTGTTTAAACACAACAAATACTGGTACTTTCTTCAGTGTATCCTTCCACACTGAAAAGTAACTGCAAAAATGGTATTGCAGAAATCCATGTTTATAGAGTCAAACAGGTTAGGGTGGATTGAACATTTTATGTCAAAACTATTTTTTGACAGAAAATTGAGCTTTTGACTGAACAAATTATTTTGCAAGAAATGTCTCTGCTTTCCACAGGAAATTTTGACTGCTTCTTAAGAAACTGAAGACCTGGAGACCCAAACATTTGATTTGGAAATGCTGCCACAGTGTCTCATCAGAGTTACAGTTTGGTTGTCTCGTTTTACTTTACTGACTGGGCTCTCCAGCCAGATGACATTTCCCTTGATAATGCACCATGGCGAGAGATTTCTGTGATGTAGCACAGAGGCATAGTAAGGGAGAAAACTGTGGTCCATCATGGTAGATGTAGTCTGACCAGGGAGCTCAGCCCACAGAGGAAAATGGAACTTCCCATCAGTGACTGACAGCATTTCCAAAAAAAATTTTTGATTTTCAATTTTTTGACAAAAAAATCAAAATTTTCTACAAGGGAAACAGCTGATATGTTGACCAGCTATAATCCTGGTACCATAAAAAAATGTACAGGCCCCCATCTGGCCTTGAAAACTCTTGCTGTGACCTTAAAATCAAACTAGGCTTTTACTGGCTCATGCATAATCACCATTAAGAAAAAACCTCTCACAACTAGAGTAGAATTTAATTAAAGATTGTATAGATATTGCAAGCCAGAAGAAAATCCAGGTTTATGTTTTCAATAGCGGTACATGCTCAGGTACCTGAAATGAAATGCAGTAACATTTCTTTTTGTTAGTAAAATAAGCAGACATGATTCTGAATTAGATATAGACCTAAATCAAAACTCCAGATTTAAAAACCCTTGTACTGTGGGAAAGTTCAGACTTGGATCTGAATTTTGCCACTCAGATTTGTCTTTGCTGTAATTACACATCAAAGCCAGAACTGGAGTGTAAGAAGATACCATTTCTATAAAGTCACTTCTCTGACCATAACTTACAGTAGTCGTAAAGGTTCTTTATAAAATAATCTAGTGTATTACACTATATAATTATACATTTGGGACGTGTAGTACAAATACTAATGAAAATTCATGAGAATTTACTGTGCAGAAGTTATTTTTAATTCACAATATTTTCTGTATTTAATTTTTTTCAAATTACAAAAAATAATTAGATTGTGCTACAAATTAAATCCTTGCCAAATTTAATTTATTTCCAAATTAAAGCCATTTTGAAATTACACTGTCACAAAAAGTATCTGAAACCATCAAGCTATGTTTTGTTTTTAATTTATATAACTAGAATACAGCCACATTTTTCCCCAGATTTTGAGAAAATAATTATTTCTGGGACAAAGTCTTCTACAGCAAGTTGTTTTCAGTGTTAAATATTTATCATAATATAATTAAAAAGCCCTGAAATTGGGGATTTATAATACATAAACTGGCACACTCTACAATATTGCAAATGGGCAGGGCTCAGTCAACTGAACTCTAGAGTTAGTCAAAATGTTTTCAACTAAAAGTTTTTCATAAAAAATGGGGTTTTGTCAAAAATCAAGGTTTTACATTTTTTTGTTTTCTACAAAATCATTCATGTTTTCACTGTTTTTTGACTACCAAAAAGAAAATATTTCGTTCCGTCTCAAACTCGAATATTTTTGACAAAAGGGAAAAAAAAGTTTCATTTTCATCTAAATTTTTCAGAGAGGATGGGGAATCACAATAATTAAACATGTAAGTAGAAAAGAGTGCTGAGCAAGACTGCAAACATGAGGGACCTCAACTCTGCGTTCCCAAGAGCTACCCTGTCTAGGAAGAGGTGAAGGCCAGAGAGAGAAGCTCAGTAGAACTCGTTTTTCTTCTTCTTAAATACGGGTGGGTAGGAAAAGATCCCCCAATCCATAGACTGATATATAGCAACATCCCTCGTGGAAAAACATAAGAGAACCTTATAAATCAGTGTTAGAAGAAGGTATCAACAAAAAATGTCTTATAAAAATTTTTATTTGAAGGTCAGGCTTGTTGAAAGACCTATACCGGCTTTCTGTCCTCCTAGCCCAGTTTTAACATCACAAGAGCCTCCTCAAAAATGTTTTGTAAAATGACAGGCAATACAATTTAAAAGCTTCTAGATGCAGCTCTTTCTGCCAAACCTAACACTAAGCCGCAAAACAAAAAGGTAAGAGAAGAGAACATTTACTCATAAGCCTCATTTTCCCTTCTTTCTCCTTGCCTAGGAATGCTACACCTAATTCTGAGGAGGAAGTAGGCAATAAGAGAGAGGGCTATAAAAGGTTCTCCTCACTGTCCTGATGGCAACACAGATTTGGCAGTGTGTGTGCCCGTGTGTGCGAGGAAAAACAACAACAGCCACAACACCACATACCTCTTTCTGGCTTGGCAAAGACATTGAAGGGCCTTACAGGGAAATCAAAATGATTGGACAAGTGCATCTTAGCTGAAGGAACTTGCATCAACAATCTAGAGAGAGCAGTAGGAAAGATACTCCTGCTACTAAGAAAAAACTGTTCTGGAATAAATAGATATCAGATGACCTGGAAAACAGGTCACATAGAAATAATATCAGGCTGCTGGAACTACCTGAAGGCTCAGACACAGGCACCGTAGAGGATTTTCTGCAGGATTTGCTAGCTAAATCTCTGGAGCATGAAGCATTTCCAGCACCACTAGTCACTGATAAGGCACATACTACAGGGACCTCACCCAGACGCTGCTTTTTGGCTAGCAAGAGCAGACATGCATCCATTCCTAAGACAAGATCAAATTCTGCTCTCAGCTACACCAGTGTGAATATAGAGATACTTTTTTTACTTTAGTGGACTTACTCCATATTTACAGTGGTGTAATTCAAGGCCAAATTTGGCTCCTAGGGTTTTTCAAGCAGCCAGTTATTTTGGCAAAACCACTTACTAGGGCTCTGCACTGTTGTTTCTCTCCTAGTTTTGGTGGGAAAGTTTTAAAAAAGTTTAAGTCTTTTGTAGAAGCAAAGGCAAGCTTAGTGAAAGAAATCTTGACTTACACCATACTTTTCCTTCAAAACTGAGAGGGGATTTCTGAAAGGCAGCATCTTCTCTTTGCTGATCCAGAGGAAGTGCTTAATTATTTGGAAACTCGCCCAGCAAGTTCTTCGCAGGGCTAGAATGTCTAGTAAACCAGCCAGTCTGCCTAAAATACTTTAGGGCCCAATTAACACTTTAGCCCAACAACTAAGATGCTTCACAAAAATTGTATTGATAGGGTCTGGTTTTCTATCACTCAATTGCTGATTTTAAACTACGGGAATTTAAACTATACTAAACTGCTTAGACCTATTACCTAAAAATGTTTTGGCCTTCAGACATTCATGGCAGGACAATTCTTTCACTCTGCCTTCTTTTTTGCTGTCAGGAGGAGCTCCTATAGTTCATTTTATACCAAAAAGCAGCATCAGAACTTCCGAGATTACCCCGGCGAGTCGGCAGCAGTCAACGGGAATTATGCAAACTACGCAGAAAACTTGCGTAACTCCTGTCGACTGCTGTGCTTCTCTTCTGCGCACTGTCTTCACTGCACTGCACCGCACCGATGGGAACCGTGTTCCCGTCGATGCAACGCTACGCCACTTACAGGTGTGGATTAATAGCGTTGACTTCTGGATCGACTGAGCGGGTTTTCACTGACTGCTCAGTTGATCAAGATAAGTCGATCTGATGGCGGCGACTTTGCCGCGGTCAGTGTAGACATAGCCGTACTCCAAATAACAAGAGAGCTGCCTGTGATTTTAGGGATAGCCTGGCTGGAAAGTGAAATTAGAAAAGCTACATTTTCATGGGAAGGAAAAAAGGGTCCAGCCCCTGACAAGTTCCTTATGCAGTTCTTGAAGAAATCTAAGGCTCAACCAATTCCCGTACTAATTTATATATATCAGAAAACCTTTGAAAGTATTAAATCCCAAAGACATGGGTTTAGTCTCACCTTGATGTACAACGGAAGTAATTCCACTGAAGCTAATAAGGTAAAACAAGTATGAAATCAGAACTGGAGTGTTGCCCCTTTTCTAGCTGAGCAGATAGTCGAAGTTTAGGGGCCTGAGAAAAGCAATATTTCAGATGATACAAATGACACCTTTCTCAGCTGGTTCATTTGGAGTAAGATTGCTATGGTGAGGCTGGAGCCACTCTTCTTTTAGAGAAATGACCTACATCAGACCCTGTTTTTAGATATTTGGGTTACACATTTGTGGTTCCTGGAGATTACTTGTCACTAGGATGCTAGAGACTTCTCACACTTCTCCACAGTCCAGGAATTGCTGAGGCCCAGTGAGCTCTGAATAGAAGAATATTGCTAATTGTGCAATTCCCATGGCAGTTGTAATTTGGCAAGAAGTCCTGACAAACTGTAAATCTACTCAGGGTGTGTTGCCTTTGTGGAATCTGATGCACAATTTCCATATGTGAATGCTTTAAGAAGTAATCTTTTTCAGCAATGCAAAGAGCTGGAAATCATAACTTTTCAGGGCCGATGTGACAAGTCTTTTGAAGGGATTTATTACTCTTGCTTACTGTATCCCATTTCTACAGCTACTTCCAGCAGAGATGCTTTATTAGTGAAGTGACTGACTTTGCAGTTCTTAATGAATCAGAGTTTCATCTGTTAGAGAATCAGCTTCTGCTTCCTGCTTAGAGCAGTGGTTTCCAACCTTTTAGGCTCGAGGGCCACAAATATCATTTTTACAACTCTTAAAGGCCACCAGTCTATCAAGTCATAAAAAATGTATTGACGTATACATCATTAAGGACTACAAATCACTACATATTTAAAGTAAACGTTTAGTGCAAAGCAAATAAAAAAAATTAAACCGTTAAAAACAGTTACAAAGTAAAACCTACAAATTAGTCACGGTATGTCTCACACTCACAGATAAAGCACTAGTGTAGATGAGTGACTGTCACTACACACTGAAGCACACGGCCTGGCAGCTAAGTCATGGTGGATGGCCTGCTAAGTGCAGACCAAACTGGAAGGCACAGATTTTTAGAGTCCTGCCCCTCCTCAAGGATGGTGGGTCCTGGCTGCTCCGTCCTGCCTTGCCCCACTGCTGCCAGATGGAAGAAGTTCAATTCGGAGGCTGCCTCCTTGCTGATCTCCCATCCCCCTGGCTGCAGCACGGAAACCGCATGTTCTGTAGTCCTGTGCGCTCCACCTGGGTCCCTAGGCAGTGGCTCCCTTCTGCAGCCAAGGGGACAGATCAGTGCTCCCTTCCCATCCCCCTGGCTTCAGCAAGGAGCCCAGCACCGAGGGACTCAGGCAGAGCGCTTTGCTCTCTGCTGGAGCCAGGGGAGAGGAGTGCTAATCTCCCATCCCTCTGGCTCCAGCAGGGTTTCTAGCACCTATGGACCCAGGCAGAGCACTTTGCCATGCTCCCTGCTACAGCCAGCAGGAGGGAAGCACTGATCCCCTTGGCTGCAGCAAGAAGCCTGCATGGATCTTGTAGCCCCATGGCAACGCACTCTGCCTGTGTCCTTAGGCAAGTGGGAGGGGAATGGTGGGCCACTTTGAAAGGGCCATGGGTTGGGAACCACTGACTTAGAGAATGAACGTTTTTTTAACCAGTGTTTAAGGATAAAGTAACAAGCATGCCGGTCTGGGTGGGAGAGAGAGACTCGTTTTGAATATGAATGGTAACAGAAAAGAGATTCCTGTTAATGGACATGGTCCTAGACAGGGTAGTTTTCTTTCCAGATGAACTGTCCTGAACAAGTGTTTTTTTTCCCAAGTCTTGAAGTATGCAGAGAGTCTAGCAGACCTGCTTAGGGGGGGAAATATACAGAGGATTTCCTATACTGAGAAGGTCTTCCACAGGGCCTGATCCCAAATTAAAACAGGGTGAGTCTGACAATCCAGCCAATAGTCAGAAGCTTTGTAGGTATATTATTATGGGGGAAAGAAGATGGCTCAAGTGTTTGGACAAAATTATGAAGGCCTACCTGATCATATCCTATATATAGATCAACAAGCTTAATTACAGAGATGCAAATCTCTGTACACCATGGGGTGGTACTGACACTGCAAATGGCTTTAGACTGGGGTGGCATAGATACAACTTTTATTGCTGTAAAACCCTTACCCTAAAGGAAGCTGCACTGTCAGTTGCCCCACTGCAGCTTCAGGATAGGGGGTCTGTGTGTATATATATCTATATATTTTCCTATGTTAAATGATCATATCACAGTCTTGTTGGCATTTCCTCCTGGGAAATAAGAGAAATGATCAAAAGGTTTCTGTTGACTACAGATAACTGAAACATCTGCTGAAGCCCATAAGTGGTTTTTTGGCTGCATTCAGCTCATGGCAACATAAGCTTAAAGTGGAACAGCTTTGCTTCCACTTGTCAGAAAAGAGATGCTTTCTTTGGGAAGTGTGTTTACATTTCCTGTTCTATAAAACTTTGTAGCGCAAAGGCCAGGCCAAGTGCCAGTATTGCATGCCCAGTGCCGATCTGTACATGGAAACCATGGAATTTAAATATATATGAGAACTAGAATGCCCATTGCTAAATTCTCCCCTCAGGTACTAAATTGTCTTATGCTTGTGAGAGGCTGCTTTTTCAGCATCTTCCCAAATTCTAAACCTTGTAGCAGGTGGATTTCATATATGTAAAGTATAATGATGTATTGTTACAGAGGATTCCTGTCTGCCATGGACAACATTCTATAAATCCTTGGGGGGAAGGAGTAGCTTCTGTACTCTCCTTGATATCTGCTCCATGAGGAAGGCAGCTTATATGTTTGAAAGGACAGTCATATGTGTTGCAATCACTTGCATCTTTCCTGTTCATGAACGTAATCGCGAACTACGCCCTTTCTGCATTTGTAACAAGAGGTATAAATAAGCTCGCTTGCCATATGACTATTCACTAGAAGAAGGTGATTCATTCCCTGTAACTGGGTATTACGTTTTCATGAATGGGAAATAAAAAGTATTTGGGGTACTGTTTCCTGTATCAGCAGCCTGGAGTCTAATAAAGTTCTGTTGTGACTGAGTTCACAAAGCTAAAATAAAACCTAGAAATATGTTAAGCATAGTTTGATTGAAAACTGGAGGAGGTTTTTAACAGCCTGTTTTAACTAAACTGCATCTTTTTGAATTTCCTGAGCATCTGCCCTCCTCTCTTTGATGTATCATGCCTGGTGATGCTGTTAATAAAATACATAAATAGATGTTATGTAATAAAAGAGAACTAACATGAATGTGGCTAATGGATTATAATGATGTGGAGGCCTGGGAAACTCAGGGCCATGAAGCTTGCTGAAAAGCGATCTGGGTAGCAAAAGGAGATATTAATGTTTTGAAACATTTTGCTAGTAAACTAATTGCATAGAAAAAGCAAGGTGAACCTTACTCGCT
Source organism: Mesoclemmys tuberculata (assembly GCA_007922155.1). Lineage (NCBI taxonomy): Eukaryota > Metazoa > Chordata > Testudines > Chelidae > Mesoclemmys > Mesoclemmys tuberculata. The sequence continues at coordinate 65,268,035 of ML675601.1, forward strand.
TGCTGATCTATGAAGGGCCAACCTGGAGTACTTCCACACTCTATTAGCGCTATTGGCTTCAGGCAAAGCATGTTTTGGCATGGCCTGCTGTGCCCAGGAGATCAAAAGAAAAAAAAAGGTTGGCTATATATAAAAATATGTGCTTCCACTTTGAATATATATGTATATAAAATTGAACTATATCTTAGAGAGCTGCCCCTAAAATGCTGGTTAGAATGGACATGTGAGTGTTTTCATTAGCTCTTATCTTTCCTTTGTTTCCATGTCTATATTTTGTTCCATCTCTCACTTGCCTTTCTCTGTCTACCTCCACAGTCCACGTCTATTATGTTCCTCACCATATTCCGTGTCTCCTCCTATACTATGTTTCGCCTGAAGATTCTTCTGTCTGGGTCCGGGCAGATCTCATGATCCTGCAGCCTGGGCCAAAGCTCCTTTTGGTTCGGGGCCAAGGCCAGGGCTGTACTAGGTTGCTGCTGTTGTGCACCTTTTAAAGCTCTAAAGGCCAAAGTTACTGGTCCTCTGAGCCTTTTGGTGGGGTAGCAGGGCACAGCGCTTCTGTCTCATGGGGCGTGCCTGCCAAAATCCCAAGCCCCAGCAGGTGCCTCCCACAGGGCAGGAGCCCTGAGACCCCTCTCCCTATAGGGCTGAGGCCCCAGCAGATGTGCTCCATGGGGCAGAAGCCCTGAGTCCCAGCAGGCGCCTTCCTGTTGGCAGAAGCCTCTAGCTCTGTCATGCCACTGCAAGAGAGAAGGCCGAACTCCCCACCCCGGTCTGGAAGGCGGAATATGGGGTGGGAGCGTATGTGGCTCTGCCAGCTGCACTTTAACTGTAAAAGAGCCGAATGTGGCTCCCGAGCCACAGTTTGGCCACCCCTGCTCTATACTTTGAGCCTTTCAGGAGCACGGAGCAGAGGGCCCTTCTCTGAGCTGAGGAAGCTAATAAACATTGTCAGGGGTGCTGTACGTTAAATATTGGATCACTTGAATCCAGAGCTTTTACAAATCAGTTCTTTGCTTTCTAAATCTTACTGAGAGACCTAAAAAAGCACTTGGTTTCTGCATCATCCCCAGAACTTTGTCTGTCAGCTTGTATGTTTTTAATGGTTTTTGCTGTTGTGGTTCCCTCCCCGTGAATTGCAATCAAATCGGAGCTCTGAATGTTTTATCCTTGTACCTTGTATGCCTTTGTGTGCATTTTTAATGAGATACACTTCAAATCTTTCACTCCTTGCTAACAATATCATATGGGAAGCTCAATCCTCATGAGTCCTGCAAAGTCAAGACCATTTTTCATGATAACCGTACTTTAAACTGGTTATTAGTTGTACCAATAACCAAAACAATTTGTCCTTGTATTGACTATATGTCAAATATGCAAATTCATATGACTAGTTTTAGTACACAGGTTTTTAAGGTAAGGATCAATAAATAGTCTTATCTGGCATCTGGTTGTTTAAAAAAAAAATGTGCCTATATCAAGGGACATTCTTGCAGAGATCAAAGTTTTCTTGAAATTTATTAATTATTTTGTTTGCTCTCCCTTTAATATTTCCACTTTGAATGTGATGTTGAAGACCTCTGATGTTTTTTTTCCCTCTTCATTTTAGCTTCAGTATCACTGGCTTCCAGGAAAATTTCAAAGCACTGTAATCATCTCCTTCAGTTCCCTTATCGAATGAAGATTCAGAGGAACTTTATTGGCTTTACTTTTGCCAGAGATTTAGTTTACTGCTGACCCCACGTAATAAAGATGTGACATGCAAGAGTGCTGTCTTTATTAATTGGCCCCAGCCATCTGATATAGGTCTGTCTTATCAAAATTAATATCTTTGTCGCATAACAGTAGTTAGAATTCACTGACTCCAGCTGCTGATGTTAGCCATTGCGTGTATTGTTACTTACTATGGGCGGTGCATTGCAAATATTAAATGCTCCATTATAGAGAAGGACCTGAATCCCAACACCTGGGAGCTTTGGGAGATTTCAGATCTGTCTCTGTATTTTGCAGCTATGACCCATTATTGCATATTCCTTTTGCCTATTTCGGTGCATATCTGGTTTGCTGTATGTAGAACAGTCTGCAGTCTGCAGCTGAAAGAAAGGAGGGAGGAAGCACAGGGCTTGAAATAGATCTGATGAAAGGATTAAAAAACTAGTGAACATACAAACCTTAGTTAAGATCTAGGTAATTTAATTAATGTGATCTCAACATATTCTGAAGAAGATTACAGATGATGGAATCTCATATTGATGTTGATGTATGAGGATTCAGCAAACACTGTAGGAGGAGAAGTAAATGCAAGTTCAGACAGTTGCAAGAACTGAAAACATGGTAACATGTAGGACAGACAGGATTGTCCATGACCACAAGCTAAAATTTTGTAAAGATTATAAATGCATAACTGAAACACTTAACAAAATTCTTCAAATGTTCCTACTGAGAAGTCCTTTAGAATTCAGCAGAGATAATGATTTTTATATAGGTTATATACCTAATGCAGCGAAAGCTGTAATATAATGCTCTATTAAATTCTATATGGTGACTGAAGAATTCTATAGGAACAATATAATTTTTTATTGTTTTTAGAGTAGTTTCTATAGAATCATATTGGGTTGATGCCTATTATATTGTATGAAAGCTTTTCCATAAGGGAGAATAGCCTTAAATAGCCTTAAAAGGAATCCACAATGGAGTCTCCTTCCACATGAATGAGTTGTGGCACATACGATGAAGCAATTTTAAAAATCCCCCATTGCTATTTTTCTTTTAAATGACATTTTACTGGTGTTTTTAAAATAAAGCAGTTGGATTCTAGGTTTATAAAAACATTCAAAGAATGCTGCAAAGTTATTAGATGTCATATTAACTATGTCCAAACAGAGAGGACAGTCACATGACTCTGTCATACAAGGTCACACATACCACACGAAACCCTTTTCGTGGTCTTTAAATCACCCTTGATGTTAAGATTTGGAACATAGAAACAAGGGCAGGATAGGGGTGAGAGTGTAATCATCGGACAAATGTGCTAAGGCTACCAAGCTTATCAGGCTTATTGACAGTCTTTGTACATAGATTTTTTGAGTCCTTATTATTAAACTCTAGCTGATATTGCAGTTTAACAGACATTATTATGCTATAATTCACTTTATCTAAAGAATGGAGTAAGAATGTAATGTGTATATGTCTCTCTCAGGACACTAAGAAGGAAGTTTGAATATCAGTTCCCAGGATTACTGCCAAAGGAAAGGAATGAAAAATCTATCTTTAGGATGAAAGTGTAGGGGAAATAATGGACAGTTGGAGAATATAGAGAATTTGGATAAAAATTACTGGTAGGAAGCAAATGTTTTAAAAAGAAAATTTGCAATAGAATAATGCTGAACAATTATCTTAGCCAGCATAAATATTTGTTAATGGCTCAGTAGTCAGCCAGGCATAAATTGTATTGGTTTCATGCATGTCACTTTTTACTTTAATTATATGACACTTTACTGATGTCCTGTAACCAAGGGTGTAGTATTGGGTGTAGTGTCCTG